>JAOWBW010000737.1:154229-582000 GCA_026119855.1 Campanula takesimana
ATTAAAAATATCAAAGCAAAAGGTCCTTCTTTCTTACTTACGAAGTTAAAAGTAGAAGTGTAAGGATAATAAATAGAAATGATTCTATGTTAGAAGGGGTTAAAGAGAACTTTGAGGATAAAGATGAAAAAGTTGTTGTGTATGACGTGGCACCATTTGAGTGGCGTCCAATTTGTAAAAAAGCGGATAGTCCGTTCAGAATTTAATCCCTTTTTATTTGTATTCATTTTAATATTAGGACTTTTAGATAAAAGCATAACTTTTGATATATTTTTACATTTTTAGAGATATTAATAAGTTATGAAAATATTGAGATAAGCTTGTTTTACGCTTGCATTCGTGTAAAAATTTGTTATCATCTTTTATGTAAAACAGAATCTTTTAATGGAAAACAAATTTTACACATCTTTTAGCGTAAAACTTTCTGCTCAGATCAGTTTCTAAAAGAGTCGGGTGAATGGCATAGATAAGGAATTTGAAACACATGTTTTTCATAAGATTGACTCTAATAAGTCAACTGTTACATTTATTATGAAACAATAAAATAAAATTACGCATAATTGTATACAATTCTCTTTTTTTATTCTTCCAACTAGAATTGTATACAATTCTTGTGTTTATATAGCATGATAATTTTTTAATCCGAATTTTCAATAGTCGTTTTCTTTTCTTGTAATAAATTTGATGGATGCATGGGCCACATAATTAAATGCAGAAAAGACTTATATCCAAAGTCCTAATACATTGTTTTCAATTAAGAAAGGACTTGTCATGCAGGTAGAAAAACATTATATGTATCTGTAAAAATCAATACATGAATAATAATTTGGTGGTTGAGATAAGGGTCCATAAAATGTAAAGGCTATTCATCATTCCCACAATCATTTTGATATAAGATGCACTATCTTCCAATTAAAAAATATGTAGGTCCAACAACAACAAAAAAATTATATTGGACTCATAAACTAAAAATTAGAGCGCCAACCTGACGCTATCTTCTCTTTACTCCCTCCGTCCCTATTTACCTTACAAAAATGAGGCATTGCACAAAAATTAAGAAAATGATTGTAAAGTTGATGTGTTGTGAGTGTAGATAGTTGAGTGGGAGAGAGAAAGTGGGTAGAGAAAAGTAAGTGGATAGTTGTTGTGAGTATGACAAGTGGGTCCCACTATTTAAAAAATGTTTAAAAGTTTCCTTTTTGGGATTTTATAATGTAAATAGGGACACCCAAAATGACAATTTTTGTAAGGTAAATAGGGATGGAAAGAGTATATTGTTATAGATGTAGGTCCAACAAAAAATTAATTCTATTGGACTCATAAACTAATAAGTAGTGACCCCTAAAATATTTCCCATCCAAAGTTTATCACTAGGGACTAGGCTAACCCATAGTATAGTTACATGGAAAGAAAAGTAAAAGGAAAAATAAAACCAACAATAAATCAAATTGAGTTTGGGACAATGGCCGATCTAGGCTTTTTTGAGGATGGTACTTCGACCCCCTTGACTTTTGTATTTTTTACAAATTTGCTTTTTACAATTTTCAAATTTACTATATTGACCCTAAAAAGAAAATTTTAGAGGGGTCTAAATTCGCCACTAGGACCGATGCAGTTGTATTGCGCAATAATTCGATCAATGATTATTTTAATTTATCTTTTTTCAGTTTTAATGGTCCATATTAGAAAGAGTTAATCAACAAACTGGAAAAAAAATTGCTTACAAGCTACATAAAAAGGTAAGTTGACTTGCAAGAAATTTTAACACGATGGTTTATAAATGTTTTGATGTTTGCAAATTTCACAATACTTTCATTTTGTATTTGAATATTAATGTGTTTTAGATTTTCGTTTTTACGATATTCTTATCAAAAGATAAGAAGAGAGATTGAACTTTAGAATTCACATGTTATAATACTTAATTTTTATGAGTCATTCTAATTTTATGCGATATTTTTTTTTTGAAATATTTATATGCGATATATGTACTCATACATTCAAAATGGAGGATAAAAACATATTTTTTTAGTTTTATAATAAAAAAAATTGACTGTTTTTTTTTCATTTGCCAAAAGTAATATTTAATATAACTAAATGTAACAACTGTGTTATTTATAAAGTAACATTGTTTATAAGTAAACGTAACACCGGTTTTGCAGAGAAAAAAAACACTCATTTTACTCATCTTTCAACTGTGACTAAATGTAATTATCGTTATACTAAAATGTAATAGTGTTTTTTCCAGTTTTTTTTTTTTTTTTTTTTTTTTAGTATTTTAATTTTATTTTCTTGAAAGAAAGTAACATTTGAAAAATAACAACTTATATACATGAATGTAATTATTTGTACAAGTAAATGTAACACTTTAGTAGATGGAAATGTAACAGATTTCTATGGATAATGTAAAAATTTTACATGTATCATGATACATTGAACCTATTGTAACTTATTATTTGAAAACATATAGATATACTATTATACAAGTAAACATAGCTGTTTTACAATGTTATTATACAAGTAAAATGTAACATTCATTTATAAAAATTGTTACTTTTTTATTTTTACAGTGTTACTAACACAGGTGTTTTTAGTTCTAAAGTGTTAAGGGTGTTGAATTATTACTTTTCAATACATATGTGTTACAATTATGTATAAACATTGTTTACATATAAGTAACACGTTCGTTATATTTTAGTTATAATAAGTATTACTTTTGGCAAATGAAGAAAACGTAAAAAAAAACACTGTTACTTTTCTGTATATATGTACTCCATATTATTTTTATGTATACAAACTGTTACATCTAAGTAACACGTTTGTAACATTTAGTTATAGTAACTATTATTTTTGACAAACCGAAAAACGCAAAAATATATATACATATATATAAATATTTTATTTTATTTTATTTTTTCCGCGGGTTATGGGTCCAGGTCATGGGTAAAAAATGACCCGCCTCTATTATGAGACGGGTCATAGTGTTCTCATATACGAGTTTTTGTCATTAGAATATGATTGACAAAATTTTTGAGCGGCTTCTTGTGAGTTTATTGCAAAAGTGATATGCGTACTTTGTGCAATATATCAATTTGACTCGCGTACTTTGGAAAGATCAAATGTGGGTTGCGTACTTAATGTTTTGAAAATTTTGATGCCACTTTTTTAACACCCGTTAAAAATATAACGGGACATTCCATATAAAGAGTAAAAAGTGTAAGGAATAAAACTTGAAGGGCTAAATTAAAAAAATACCATGTACCCCATCTCTGGTTACAACTCCAGACCATACTATCTCTCTCCATCGCCACACTCCAGTCTGCCGGCGGTTTTCAACTCAAACTCAGCGCCTCCATCACTCCTCCGACAACCACCACCACCAACCCAACAACTGCCACCATCTCTCTCGATCCCAGCCACCACCATGCAGCTCCAACAAAAACCTCCCCCAACCACCATTTCTCCATTAAACCAGCTATTCAACATTTAGATAAACCCAGTTTATGAAACAATGGATCCAAATAAAAATTGAAACCCAATCAAACTCAAAATTGAAACCCAACATAAATCAAAAATGAAAATTGCAACAAACAACATTCAAACTCTTACCCATTTTCGAATTCAAACCAAAATCGAAAACGAACCCAGCAACCTCCACCGTCGTCATTCGCTGGCTATACTCCGGCGAGATTCTTTGCACACCTTGTTGGGTTTCCAAGTAACATGCGCAGCGGAATATAGCAATTAAAATTTTAAGAAACCCAAAGCCATGGATCCGTTCATATGATTAAATCAAATACAACATAATGAATATAGGAATAACTAACCCTTGATAGCTATTAATTTTCTCTTTGTCTTTGGTGGAGAAACTTGAAGACTTGATCACGATCACAAAGCTTGAACACGAACTTTGAAGATGATGAATTTCACCCTCTAGCGGTATCCACACTTCGAACGAATATCAAATGAGCTTCTTTGATCTTGGTTGCTAGACCAATATTATGAAACACACTTTCACAATATAATAAAGAACTATATGGAATTTTTTTATTTTTTTTTGTGAATTATTTTGTTCCTCAATCAATGATATCTTAGAACAAAATAAAATCGCTCTCAAACTCTTTGAGACTCACAAAAGCACTTGTTAATATGGTCTGGCCGAATTGGGGTTTTTATACACAATTAAGACCTATTCCAAATAGGAATCTTATGCCAAAAACCTTCCTAAATCGAATTAGGAATTTTCCAATCGGGAGCACCAGGCGCCCGCCTGGTACCACCCAGGCGCCCGCCTGTATTGGGCAGAAACTTCCAGTCCCTTTTCGGCTTGAGTAGGCGCCCGCCTGGTGCAACCCAAGCGCCCGCTTGGTTGACCAGGAGGCCCAGATCTTTCCAGAAATTCCTTGGAAGTCCTCCGACCTTAAATGCCAATATAGTCCTTTTATTTAAGATTCGTTCTATTGTGTGTGACCCTCTAGGATTATACTAAGTTGGCAATGGGCTCAAACATGATTCCATAAGATATGATTAGGTTCTAGCAAACCGTCATACCTACCCAAATAGTATAACTAGATACAAGTTCGCATTCCTTTAGAATATGTCATAATCCCTTTGTCCACGATGTCATTGAACACAAGTCATGGTCAAACAGTCAACTTGTTTTGTTCAATGCTTTCTCGATTCCGAATATGTTGATAATTCAAATGCTATTGATCCAATCAATTCATTTGAGTCCGGCCGAACATTTCATCAACATTATTCCTTCGAGGGGCCCAAGCTTGACATCTCTCCATGGAGGGACAAATCCATTTAGCTTATTATTCTTCCCAACGGGAATCCGATTATGCCAATCATACCCTTTATAACTACCGTGTTAAGGTAGCGTTTGAATATGTCAAACATAATGTTCATCAAGTAGAAGACTATAATAACTTCATGTCTAAGGATTCAAATGACATAACTAATATGAGATATATGTATGACATAGACCATGACATAAATCTCATACAGCGGGTCATGTCCAGTACCTTGTTCCAAACAAGTACCCATAAATCTAACATGATCATCCCATGACCATTTAGCCTTTATACTAGTGCTTAATAAGTACTAGGGACGGGGATTATTATAAGTAAACATGAACAACAATAATAATCAAAACATCTCTTTATTGATATGAAATAAATGATAACAATTACAACGTTTATTAAACGTGCCTAGGGCACCACTACCAACACACCTGAACTGCAACTCCCGATTTACCCAGACTTTCTGTACAATCCATTGTCGAAATTACTAGGCTCAGAATTACTAAATTTCGAACCCTAGGGTTCGAATTACTTGATTTTGGTTTGATTTTGGGTTGGATTTGCTTAGGAATCGATTCAATTTCGCCTAGGGTTCGAAATTATTAGATTTTGATTTGATTTTGGGTTGGATTTTGGTTCTTTTTTTTTGTTCGACTTTGAGTTTGATTTTTCGTTCTATTTCAAGTTCAATTTTGGGTGAGCAGAATTGGAGATGGTGATGAAAGAGTGTTCTTGTTTAAGAGTTGTTAGTTAGGGAGAAGGGGCTTTGTTAAATTAGTAACTGGAAATGGTAGTTTGGTCCACTAATTTAGCCTTTCAAGTTTTATTCCTTACACTTTTACTCCTTATATGGAATGTCCTGTTATATTTTTAACGGGTGTTAAAAAGGTGGCATCAAAATTTTCAAAACATTAAGTACGCAACCCACATTTGATGTTTCCAAAGTACGCTAGTCAAATTGATATACTACACAAAATACGCATGTCACTTTTGCAATAAACTCGCTTCTTATTAAGGAGAATTAGCTATCAAAGGACATTTCCAAAGAAAGTGAAATGACATGAGACATCCGTACATTCAATAATTTCCATCCTTTCAGTTTTGCAACCATTATTGTGCCTCTTTTTCTCATTTTTTTATTTCAACTTTTTACTATAAGTTCATATCGTATCAATGATTATGGCTTCACGACAACACAACCATTACATTCAACCAAGCAAAGTGACAAGGACCTGATTTACTGGGTGTAACAAAATATTTTTTAGCTCTAAAAGATAGATTTCATTAAAAAAAATAGTAAAGTATTCAATTACTTCACTTGTCATATTTATAGCAAGCACCTATCAAATTTTCACTCACTTTTTTATTTCAATTACAATCATCTCACATTTCATACTTAAAATGCAAGAGGATACTTTTGCTAGCACATTGTGTTGATGTTAATCGAGATGGCTCGAGCTTCATTAAAGGAAAGCTTGAACTCGAACGAGGGGTGTAACTCCCGACTCGAAAGCGAGCTGATTTTTCAAAGACGTTTTATTACCGAGTTGTTCGTAGTTAACAAGTCTCGTTTGCGATTGACTCGTTAAAAGCTCGAAGTAATTTGCCAAATTTAACCAGTAATAATTGGAGCCCTTAATTCATAATAGTGATAAGGAAAATGCATTTCCTAAAAAAGGGTGAAAGTTGGATTAATGAGCAAAATCAATTCATATTATCATGAAAATGACCCTCAATAAATGGTATCACATGACTATTGAAATATACACTACCCAACTCTTCACATGATTATGTTCTTCCTTCACATTTTTTTTTTTTTTGAGCAATCCTTCTCTTGGGTTAAAGATAAGAAACCATCTCATTATTATTGCGTAATCACGATTAGTAAAATCAATGCATTTACTTTAAAATATAAACTTGATTTAATTGTGGTTCGCTAAAAAAGAAGAAGCTTTTCTTTGTAGTTTTTCTTTGATAGAAACTCTCTTTTATATGTTACTCCCTCATTTTTAAAAAAATAATAATCTAATTTCAATTTATATGAAATTTGAAAATATTTTTTTTATTAATTGATTACTTATTCTATCACACTTGCAGATTTAGAGAGTAAAATCAAGCATTATCGGCGGTGGGGTTGAAACTTTTGAACTTTTTATAGAAATGTATACTTGATGCTGATTAAGCCAGAGCTCCTTGAAAAATATGTACAAGTATTCTTGTCATTCAATTTTCTAAAATTTTATTTTTGCAAATATATAATTAAATGTGAAAAAATGATAGGAAAATCAAGTACATAGTATTTTATGATATATACATTTATTTTAAAATAATATCTTTACAAAATAAATATTTATTTTAGAATGTTTTTTAGATAATAGACAGTTATTTTTAAAATCAGTGAGTAAATAGTGTAAGTAAACACCACTAATATTCAATATAAGTAATTTTGTTAATATTAATTTAAATATATTTGTAAAATTATAATAATTATTAGTAATAAATTATTAAGCAATTATCAATGATGTTTTTCTAGTTTTATTGAAATAATAAGATTGACATCAAATTTTAATCAAATATCACTAATATTCATCATTTTCATCAAAAAATTGAAAATACTGGTGTGGCAATAGAAAATTCCAATATACAATCGAATTGTTCCATATAAGTCTTGGATTTATCAAGCTTGACCTAGATGCCATTGTTGATTTGGTTTCTCTTAGGGTTACTTGAATTTTATTTTTCATTAATCCTCTTTGTGTTTTAGGGTATGTGTAGGAGAAGAAGGGGAAGTAGCTTGTAGATACTTATCAATCTGCATAGAAACCTATATTTAATCAAATTTGAAATTGGGGATATCCCATATATATACTTTTATTTTTAAATTTAAATTTCAATATAATCCACAATTGAGTCAAACTGATTCAATCTGACTGCGACATGTGTAATTTTACATTCACCTTCCCAATAGTCATTTTTCAGCAATTACAATTATTATTATTTTTTATGATGAACTTACAAATAATACATATACTATAAACATATGTACCTAAATATTTTCAAAAGATAGCTTTATTAAATTTTCTTTAATGTAAAAAATTAGCATTCATTAGGATATAGAGATTATAAAGATTTGGAACTGCTCCTCCCCGTGAATTTATTCTTCCTTTGTAGTGTATTGGTCAATAATTGACCACATTCCCTTATTAGTAAGCGAGACTTGGCGATTAATCCCAAAAATGAATTTAAAAATTTGTGATGATATCATACACCACCATCTACCTACCCAAAAAAAAAAATCAACAGACAAATAGAAAATTAGAAATTCAGATCCTTCCTGACAAACAAAATTCTACTACATCTTTGTGTTGCTATAGTTAGGGCAGTGAAATTTGTTTATGAGCTCAAATAATAATTACTAACTCCATCCCAAAATGGTCCCAAAAATGAAAATTACCTATTGGCAAAAGCAAGTGGTGGTAGAATGTAAATTTTTTAAGAAACTAAAAAAATAACAAAACAATAATCAAAGAGATTCCACCTAAGCTAAGTTGTGACACATGGAATTCCATGTCATAAATCCACTTGGCTCAATGAGAGATTAGATAAAAACTCTCCTATATTATATATATAGAAGATAGATAGATTTATAGTAATATTCTCCCCATCTTAAAATAAATATCTACACTTTTATTAGAAAATCACTATTCATTTTATATGCTTGCAAAAATTAAATACTTAAGAAATAGATAGGAAATAATTATGAATTTTTATCATTAAATTATTTAAAAATTAAAATTTACAAAATATACTTTAAATGGAGAGAATAATAAATACATTGTAGTTATAAAACTAATTAAAAACCAACTTTAACTATACATAAGCATAGTATCCTTCTCAAAAAAAAAAAAAAAAAAAAAAAAAAAAAAAAAAACTATACATAAGCATAGTATTGTAGAAAAACCATACATAAGCATAGTATTAAAAATGACACTAATTCATGATTTATTCTATGTTTCTTGCAAATCAAAAGAGCTATTTCATTGCCATCAAAGTGAACTTTTTATAGGTATATAAATGTTTATAAAATTTGCTCAAAAAAATTCTGTTTAGTTAATATTTAAATTATTAAACACATGAGACCATAAAATATTAAATAAAATTTTGTGAACATTTCATTTCCAATTATTTCACTTTAATTAATTGGTACATAATGTAAGTGCACTAGAGTATGCACATTATTTGCCACGTGTCAAGACAAGAAGCTCACTTATTGCACAATCAAGAACACTAAGCTAGGGGTGGACAATGGTACAAATCTAAACCAACCAACCACGTATCAACCGTACCAAACGCATTTGGTATACCAAAATTTTGTACATGGTATAAATATCTTATTTTGGTTGGTATACCGTACCAACTTTGAAATTTGGTCGGTACACGGTATGAATATTTGACTTTGGTTGGTATACCAAGTACCAACATTATTTAAAAAATATGTTAAATTATTACTTACACAGCTAGATGACCTCTGATTGGTTGAGATGTATATTTAGTTTTTCATTTAAAAACAATAATTTTTCCATTACATGTATTTCTATGTGAAAGTTCCTCACAAGTCAAGTTGTAAAATCTCCAATAAATTGATATAATTTCTATTGTATAATAAAATTGTAGTGCATGTTTGCTTTTACCATTTTTAAATGCATGGTTCACCTTTAGTTTTTTATATTGTTCACTAATTAATGGAAAATGCAAAAAAATGTTCAAATAACATTCGATTTTTTTTTTATTTAGTACTTCAATGCATACTTGGTAGAGTACCACATACTGACCATACCAACCAAGTACCAACCGTACCAATAAGTTGGTATACCGACTTTGATGGTTGGTAATGGTATGCATTTTCTTGTACCATGTTTAATTTGGTTGGTACACGGTATAGGCAAAATACACTTGGTATACCAACCAAGCCACCCCTACACTAAGCGGTAAATCACATCTTGATAACTCCATTCCTCCTCCATTGACTCTCTCAGTCTTTAGAAAAAAACTTGTATGTGAGACGAGTCTTGTCTTATCGATCGCGAGAGAGAGTAAATTATTTGGGGCGGGTCAAGCCCATTAGTCTCTCAACTAGACCCACGTGTGGGACGTCTCACACAAGTCTTTCTCTTCTCTGAACTCGGTTGGGGACTCTCTATTTCTTGATTTACACACACTTTCTCTCTCTAAAATCTATGAACCGGGGATTTCGAGCCGCTCCATCGAGCGGTTAGCTTCACTCTGGTCGACCCAATGGCTCCGATTAGAGTCACCTTATTTTTTTTGTGTTTGACGGATGAGGTGTGTCCGAGCTTGGTAGGACCCACAAAAAATTAAAATCATTTCAGCCGCACAGATGATGAACTCACCTATATGACCTTGATCGGAGCCTGTGGGTGAAAGCGTTGAAGCTAATTTGGGTTGAGCGGTTCCGGGTCCACTGGGGTTTTTAAGGAGAGAGAGAGTTTGTGTGTGAAATCGGTGGAGCCAGAACTGGTCCTCTGCTTGGCTGGCGTCAAGCTCTTTCATTGTTGGTTTTTAATGGGTTTTGTCTGTTGAGTGAGACTTTTCAATTTCCGTTTACTCTCTCTCTCTCTCTCTCTCTCTCTCTCTCTCTCTCTCGCTCTAAAATCTCTTTCAAAGCCCGCCTTCCCTATTTGCTGTTTCATGAACACATGATCATGTTCATGCTCTAAAAGATAGATAAAAAGAAAAGGAGATAAATTACAGAAGCCAGTCCAAAACCTACTTTGAATTTTCTATCTTTTGATTTGATTGATTGATTATTAGATCTAACCCACCCCTTTTACCTTTTCAGATCTTCATCGCTTTCTTCAACTACACAGGTAATCAAGATTTTCTTGTTTAGTCATATTTTTTACATTACTTGAATAGGTGCCGCTAAGCTGTTTGATTGTTTGTCAACTAAGAATTTGTTGGATTTGGAATGTTGGGTTTTCATTGTTCATCCCAAGTTTTGTTGATTTGGAGAGTTTGACCTTCTGGATTGGAATTTGTTGACCGAGAAAGTTCTCCAAGAAAAAGTGAATTTCGACCATTATCATTATTTTTCTAACCACCCCTTTTTTTCTTTCTGTTTTGATATTTGCACTTTTCATTATTTGGGGGCTACTAAGGTCGTGATTTCATGCTTCAATAGTGATTTCATGCTAGGAAATTGTGTTGGGTTTTTCTATTGAGTGTTCACTGAATGTGGATTATTTTGAGAGTTCTATGTTTTTCCTCTTTTACTTGAAATGTCATTGCTAAAGTTCTAAAAAGTAGTTCTTGTGTTGGTCTTATTGCAGATTACTTGAGCATTTTCATAGTTGAGGATTGTGGATTTTAGTCTGAAAGCAAATGTTACATTGAGACTTCATTAAATGCGGATATTTTGGAGAGTGGTTTGGATGAGATGAGGTATGTTATCAGGGTTAATGAACCTTTTAAGGGCCTGTTTTCGGCCAAGATCGGGTCGACACGTTCACACGAGCTCAGACTCTGGTGGTCGCCAAGATGGGCTCCTATGGTACAAGGATACAGGGCAACATTCTAATGGGGAGTTCTCTATGGCTGTAGTTCAAGCTAATAATTTACTGGAAGATCAAAGTCAACTTGAATCAGGTTGTTTGGGCTTGCACGAGTGGGTCCTTATGGTACATTTGTAGGAGTTTACGATGGGCATGGTGGACCGGAGACGTCGCGGTACATCAATAATCACCTTTTTCAACACCTCAAGAGTAAGTTCTTAAACTCTTTTAACATGTGGGCTTTACTTTCGTGTTGGTTGATTCAATATGTTTGGTTGAACACTCTTACAGTTCATTTGGCCATGGAGAAGAAAATGTATACTTGTATAAGAACAGAGGAAAAACACGTAGAGTAATGCTTTGGGCACAAAAGAAGTACACGTAGAGTATGGCCTTTAGTTAGTTTAAACACGAATAATGGACCGCTATGAAAGATTTTGTGAGCAAAGTTTTGTCGTCTTTCTGCCCCTAGCATTGCTCAAAGACTAAGGTGTTTAATTTCATTGTATAAATTGCTTCATGATTGAAAATTGATGCTATTAAGCCAGCATAGTGCACCTTGCTCGGTCTGTTTTTTTAAATAATAACAGATAAGTTTGTTACTTGTCTGAATTTGCTTTAATTTGGTACTACTATCTGTACTATCAATCTTTTATTTTTCGTCTTTATTCTTAAGAGAAGTTCTTGGATTTTTTTCACTTACGAGAGTAATCTGAACTTGCCAAATGCAGCAAAAAATTCTTTTACATATTGACTGCACATCAATGGCGGAATACTTGTGATTTTGATTCTTGAGAATTCAATTGGCCCTTTTATGCATTTTTATTGGTGTCGGTTGTAGTGTTTTTAAATATATTTTTCTAGAATAAACAAAAGGAGCCAGTATTTGTTTGTTTTGTTCATTTATTATTATTGGTCTGGATGAAAGGGGGTTGCAGTCTGCAAGAAAAGAACAAAAGAAATAAAGAAGTCAAAGCGCTTATAAACAGGAGCCTCAGATCATGTTCTTTTCTAGTACTCCCTCCATCTCTGTCCCAAAATGAATGTCCGAAAACTTTGAAATTAGCTCTTGATCAAGAGCAAAAAAACTGAAATTATTTTGGACATTCATTTTTGGGACGGAAGTAGTACTTCATTTCAGTAACCAACCAAACTGTAAAGATCAGTAATAATTGTGGATTATGACAGGCCTCACAATAAATAATTACAATACAAGTTGAACCTTGGCTATTGATTTCTTTGGATTGTGATTAAGGTAGCAACTTGTTATTTGATTGTTCACAGGGTTCACTTCAGAGAACCAATCCATGTCCGTGGAGGTCATAAAGAAGGCATTTCAAGCGACAGAAGACGGTTTTCTTTCTGTTGTTTCCAAGCAGTGGCCAATGAAACCGCAGATCGCAGCCGTTGGATCGTGCTGCCTTGTTGGCGTCATCTGCAGTGGGACCCTCTACATTGCTAATCTTGGGGATTCTCGAGCTGTCTTGGGAAGACTTGTAAGGGCAACAGGGGAGGTTCTTGCTGTTCAGCTCTCAGCTGAACACAATGCTTGTATAGAGTCCGTGAGACAGGAGTTGCATTCAATGCATCCGATGACTCTCAGATAGTCGTTTTGAAACATAATGTTTGGCGTGTGAAAGGCTTGATACAGGTCCGTCTCTAACATTGTCATATTACATTTTTGGTTGGTTTATTGTAAGTCCATGGACTTGGAATGTGTTAGCCTGGTCATGGTTCGGCTATTTCCTTAGGCAGAGGAAAGCACAAAGTTATGATACTTGCATTCGTTATCCAATGTATGCACCACTCTTAATATACGGGTAGATGAAGTCTAAGAATCGAATTTTAAGAATGAAAAAGAATTTGGGTTCTAAAAAACATAGGCAAAGTTATGTTCTTTCATTTGAACTCCATTCGTTCCAAAAGAGAGCTATGTTTTGACTTATCGAAAGTCGTTGACAATCCCTTAACATCCTAAAAGCACCCTCATCATTACTCAGACCCATGTCATTCGCCCAAAAGTACTAGACTTTATTAAAAGAAATCCACTTAGAAGCAATGTTTTTTTGTTCCCTTTTCTTTTGCAAATTATAATCTCTGAAGAGTGTGAACTAGCTATCAGAAGGCGTGCCTGTTCTGAGGGACAGGCAGCATACTCCTTTTTTTGGGGATGGTCAAAGTCGTCGGTTTCACACTTGGTGTCACATTTCCCATTTATCGTCATACTCCCTCCGTCTCCAAATGATAGTCCCATTTCCTTTTTTGTTTGTCCCAAAAAGTTAGTCCCATTTCAAAAATGAAGGCTTCAAAATCACCTAATTTCCAAAACTTATAATGTAACCTTTCAATGTTAAAAGTCAAACGAGACTATCATTTTAGGGCGGAGGGGGTAGTACTTTACTCAGGCATGATGGTTATCTCTTGGACATCTTTTTTTATGGTCATACATAACCTTAGTTTTGCACTTTCTGATATTAGCAGTTTATCTATACTGCAGATTTCAAGATCAATTGGTGATGTATATTTAAAGAGGGCTGAATTCAATAGGGAGCCATTATATGCGAAGTTTCGCCTTAGGGAACCTATTAAAAGACCGATACTGAGCGCTGACCCGGCAATTTCAGTGCATCAATTGCAACCACATGATCAGTTTATCATATTTGCATCGGACGGACTTTGGGAGCAGCTCACTAACCAAGAAGCCGTTGACATGGTTCAAAACCATCCACGCAGTGTAAGGCTTACAATCCTTTTGCTGTCTTTATATTATAATTGAAGTTGTAGGTCCAAATTTTTATCACAATCTGCATGTCATGCATGTGATTTTCTAGTATTCTACTATACTCCCCCCCCCCCCTGGGTCCCATATGCTGCCATCCTTTTAGTATTCTACTATACTCCCCCTGTCCCATTTTAAACTTCAAAAATTTCCATTTTTTTTGTCCCATTTTAAACTTCAAAAAATTTCCATTTTTGTTGTCCCATTTTAAACTTCAAAACCTAAAACGGAAAGCTTTTTATACTTCTTTATTTGTGGACCCCATATGTCATACTCACAAATTCACAGTAATTATCCAATAACTATTCCCTACCCCAGTTTCTCTCTCCTACCAAACCATCTACACTTACAACACATCACCTTTTTCTTAATTTTTGTACCCAACCATTTTTTGAAGTTTAAAAAATGGGACGGAGAGAGTATAAAATAGCTAATAAGATGCCTTGACAGTTGACAATTATGTGAAAATTCAGCTTAAAAGTAGGAATAGCTACATGTACCCTGTAGTCGTTATTTCCGCAATTAAAAATCAAGGGTTTTGAAAAAGTATCGTCAACCCTTAAGAATTTATGAATTATTAGGTCTGTCTTTACTTCTGAAAACATAAATTGGTTTTTTGAAGAATTGTTAATTGCAAGAATGCAGACTGTATTAAAAGAATGTGGCTTCAGTTTGTTTTTGGTTGCAATGCTTCAGATATTCGAACCACTTTATGTTGTTCTTTTGTAAGCAAAGAAAGATTCACACTTCATTTTTCAGACTGCCCAAGAAAGATAGATATACTATTGAAAATAAGAGTAAACTTGAGTGGTCTTCCCAAAAATGCCCTAATGAAGGATCTTATCATTGGTATTTTGAATAAAATGTCTGAGAGGGCTATGCGCGAGAAAACAAATGAGAGCAATTTGGGATATGTAAAAAAGTTTTTAAGAAGTCTGACTTGTTAATGCTGACTATATTTGGGACGGGTGAATATATTTAATAAACAATAAGGTTAAGCATTGCCATTGATTGAATAGCCGAGTTGACTTTGAAACGGGCAGCTAAGACTTTTTCCAGGGGTGCAGGGGAGTACTGAAATGAGATCATACTATGGATTTAAATCGCGTGATCAATAATCATATAAACCTTATCCCTTCAATAGGAAAAAATTGCCTGTGCATTTTGCTTGAAAGGGCCACATTTGAAGTCAATTTTTTTAGGGATTTGAAATATTTTTCCATAAATATCCTTGATCGTTAGGGTTTAAGATGTTTTTGTTAATTAGTGTTTAGTGTAATTAGGGTTAATTTGGTGATTTCTATTATTCATTGGATTATTCTTTGAAATCATACTTTACTAAATAGGAACGGAGAGACCAAGGGCTATGTATCAAGGAAAATAAGTTTTATTTGATGTCCTTGCTGCAGGGAAGCGCAAGGAGATTAGTGAAAGCTGCATTGCAAGAAGCAGCAAAGAAGAGAGAGATGAGGTACTCTGACTTAAAGAAGATTGACCGTGGGGTCCGCAGGCATTTCCATGATGACATCACAGTAGTAGTCGTATTTCTCGACACTAACCTCGTGACCCGTGCCAGCTCTGCGAGGTCGCCCAATCTATCTGTGAAAGGGGCAGGAGTCAACCTGCCTTCAAATACTCTCGCCCCTTGTTCTACACCAACAGAGTCCGTCCCGTCTTGATTGAGAAAAAATGTCTCTAATGTTAATGCTCTTGTTGTACTATTCTCTCTCGTGTGAATACCAAAACCAGGTAGTCGTCTCTAAAAAGACGGATGAAAAAAGCAAACCGTTAATTCTTTAATGTATTGCAATGTATGTCTTCACCGAGTACTGATATGGGTTTAGTTTTCTATACCCAAAATAGAGAACTTCACGATGATAGCTATAAATAGTTAAATGGCATTTGGGCAGTTCAGTTCAATCTCAACTCCCTTGCCTCAACATTTGCAATTTTGAGCTTTCTTTTATGTTCTTTTTTTGACAGTGATTTTGTTAACTCTTTTGTGCTGGTATTCTGGTAAAATGAAAAGTTTCAGGTTATTGTATTTTGTGGAGCGGAATAAGGGGAAGCAAACTAAAGCTGTTTCGGACAGATGGTGATTTGGATTTGGCGAGGAGCTTCTTCGATTGATGCAGGTTTTTGACTCATTTCTCTCGCTCTAGTTGTTATAAAGCGTCCTTTCAAGTATAGTGTCTGTTAGTATGTTTGCTCGTCAATGCATAATCTTTTGTATACGAATCCGGTCATTAGTTTTTGTATGGCAAGGGTTGATTTTCTTTAAGCTTGGTGATTATTATTTAGCTAAGTTTGATTTAGGATGTGAGTAAACAATTAAGATTTACAATTGAGATTGATTAGAAAAAAATCAACAGTATTTAAAACTCTATTGACAACAACCACCTTTCTGAAGACACTATTTGTTTATCTCCGAGGACATTCATGTCCAAATGTCAGAAATGAGTATCTGGAAAAGTTGCAAATCAGACATTCTTAGTTCTCAACAAATATGTACACTAATTAGTGTAAGAAATACTACTCCCTCTGTCCCTAAATGAGTGTCCATTTTCAAGAAATCTTTGTCCCAAAATGAGTGTCTTTTTTTAACATAACTTTGCCCCTAAATGTTTTTTTTCGAAATTTTTTTCACCGGTTTCTTTATACGTGCAAAACTAAATGTTTGGAAATGAGATTACAAGATTATATATGAATCTTTGCTACCAAATTGTATATAAAGTTGAGATTTTCAGTGTCCCTTAAAATGAAATTTGGACACTCATTTAGGGACATAGGTAGTACTATCTTTGTAGTATACTCCCTCCGTCCCAAAACACCTTACACTTATTTCCTTTTTGGGTGTCTCATTTGTAAGTTCCCTTTCCTAAAATGTTCAAATTTTATTGTTTTTCTATTCTCTCTACCCTACTTGTCATACTCACACACTTACTTTTGGGTCCTACTTGTAAATCTCACTCAACTTATCATACTCACAACCTCTTTCCAACTCACAATACTTTTGAATATATATATTCATTCCTTAATTCCCGTGCATCCTCAAAAGTGTGCAAGTTGTTTTGGGACGGAAGGAGTAAACAAGATAGATATGGTATTAAATGAAATGTTTAGTATTGGATTTTGAACTGTTGTTGCTGTCTATTGTCTGCATTGTTATAGCCACCGGTGGTCAGACAATATCACTGAGTGCTGCTGAAACATCAAGCCAAAATTTATTGGATTTTTGCCCTTCCAATTTTGACCAAGAGCTCTAGATCCGATGTTAGCTTCCCTCCCGTCGTCGGAGAGATTTGTGTTAGTCTATTTATGAGTCAGTTGTAGCCTTCATGACGATTTGTGTTAGCTTGCCTATTTATAGTTTCAGTTGTAGCTTTCATGATATTACAAATTAATATAATAAAAAAAACAATTAAAAAAATGTCTTAGATAATGTTTAAATTGCTCAAAAACAATTTTTTAAAGATTAGACAGAGTACTACTCCTTCTGTCCTATTTATATTAGCCACGTTTGATTTTTTTAAGTCAACACAAGTAAACTTTGACTAATAATTAATATCAATTTAATCATTTTAAAAATTATTATTAATAAAAAATCGAACTTGATCAATATAAATGGGAGGGACGGATGGAGTATTTGTTTTGAGGCGGGTAAGTTAATATACTCCATCTGGTCCAAAATAACTGTCGCTTTTGGTCAATCAGATGTAACTTTGACCGATAATTTAAATAAAAAATAATGATGGTAATAAAAATATAAAATTTATCATTGTATTATAATTAATAATACTTTTAATAACAATTTTTAGATTTTTATTAGGATCATTATTTTTTGTTTAATTTATTGGTCAAACTTTCAACTGTTTGACAAAAAATGACAATTATTTTGGACCAGAAGAGTAGATTGGAAGTATCCGAGCCGAGTGTACATCGAGTCCAGATCTCCTGTGCCCCTCCATGTGCCCCTCTAATCTGGATCGTTTACATGCATGGATAATATCAACATAAACGATTGAAATTAGAAAGACAGAGAGGGAGCACAGGAGATCTGGACTCGTGTACATCATCCTTAACTTTTCCCACTAGTACCGGTAGCATTAATCTTCTTCATTTTCAAGATGAGTGTAGTGTAGGTTCTTGAATAGGGTGTTAAATATTTCCCTTTTTTACCAATATCCTTCTGTCAAGCGTTTTCTCTACACTCACTCACTAGATTGACTCTTTTTCCAGTTTCCACCCACCACTATTATTACTGACATGGAACTGCTGATGTGCCTCAGTTTTTTTTTAATCTCGCTTTCATGTGTGATTGATACTAAATTGAAATCATAAAATGTTGGATTAAATCACATATCACAAGTCTCATAAAATAAAAAATAAAACTATCTTGTCTTTTAAAGGTAGCTCAGCGGTAAGAAGGTGAGGGATGTAAACCCTGGAGTGGGAGGAAAAACTTGGTAATAAGTGATGTAAATCCTGCTTGACATTCCTTTTAGAGCCACTTGCCAACTTAGCGACTGAGATCAGACCCGTATTTATCTGTCAATGGATCTGAGAGGATGGTTCATGGACCCTAAAATTATAGGGGCGCAAGCACAGACACGTTTAAAAAGAAATGGAACTTTTTTTTTTTTAAATGAAAGTATCTTTTATATCTAATTGCAATAATTAATTTAACCCTGAAAAAAATCCAAGCATGTTTTCAAATGTGAAAAGTAGAAAAAAACTAAAATGAGAAGCCCCACATGGTATGGCTTTAAGTCACTTAAAAGATGTCCTTTTCACAATCTTCCAAAAAGAATCAAATAAAAGGGTAATACCATGCTCTATGCTTAATGCCAAACACTCTTTTACAAGTACCAAATGGTAGGCCGCAGCCCATAATCTTACTTCATGCATTGCTTCATCAAATCTTTCCCTTTTTTTTTCCTTTGGATCTCTTGCAAGAGCAATGCTAGGGGAACAAAATAAGCTCACAAAATCTTGCTCACAAAATGAGGTGGCGATATTTTATTGGTTATATCGATAATGGACCCGCCATACTCTACTTAAAAACACCAATAAAATCATTACACTTAAGATTTTGTGATTTTTTTGTGCCCCTAGTATTCTTCTCTTGCTTTCAATAACTCCATCATTCGTGTTTTATAGGACTATTTCTTCCATTTACCTTAGATCCTTTTATCTACTTTTGGCAGACTCAAAATACTATATTCGTTTCATAACTATGTGCATATATTTCCTTTTTTAGTGTCTCATTGATAAGTCACATTTTTCTAAAATGACGAAAGATATTTACTATTCATTTCACTAATTCTCTGTTCTACTTTATTTTTAGAGTAAGTCTCTTGTAAAACGCGTTTTACACTAGGCTTAGTGTAAAACGTGTTTTATTAATAACGGTAAGTATGGTTTAAGAGACGCGGTGGCATAAGTGTAAATATTTGAAACTTATGAAATCTCAGGAGGCATATTTTAAAACTGCAGGAGGCATATTATGAAACTGAAGGAGGCATATTTTTGAACTCCACATCAGGCACTTTGTAAAACTATAACATGCATTTTTTTCAAAGAGGCACTTCTAAATTTTAAAGCAAGCATGTTTTAAAACTGGAGGAGGCATATTTTCATACTGCAGGAGGCACATTTTTAAACTAGAGCAAGCATTTGTTTTCTTTAAAAAAGACAATGTTAAAAGTTCAAAAAAATCTCAGGAGGCATGTTTTGAAACTGGAGGAGGCATGTTTTGAAACTGCAGGAGGCACATTTTTTAACTAGAGCAGGCACTTATTTTTTCTCAAAAAAAGCACTGTTAAAAGTTCAAAAAAAGTGCCTCCTCTAAAGTTAAAACATGCCTGCTCTAAAAAAGTGTCTCCTGTAAAGTTAAAATATGCATGTTGTGAAGTATTGAAAAATGCCTCCTCTTGTTTTAAAATGTGTCTGCTGAGATTTCCATGAGTTCCACTTATTTACAAAATTGCCACCGCGTCTTTTAACCTTCTTAAGCCGTTATTTGAAAAACACGTTTTACACATAGTTAGTGTAAAACACGTTTTTTACAAGATTTTGTGTTATTTTTATACACACAACATCAATCAATCTATTATGCCCTACCCACACTTTCTCTCCCTTTCTTCACTTTTCACACTTACAAGTTACAACAACTACTCACTACTATTTATCCCTTAATTCTCATACACAACTCATTTTGTGCACATAGTTATAAAACAGAAATATAGTTTAATTTTAATTATATTTTGTTTCTAATCAAAAATAAAATAAACATCTGCTTTGAAACGGCGAAGCAGTCAATAACCATAATTATTAATTCTTCAATGATGTATCTTTGTCATTTATCGTACTAAGTTCAAAAAATAATATTCTCACTGTTCTGGAATGAATATCATAGGTGACAAGTCAACGTATTTAAGCTTTTAGTTATGTTTTTTTTATTGCCCCATTATATTCATATGAGTAGAGTAACACCTCATATATAGCATTGCAATAGTTGTGTCTATTAAAATGGATAGTAGAGAAAGATCAACAAACTTCTAGTAAGACGAAATTTATTTTGGGTCAAAACAAAAATAAAAATATGACATTTATTATGAGACAGATGGAGTAAAAAGTTATGCGAAACTCATTTGAGAATATAGAGAGTAGAGGGTATTTTTGTAATTTTAGAATTCAGTCTAATTGATTTTTATCTTTATGTAGCAACTTTAGTCTAAATTATCAGACATCACAAGTAAAAATTATTTTGCCCTTAAAATATTTTAAAATATCATGTATGGGGCACGTGATGACATTTTTATTGAAAATATATTGTTTCATCTATTTTTACACTAAATTACAAAACAAATAAAAACTTAATATTAACAATCGAGTTACTAAAATTGAAAATTTGGAATCAGACTGCTTTGGTATATATATATATATATATATTCTGTAACTAAACTACAATTTGCCCAAAATAAAATGAATAAAATACGTTATAGTATAGTTATGTACGAATAGGATGAGTAACATAAGGCAAAAACTATATACACAGCCCGGTAAATACACAGCCCATTTAATTTCATCGCTGCCCTTGCACGTCTCGTGTATACTTACACGAGATGAGAGCTTACATCTCGTGTACATATACACGAGATACATCTCGTGTAAGTACACACGAGATGAGAACCGCAACAGCAAAAGCAACAATAAACATAACTTGGAATGAAATTTGATTCTCAAATAGGACATCTCCACAAAACATCAATAGACCATTACACATATACTATCGCCTAATTGTATACGAAATGAAAGTGTTAACAAGGATAAGCATATAATTCAAACATTCATACAAACTGGATAAATCAAAAACCATTACACATATACTATCCTATATGTAATCTTCTTTGTCTTCTTGCATCGGTATCCTCCTCATAGAGTTGACTGAACTCTGCTATCCTATCTTGGTATGGGAGGAGTAGTTGGCTTGCGGTTGGATCACAGCGGTTCCGATAAAGGTTTGGTGGTGGTGGTATTGGGTAATCATTGCCTAACATGCGCAGCTGCAAAAGTAATAACAGTTAAATACAAGACAATGAAATATAATGAATATAAGTAAGACAACTAAATATAACTAATATAGATGAGACAATTAAGTTTCATACCGCTATAAATGGTTTCCATTGACTTGTCCCACCACAACTGTGTTCACCGGTGGTTGTACTGGTGCAGTCACTGGAAGGCATAACATACCACCGCTAGTCGAGTAAGAAATGAACGCCACATTATACCTCGTGGCAATGATGTGCCCAAGATCTGGGAGCTCCATCCAATAATCACTGGGCGCCGTCCGGCTATAGCAAGCAATCTTAAGTAAGAGTTCTCTTACCGATATCCAAGGTAGAACTCTTTCGTAAAGGTCTTGGCGAGCAAGCACCTCATTGTAACATTCTGTGCGCACTTCAGCCCACTTCTCCTCATCTCCGTATACCTGTGCTGCTATGGCTCTATAGCCACAATGTCCATCTGATGCCACATCTATGATGCCTCCAATACGCGGGGTAATGAAAGGCGGAAAAGACTCTACATACGGGGAGCTGTATAAACTAGTATAATTGGGCTGTCCATTTCCCTCTCCACGACCCTGACCCTGATCCCGTCCTCGTCCTCGACCTCGACCTCGGCCTCGACCCCGTCCTCTCACACGACCGGAAGGAGCTACTGGTGGATGAGACGTAGTAGTACTAGCAGGGGTAGATGGTGTGGGTCTTGAAGGTGATTTCCGTTTGCGGGTGGACTCCGAACTCGCTTGGGTTGATGCAATGAATGCACATCTAGACCTGAAATAGGGCAAAGAAAAAGAGTGAGAAACATTCATACTGTTGTTTGAAAGTGTTAAAAAAAATTGATGCTGCTGCTGATGTGTCTCGTGTAAGTCCATACGAGACATATCTCGTGTTGTATTACACGTGACAAGTCTCGTGTAATCCTCGTCATCAGCTGTGGCATCCTCGTCATTCCGAGCCTTGCTCCGGTTTTCTCCACTCTCCAAACGCTCTTCAGCCTTCCTCTTTCTAGCTGAAACGGTCATAGGATCACGTGCCTACAAAAACACAAATAAGAGACAATACATTAGCGACAGTTACAGTAGATTAAATAAATGAACACAATGCTGACTGATAATTCACAATATTCAGAAGGATCCATCTCGTGTAACACCACTCGAGATGCATCTCGAGTGGGTTTACACGAGATGACATCTCGTGTAACACCACTCGAGATGCATCTCGAGTGGGTTTACACGAGATGTCATCTCGTGTAAACCCACTCGAGATGCATCTCGGGTGGGTTTATACGAGTCTTGTCTCGTGTAAACACACCCGAGATACATCTCGGGTGGTGTTACACGAGACACACCAATTTCAATTTCAAAAAATACAACGGACTTTGGGAATATAGAAATGTAAAATAAGGTTAAAAATTGCTTACCTTTTTCACAGGTGCTGTAGACGAGCTAGTCCCGGCGGCGATGTGGGCGGCGGCGGTCTTGGGTATTTTAAGTTTCACCATTTCAATTTCGATTTTTTTTTTTTTTTTTACTGTGAGAGAGAGAGGTGAGAGAGAAGAACAGAACAGAGCGAGCGAGAGAGAAAGACGACGCCGACGGTGAGCGACGACGGTGAGAGAGACGTTAGAGAGACCGTTCGTTTCTTTCGTCGTTTCAAACCGAGAGAGAGAGAGAGAGGGGTTAGGGAGCGAACGTGAGGGAGAGTGAAATTGAAAAAAAAATAATATATATATATATATATAGGGGTACTTTGGTAATTTAACGGGGCTGTGGAAATAGGGGCTGTGTATATAAACCATCCGTAACATAACCAATCTAATGTACTTTTGCAATATTGCAAGTCCAAGATTTTTTACTCCTTCCTGGCCTTAATATTGGCCATTTTTATATCAAATTTTTAGTCTAATATAACTATTATTTTTGGGTAGAAAATATTTAAATTATTCATTAACCTTTTATATTAAAAATGGTAGAATAATTCATTGATTGTTTTATTGTACTAAGAAAGAGATCATTAGGGTATAGTAACTTATACTTTGCTCAATAATTGTTGCAGCTAAGATTATTTTTTAAACTGGTGAAAAGTGCTAAAACTACGACCTTGTTTGGTAAAACTGAAAATTAAGCTTTGAAAATATAGAGCTGAAATTGTGGAGCTAAAATTGTAATCATTAAATTACTGAATTTGTAAGGCTTCAGTTTGTTTGGTAATGAAATTACATACATTTGAATTTAATCAAAATTATGAATAAATAATTTAAAAATAGTCTTATTTTTTTATTTGATTTTAAAAATAAATAATTGTAATTTAAAATATTATTTATCAAATTATCTTTTATTTAGGTCAATAATAATATTATTTAAACATTTTTTTGGTACTCCCATTTGTCACACATTAAAAAATTCATCTTCACTATTTTGATTAATTTTATTAAACTTTGACAAAAAAAAATTATATATTTTAATTATAATACTCTTGTAATATGAAAAAATTACGTTCTTTCTTTGTCTTTCTTTCTCTGACCCTCTGACATTGTTAAGATTTTGCTTTACCAACTTAAAATTAGTACTCTCTCCGTCTCAAACTCTTGGTTATACTTATTTCTGTTTTGGGCGTCTATACTTTTGGTTATTTACTCAAAATGTTTAATTTTTTCTTTTTTCCCCACTCACAACAACTATCCACTATCTCATTTTCTCTCTCCTTACCACACACAATACCTATTTTTTTCTTAATCTCCGCGTATTTAATTTTAGTAACCAAAAGTTTGAAATGGAGGGAGTAGTTTATTTTAAATAATCTATTGTTAAGTGATATATTTTTCCCTTATCAAACAAACTTAATCTTTTACTAATCTTATAAAATATTTTAAATTAAGAGCTTAATTGAGTTACCAAATAAGCCCTAAAAAAAATTATCACATAGCCATATGCCCATAGGGATTGAATTGTCATTCCCATAAAAGTAGTACTGACATTTGTAGGATTAAGAGAGTCTCTAATCCCATGTTAAGACCATCTGAGTATAACAAGAACCCTGTTTTTATTTTTACATAATCATAATTAGCACCTTTACCTGACAAAAGCAGAAAGGGACAAAAACATCAAGCAGCATAAATCCCATCTTTGTTCTTTCTTTCTTTCTTTCTCTCTCTCTTTCCAAGCATTTTAAAAGACCATATTACCCTTTGACCAGGGTTTTTGACTCCTCTTTTCTCTCACTAGTCAGTCAGTCTACCTGTCTCCTTCCTTCCCACTTCAAATTCTAAAATCTCTGGGTTTGGGAACAGCAACTTTCATTAATTTTGACTTTGAGCAGAGTGAGAGAGCCCTAATACTCATTTCGTCTGGTTTAAAGTTCTTAGTTTAGTTTGGCTTTGCACGCTTATTAAGAAATCAAAACAAATTTGGGTTAAGAATAGTAGTGGGTGGAGGATATAATTGTCAATTCATAAAGTAAGTGGGTGAAAAGTAGATAGATGAGTGATTTTTTTTGTAATATATGAACTTTGTGAGGATAAGATTATCCAAAATACTATTCATCCTCTCCATTTAAGGAATAAAACTGTAACACCCCGAATTTCGGAGTAATATAATATCCTTTTAAATAATAACATCCGTCCCCAAACGCGGGAAAACAACGGTCTCAAACCATAATTCAAACATCAACGGCTAGTATCTCTAACCACTATTCAAAATAAATAACGGAAGCGAATTTAACTGTCTGTCAAAACTCCAACGGCTAGACATAACCAACATTCAAAATAAACATTCGTAAATAATCCATTATGACTACTACTAAAACTTCTTAAACTTCGTCATCAAGGGTCTTCATTATCACCTCAACAACTCTTGTTTTTGTCCTTCGAGACCGTCTCCTATTTATATCCTGGAGAACAAATATTATGGAAGGGGTGAGCGAACAATGCTCAGTAAGTTCATACGGGATCTCTCCGGGTTCTAGGGAGAGATGACCGGAAGAACGAACAACAATAATAATTTCAAAGATACACTTTCATTAAATATCAAGTTAACCGCTAAGACTCAAACAGTGAACAATAACCTTTTTCAAAAGAAGTGTGGCATTTACTTTCAAGTCCGTCAATTCCAAGATAACGTCACCATTTCAGGTGCAATGCCTGATCAGGGCATTTAAATAAGATTTATCATGATAATCAACTACTTCAATAAGCAGTATAAAAGTCTACTCCTTTTTCATTTCAGACCAGATTACCCTACTTAGTCCTTTTTCAATTCCGACTAAGCGAACGCCTATACCAAATTAAGATATTGCAAATCTATACCAAATTTAGATATAGCAAGGTTTCAACTTAGTGTTCAAGGTACGAGAACACCATACAATTTCAAAGATATTTTTGGTACCCATTGTTTTAAAACATGTCAAAGGGTAAGAGTCATTCAAAGACTTTCACAACTTTTAAGAATACAAATGTTACCGCCACTAGGTAACTACTCATGAAATAATATAAATGAATCCTACATTAAAGGATTGAGACATTCAAGAACTAAGGAACGTAATCCCTTACCTTAGCCTTGAGGTCTTCACTTAGCAAAATCACGTGCGCAATCTACAATCATGCAAATGAGGATTTCTTAGGAACATGAATCACTTTAATTCCCCGTCCCCATTATACTTTATTTTACTTTCTTAGCTTCACGAGTTCATCTTCTTAAACTCTTTGTTAGGGTTCGTTCTACCCATTATTGGTATTCCCAAAATACCTCTTTCGGATTACGAAAATACCCCTAGGGTTACATTAATTCCATTCCCAAATAATCGGTTTTAGGGTTTCATTAATCCCATTTAAAACACTACTCCCCGCTTATAAAATCACTATTCACAGCTTATATTACTATTCACAGCTTAAATCACTATTCACAGATTAAATCAATATTCACAGATTAATCACTATTCACGTTACTGTTCACGCACTGATTTCACCTTTGAAAAACACACACAAAACCCTAATTTCACACACTCGACACACACTCTACACACACAAAACGCAGCACACACAACACACACTGTACACACACACACCGAATACATACACACACTGTACACACACACACACAGTACACACACATATACACACACAGCACACACTACACACGCATACATATACATATAATCTCATAATCCTTTTTATTATCAAAACCCTAATTTCTTAAACCCTAGTTGTTCATAACTATTAGGGTTTCCCAAACTTCAATTCACGAAGATTAAAGAGAAGGAATTAAGTTTATGTGTAGTACCTTTGGTGGAAGAAATTGACTCCCTCTCTCTTCTTCTTCTTCTCCCTCTCGCGCCTCTGCTCTCTCCTTTCTCTGCGTCTCTCGCCGCCGCTCTCAGTCTCCCCTTCTTATTTTTTTTTTCTTTTCTTTTGTGATTAGTAAAGAGGGGAGGGTTTTAATTAATATATAGTATAGGGTTTCCCATTCCTATTATAAAAAGGTTAACTAACCTTATTGGGTTTTAATTAATTTGGGCCAACTTAACCCATTCCATTCCATAACTTAATTTATAATAGCCCAACACAAAATAAAAAAATAAAAGGGCCGGTTGTTACAAAAAACACCTAAGAACCTTAAATTGGGACATACCAAAAAGGAATGTAAGAACCTTAAACTGGACGAAGAGAGTAAGAGATTTGTTGTACCCCAAAGTTAAAGATTAGTAGGGGCAAGGGTAGCAAGTTACCAAACACACCCTGTTTACACCAGAGCTTCACTTCCTTCCTCGAGCCCCTCAAGCTTCTTCTACCTTTGGTTTCTGTTTCTCCCTCTCCCAACACAGAATCTTTTTCTCTCCCGTCCCAAAATATTAGTCTTATTTATCATTTATTTTTAATCTCAAAATTTAAATTGTAGGGACTGCGACTATCATTGCCACTCTCTACATTAGTAATATATTTTCCTCTTTGTATTTAGCCCGTACGAATTTGTTTTCGGCATCCCCAAAGTATCTCATTCTAATAAAGCGTGTGAGTATTTTTTACATACTCACCTGACAATTTTTTGCGCAATTGCCGTTGTGAGACATTCGGTTGCCACTCAACAAAAACAATCTTTTTGAACTAGTAAAACTCACAATTATCATTTTTTTTAAATATTGATTTTTATATTAATTTATAATGTCTTGAAAATTACAATAATGCCATAAAGCTAACACAAATCGATCTCAACTGATCAGATGGGAAAACATTAACCGCTCGCTGCTACGCTGGAGAGCTACTCTCTTATCCTTTTCATCCCCCTTTATTTACAAGTATTCTGTTTTTTTATTTGCAATGTAGTACTGCATCTGTCTTAAAATGATTTTCTTATTTATCATTTTTCATAGTTTTAAAAAGTTTTTCTCATTTTCACAATTTATGCTTAAAAGTGCATAAACATAACATGACTCGTGTAGCACGTGTTTACATCCTTAAAAAATTTGAATAGTCAAATGCGAAGATCATTTTGTGGGACGAAAGGAGTATTATGCTACTCTCGTGACCTACCTAATACCTAGTCTATTAGTGTCAAAAAACACAATAAGTCCATTTAAGTATTTTACACCAGGGAACAAATACTTTACTGTATTTTTTCCAAAATCCCACACAAACACACACTCTCTCTCTCCTCCTCCCCCTCCTCATTGAGTGACACAGTAACCAAGCCATTTCTGCAGAAAAACACAGCTTTTACTCTCACAACCTCCATTTTCACAACTTTCTTCCAGATGGAGATTAAATGGGTGAATGTGGTGCTTTAATGGCATCTTAAAGATCAAAAAGCTAACATTTTTAGCTCAAACCCCATTTCATGCATCATCACAAAGAAACTGGGTTGGTCTCAAGCTTCTTTAAAAAGGTAATTTTTTAACTCCATTTTTGCAAAATCTCAGTCAAAACCCCACCCCAAAAGAATGCATCTTTCTTGTGGAATGGAAAATAGAAAAGAAAAGTATCCTTTGTTTCTCCAAAGAAAACCTTTTCTTTTACCCCTTCCTCTGTAACCAGTGAGTGTACACCTCTGCAACATTTTCAAGAAATGGAGAAATGGGTTGCTCTCAAACTCCTTTAAGAAGTTAATTTTTATTTTTTTTATTTTCTATCTTTCTCTCTCTCTCCATTTTGAAATATCCCCCTCAAAGCCCAAAAAGAGTCTATTGTGTTTTTTGCATAAGCTTGCCTCCTTTCTTTGGAGCATCTTCTTAAACATAGTACACCTCTGTAACATTGTCAAGAAATGAAGAAATGGGTTGGTCTTAAGCTCCTTTAAAAGGTAAATTTTATCCCATTCAAAACCCAAAAAAGTGCTTCTTTTTTTTTTTGCCTTAAAATCTACACACAGAAAAGAAAGCATCTTTGAAGAAATGGGTGGTTGTGTTGCTTCAAAGTTAGAAGAGGAGCAGGAAGTTGTAGCCATATGCAGAGAAAGAAAGCATCACTTAAAACTAGCTGTAGATAGAAGGTATGCACTTGCAGAGGCTCATTTTAGGTACTGTCAAGCTGTCTATGGAGTTTCAGCTGCTATTAACCTATTTGTGAAATGTCATTCTTGCCCTCCCTCACAATTTTCCATCACTTTCCCTCCACCTTGTCCACCATCTCCCCAAAACTCAAAGAGAATATTGTCTCTAACCCTTTGTTCCTTCAACAAACACCAACTGAGCCCACCAAAGAAGCCATTGCTTGTGAATCCTGTGGTTCCTCAACCATTTCTTCAGACTCTTCTGAGGATGAAAGAGTTGAACATTTGGAGAGAGTAGAGAATCAAGAAAAGGCCTTTTGTAACCGAAATGGTCCGGTCCGGAACGAAGTATATCATAGTTATGATTATTACATGGGAATGCCTCCATCAATGCCATCACCACAGAGAGATTTCGGTTGGGATTTCTTTGACCCTTTTGTAACTATGAGGCCAGAGATAATAAGTGGGTATAGTCATAATTCAGATGATGATGTGAGGGTAGTAAGGGAACAAGAAGGAATTCCTGAGCTAGAAGAAGAAGAAGTGGATAGAGTGGAAGAAGAAGAAAAAAGAAAAATGGTGAAGGCTGAAAAGAAAGTGAGAGTAAAGCGTGAGAGTGGGATTAAGGCTGTGAAGACGGTGGATGGTGCTAATGTGAGCCAGGGGGAGCAGCCGAAAGGGTTAACAGTTATCGATACTCCCGTTCGAGGGAGGGAGTTACTGGAAGCATTGAAAGATATTGAAGACTATTTCCTTAGGGTTTATAGCTCCGGGAAGGATGTTTCCAGAATGTTAGAGGTCAATAGGTTTCATTTGCAATCCAATTTGGAGGAAATAAAAGGTGAGCTTCAGCTAATTCTTCCCAAACTTTAGTATTTTCTCTTACATTATATTTTATGACACTAATCTCATCAAATAACTTTAGTGTACACTTCAGTTTTGACCCAAGTAAAATGTTGCTAGGGTTGTGTTTCTTGATGAATCTAAGATATCAATTAGTTAACTTCCATTTTATGTTTAGAGCTGCCTGAATTGTTAATTTTGCACTATGTCCCAAAGGACGGTTGCGATTGACTTTTCACACAATTACCTTTATTTTTCTTGTTGATTTAAATAATGAGTCGCAAAACATAAGAAATCATAAATTTAGTATGGGGCATTAGGAAACCACTAGATTGAGGGACATTATAAGTAATAACCAAAAGTTGGGAGCCTTTGCGAGCCTCTCTGTGCTTTAATACAGGGGCAAGGCTGCGTACATCCGACCTCCCCTTACCCCACCATAGGTGGGAGCCTTTGCGGCACTTGGGTAATGTTGTTGTTGTTGTATAAGTAATAAGCAAAAGATGATCTCCCCAGGATGGAGGGAGTAATTTCTGGGTTGGCTGGTTATTACTTTGATAGTGCATTATCACCTTTTGATTCGAGTTGGTTCTACCTTCTCCGCTAGAAATACCAAAGCTTTACTACTGTATTTGATGTTTCGTTTGAAAGTAGGGGTGGCAAATTGGGTGTTTTGGGTTTACCCATTAAAGTTAAAAATCCGTTGGATATCCGGGTATTTTAACTTTAATGGGTAAAAAACCCAAAACACCCAATTTGCCACCCCTATTTGAAAGCATTACAAATGTGTGCGTGGTTAGGGTGGGGGGGGGGGGGGGGTTCGTATGATTTTATTACTAAAAGAGGAAATGACTTTCTGTTACTTTGGCGCAAAAGAATCTTTTTTTTTTTGGCTTTGACCTGCGAGTCCTTCCCTTTTGTTTCTTTATTGTAATAGCAGTTGGGTCCTTTGGCTTTCTTTTCGCTTAATCTTGTTAACAATTTTAACTGCTTTGGTTTTGGATATGGATTCTTCCTTTAGTTCCTCCACTGCTGTGGTCTTCCTCTTTATTCCTCTTTTAAAAAGATTTGTTGGCGTCACTTTTCTGTTCATCTTTGTTTCAAAAGATGATGTTTTCGGTTACTCAATGCATGATAATATTCTACGCCCTCAAGCTGTTGGGTCCCAATATGCAGAGAAGGCTTTTGAAAAAACCTACCTTTACTCTTTGTTGTGCTATCAAGCTTTTGATTTTGATTTTTTTTTTATTTCCATATTCTTCTTTTCTTGTTTTCTACAGTTTAGTTGGTTATGCCCTGCTGATTTATGTGACGTCTGGTAGAATAGAGGACAAGGTACTAACAGCCGGTGATAACAGCAGTGACAAAGCCATAATTTTGTTGTAAGGGGGTCAAAAAATGTGGTCGTTTGTCCACTTTCTGAAATCAAAAACTGAATCATTAGACCATTATCAATCACCAACAGGGCTTCCCAACATTAGTCTGCGTACTTGTATTTAGTGACACTTATATTTTGTCTATGGTGCATGTTAATTCATAGTCTCATTTTGCTCAGCATGCTTTTACCTGGAGTTTTCTTCATCAGTCTCATATTTGTTGCAGAAAACTCGACCAAACTGATCCAAGCAATCACATTACGAACAACATCTTCTCGTTCATCATCTTGTAAAAGTCTTGTAGCATCAACCTCCAAAAGCTCTTCTACATGGACAGAATTCAACAATGACCTTTTTGATGATTGCGGGGGAATGGTTTCTGGTAGTCATTCATTGACTCTGGGAAGACTTTATGCTTGGGAAAAGAAACTCTACGAGGAAGTCAAGGCAAGCTTATTATCATATTCATATTGCCTCAAGACACCTCAATTGCTGAATACACAATCTCTTCTTCTCAAAGTTGTACTATTTTGTGACTTCCCGATTAAGCAGTCCTACTTGAAAAATTATGAAAACGAACTAAAATTGCTCCGTCCCAAAGCAATATTTGCATTTGACAAGTCAGACACTTGAAGATTTTTTTATACATTTCCTAAATTGCTTAGCATTTTTGCCTGTTCAACATGTCCTTCAAACACCTTTTTTTACTAGATACTTTCATAAGAGTGTTTTGGGGAGTTTACCTAGGCATATACACAATCTCTTCTTCATATTTTTTTGTTGTGTGTGTGTGTGGTGGTGTAGTACTATTTCAATCCTTGAGATCAAGGGTATTTATGGAAAATTGGATGACTTTTTAGGCCGGAGACAGCACCAGGAAAATCTACGAGAAGAAATGCAGCCAACTGAGAAATCAGGATGTCAGGGGTGAGGAAGGAGTTGCTGTTGACAAGACTAGAGCTGCTATCAAAGACTTGTATAGCAGAATCTTGGTCGCTATTCGAAGTGCTGAGTCAATCTCGGAAAGAATAGATAAACTGAGAGATGAAGAACTGCATCCCCAAATTACCGAGTTGCTACACGGGTAAGTATATATAAAGACCAAAAATCTATACTCCCTCCGTCCCAAATTGATAGTCCCGTTTGACTTTTCAAACATTTTAAGCTTACATTGTAAGTTTTGGAATTTCAATGATTTTGAAGCTTTACTTTTGGAATTGAGACTAACTTTCTGGAACAAGCAAAAAGGGAAAATGAGACTACCATTTTGGGACGGAGGGAGTATTTTTATGGAACCTCCATTTTTCTTGCAAAACAAGAACTGAGAATTCCGTTTTTTTTACATGTGTAACGAGTCTTTCCCTAATTTCCTCCCCGGCCTTTTCAGTGTAATGCATATGTGGCAAATTATGTTGGAATCGCATGAGATTCAGAACAAGATTATATATGAAGTAAAACTCTTTACTTGCCCTACATATGGAAAATTCTCTAGTAACTTTCACCAACAAGCAACACGCCAGCTCGAGACGGAGCTACAAAACTGGCGTGTACGTTTTCGGGAGTATGTTGCTGCACAAAAGTTGTACATTGAATCCCTCCACGACTGGCTATCTAAGTTTGTTGTTCCCGAGGCTGAACAATATTCACGAGGAAGGAATAATGGGGCCCCTTGTCAGTTCAATGGGCCCCCACTACTTCAGATTTGTCGTGATTGGTTAGCTTCAATGGATAATTTGACTGACAAGTCAGTCTCGTATGCTATAAAGAGCTTCACAAAGGATGTACGTGCTTTGTGGGCCCAGCAAGGGGAGGAACTGCAGCAGAAGAGGAAAGTTGACAGTCTGTCGAAAGAACTTGACCGTAAGATTTTGGTCTTTCAGAAGTCAGAAAACAGGGTATTTGAGTCAAAGCTCTCTGACCATAACTCCGAGCTTGGGGTTGACCAACGGGGTGACAACTTGAGAGAGAGGAAGGATTTGTTGGATGATTTTAGAAGTAAGGTGGAAATAGAGAGAGGGAAACACCAAAGTTGCATGCAAGAAACGGAGAGGCTCACATTGAATGGATTTCAAACAGGGTTTTCTTGGGTTTTTGAGTCCATGGTCGAGTTTTCGAAGGTTTCCCTGAAAATGTACCATGACCTAGTAACTAATCAGGAAAAAGGTAAGAAAGTTGAAGATCCATCATATATAGAGGGTTCAAATGTTGAGCAAGAAGGAAGTAGATGACAGACCAGCCAGGCTCTTCTCTATTATTTTTCTGTTATTTTTGGTTATTAATTTGTAGTGTTTAGGTAAAAATTAGCAGAAGAGATTGTACATTAGATTGTGCCAAAGCAACTCACTGAGGCACAATTATTTAGATGTGTAGTTGGATTTCTTGAACTCAACCTGAGGTCTTCCTTTTTCCCTTCCAAATATTGTGGCATTGCTCACAATTTTGTTTGTAAGACCTGTAATTTTAGTAATTCCTCCATCTTTATTGGGAAAAATTACTATTAAGTTGTATAGAGGGAGGGAGATAAAGGTGGGAAGACCTTGTATGTGTCTTTTTTATCTGAAAGGGCATGATTGTCTTTTCAAGCTTCTTCTGAAACCATAACCTTATCTGTGTGTGTATCAAGGTTCTAAAAAGCGGGGCTGGGCCTAGCGCCTAAGCGGGATCTAGGCGGGGCTGAGAATTAAGACATAACTATAATATCATTGGCAGGACTTAAGCGTTTCATGAACGCCTAACGTCTAGGCGAGCGACTTTTAGAACACTGGTGTGTAATGTATACTCCCTCCGTCCCAGCTCAGTTGACACTTATTTCTATTTTGGGCTGTCCCAGCTCACTTGACACTTCCCAAAATAGCATACTTTTTATAATTTTATATTCACTCTACCCCACCACTCATTCTCTCTCTTTATTTTATACCACACATTTTCCTTATTTTATTCATTCTCCTTAATTATTGTGTCTACCTCATGGGTGTCAAGTGAAGTGGGACGGAGGGAGTATATGTATACAGCCATAACTTAAGCAGCACCTGAGAGACAGACAGGCTTGTTAAAGCCCTTTTTGGTTGTGTCAATTTTTTTTTTTTGAACTGTAAAAAGCATCAAGATTCAAGCTTTTATCATGCTTTTGCCAGTTTCATGCAGGAAAAGTTTTTTAACACTGATCAAGCTTTTTAATTTTATCAATTACCAGAACTTACTATAAACTAAGCTAATTTTATTATGTTGTTCTGCACAGGACCCACACACTAAACAACAAACCAGCAATTATCGACCAAGAGATTTCGATTTCATTTAGAAACTAAAAATGATTATTCGATAAGCTGTACAACTATATGAACAAACAGGTGCAAAAGTCTCGATCAGCTTTTAAGTTCTACACAATCATTTTGTACAATTATACGTAAAATACACATCCTAAAGAACAGCATTTATAAAGGTTCACGAGCTTTTTATATCTATAAATGTTGTCTTTTTGTCCTAGCTTAAGTACAAAGATACTAAAAATTGAGAAACAAGAACGAACTCGCTCACCACCGTTGCAGGGGAGTGTATGCCTAGAAACGGGATAATGTCTACCTGCAACAAGTTTTCCACCACTGACCCAACAACTGCACCAGCAACAAGACCACCTATAGTAATTATAGTGGCCTTCCCTGCAGACAAACAAAATTCGGTAATTACTCTCTTAAAAGCAGGATATCTTGTTGCATATACAAAAAAGCAGGGACAGATAGAAGTGGTGAAGAGTCGAACGTTTTCTCGCTTTTTGATTCATCCTAATCTAGCATTACCCGTGAGAATCCAACACCAACTATTGAGAATATATGCAAAAGAATATTACACAACAATGACGCTAATTATCAGAATGGAACGCCCAAAATTATTTGATGCAGTGTGCATATGATGAAAAATGCCGGATTGAAACTTGTACTCATATTCCGTTAGCATAAGTATGTCTTGTCTTGTGCAAGAAAGGGTAAAGGTCGATCCCAAGTAATAGTGATGAAGGCTGATTTACGTCGTATGCATATGAAAAAGAACCAAGTAAAAGGGCATCTTTTCCTGAATTCAAAATAGTACTCCCTCCGTCCCGGAAGGATAGTTTTGTTGACTTTTTAGGTCGATACAAGTGAACTTTGACCAAACATTAATGTCAATCTAATCATCCCAATAAAATTTTAAACATAGTTACTGGTAATTACTTACTTATTTGTCATTTACGATTTTAAAATTTTGCTAGGATGATTAGATTGACATTATGATTTGGTCAAAATTCACGTTTGTTGACCATAAAAAGTCAAACAAAGATATCTTCTGGGACGGAGGGAGTAAGAGGTAGAAAAAGATGGTATAACAGCGACTATCACTTAATCCAAGAGGCACACTCTAAAATTCCAACAACAGCGTGTGAGGGTGATTTTTGCAGGACGGAAGGGGACTAGGGGAGTAAACATGCAGAATATTGAAAAGAAGGAAAACTACTAAGAAAACTCCTTACCTAACTTAACATTTCTTTTGGTCATGAAGTACAATGATGCTCCAAAACTAGTAGCCAAGATGAACCCAGGAACATCAGCCCCAGCATAAGACCCTGCAGGGGTAGAGGCTCCATTGACATAGGTTAACACCATTAAAGCACCATATACCCCAGCTTCTATGCCCAAATCGCGTGCAGATGGTGATTCAACTGAAATGGGTGCATTTTTCAAGGTACCTTGCATCCACTGAGGCATGAATCCCATCGTAGGAGCCTTGACCGATCTCACATCAGCGTAACGGACACTACTATTTACAACTTTCCCAGCTCTCCTCTGTGATAAGCTCTGCATGAGCAACAAATCATACGCAGCCTCCACCTGAAAAAAAAAAAAAAGGTTCATTTTAATGAGGGAAGTTGTGAAAAGGAGATGTAAACCTCCACACTGATTAAGATTAAGTGAAAAGATGCCTTAAAATGGCATATGTTTACTTGCAGGAAATGAGGTGGCTGTCTTATCTCCTAACTTTCTACCTAAACCTGTTCAGCTTGTTCTTTAACTCAAAAGCCAAACCTTCAACCATCCCCACTTATAAGTCTTATTAATACACACTAACACAACTCTTCTGCCCTCGAATGGGTTTCACACTAAAAAAACAGTCAAACTATTCGACCTTCAGAATTAGTATGCTCACGCACACTACTGCCTACAGGCTACAGTGATTCCATAATTACGTACGTTACCAAAATACACCCAAAATATATTAATATAACCGTAAAATATTTCGTCAATCAAACATGGGTGTGATGAATGACATGGCGGGAGTACATATAATGGTTGAGTTCCCTCAAAACACACACCTTTGAGTGTTGAGACCTACCATTTCAGACTAACACATGTAACATGTAGCACAATCAGGCAATTGGAAACCATAACATTGCTCCTCATGCAAACACAATTTCATCAAATCCAATTTTCTATCAAGAAAAATACATAAACTTACTCAAATTCCCACACAAAAATTAAACTTTCACAAAGCTAGAGCTTTCACAAAAATTCAGGAATACAAACATATGATCAATCACAGAATGAAATTGAATGCACCCACCTCATAATTTTATTATATTTAATCGACCAAGTAAAGATGATTCAGAAAGAGAGATACATCATTTATCATGAATTTTGGGAAAGAAAAAGAGAGAGAACCTGAGCAATAGTATCTTGGTCATCTTTACAAGCAGCAAGAACTGAATTCTTGGCTCTCAATATATCATCAAACGAGGCTCCTTCCGATACACCCAACAATTTCAAGGCGTTTTCAAGCGACATCTCAAACGGAGCAGAGTCATCGGCTTTTGACCCGGCAAAAAGGACTCCCGGCAATGGGCGGCGGGAATTGTGGGTGGAGAGTGGACCCCACCAAAAAAGATCGTTCTTGATGAGGTTACCGATGTGGGTTTGGTCCGGTCGGCGGGATGGGAGCCGGGGACGGGGAGAAACGGTCGGGTCGCGGCTGGAGGAGAGGAAATGGGTGGGCCGGGCCGATAGAGTGATGGCCATTGTTGTGTTGTGGTGTGTTTGGTTTATTAAAATTGATTTTTGTGTGGAGTGAAGTGAGGGAATTAGAGTGTTGTGGCTTGCAAGATTAAACTTCCCTTGTTGTCCAAACACCAATATCATTTTCACTCATCTTAGTATTTTTTTTTTTTTCTTCCCCTTCTATTTACTCATAATACTCCCATATGGATATAGTTATATACAGGGAACTTAAATACAGGGAACTAATTAAATTAAAAAATACCCATATATATACTTAATTTTATTTTTTGATTTCACTCATCCCTCTTTCCCTCTTTTCTCTCTCTCTCAAACAACAACGACGACAACGACGACGACACGCACAACCACACGAGACATCTCGTATAAGTTCATACGAGACATGGATATAGTTATATACAGGGAACTTAAATACAGGGAACTAATTAAATTAAAAAATACCCATATATATACTTAATTTTATTTTTTGATTTCACTCATCCCTCTTTCCCTCTTTTCTCTCTCTCTCAAACAACAACGACGACAACGACGACGACGACGACAACAACAACACGACGTATAAGTTCACACGAGACATCTCGTATAAGTTCATACGAGACACATCTCGTGTGAAATCATACGAGATGCATCTCGTATAAGTTCACACGAGACATCTCGTATAAGTTCACACGAGATGTGTCTCGTGTGAACTTATACGAGATGCATCTCGTATGATTTCACACGAGATATGTCTCGTATGATATCACCGTTATCTCCGCCGACGGCCTCAAAAAAGTTAACATCTTCACCAAAATGGACGTCTACGTCCTCGTTTCCATCAACGGCGATCTCACCACCGCCCGGAAGTCTAGCGTCGATAAGGACGCCGGTTCTAACCCACGCTGGAACCACCATTTCCGATTTGAACTCGATGAGTACACAATCAAGCACAGATCCCTTCTTTTTTTCCTCAAATCTGATCGTACTTTAGGTGATAGAGATATCGGCGAGGTCTCCGTTCCTATCTCCGACCTCTTCGATAAATCTACGGTTCCCGCGGATACCACCGCCGCCGCCATCTCCCCCAAAATCCAACCGGAGGAGCGCGTCGTGGAGTATCAAGTCCGTACAAAATCCGGCAAATCAAAGGGTTGTTTAAAATTCGCTTACAAATTTGGGGAGAAATACACCAGACCAATTGCACCGCCACCGCCGGATTACGCCAAGGCGTATAGTAATTTCAACGAACCGGTAACGGCGTACCCATCAACCGGTTCAAGTACTCAACCGGGTATGATGTATCCACCATCACGTGTACATATACACGAGATTGTAGATGACATCTCGTGTATACTTACACGAGACGGGCAAGGGCAGCGTTGGAATATTTCATTCACTGTATATAATTTTCTCTGTATTTAGTATTTACCCATATTGACCAAACATTAACATCATTTTCTCTCATTTTTATGCTTATAATATTATACTATTTATTTTCATATACTCCCTCCGTCTCAGAAAGATAGTCCACTTTTTTTCGTTGTTACTACAAGGAAACTTTGAGCAGTTATAAATGCTACTTATAATTATGATAATGTGAATCTAAAAGTTGATATTAATAGTATTTATAATGGTGTATCAAAAACAATTTCAAAAATTTCATTAGAATAATTAAAAGTAGCCTTAATTATTACTCAAAATTCATTCGTAAAACCCATGAAAATAGGGAGACTATCATTCTGAGACATAGGGATATTATGTGTTTTCAATGTTCAATGCAAGATTATCCCAATTACAACATGTTGTCATTAGTATCTTTTATGTATATACTAAAAAAACACTTACATTTTTCGCTACACAGTGTTGATTGTAAATGAGGTTATATAACTTGATTTGTCATTATTTTTACTACGTAAAAAAAATTACCACTACTTTTTTTTTTTTAGAAAAAAAGGCTTACCACTACTCTTTTTCGTTTCCATTTTTCGAAATTATTATAATTAAAATTTCTCAATGCACCTATATTACAATACTATTAGTTAAAGGTTTAAGGACACAAGGATGTATTAGAAATTTGACGAGTGTGACAGCAACACTCTTAATTTTAGGCAAAGGGGCCAAAAATGTAATTCCAAATTCCAATTAGAATTTGTGTTTGCCAAAGCTAAAATTGGTAAAGAAAGTCGTTTTAGAAAATGAATACTCTCTCCGTCTCATCCGAATTAAGATTTTTGGGGCACAGGGATTAAGGAAAAAGTGTTAATGGAGTAGGTGTTGTGAGTATAAAAGGTAAAGTAGGAGAAAGAAAGTGGGATAGAGAATAATGAGTGAAAAGTTGTTGCGAGTATGAATGTGGATCCCATTAAATAAAATATTTTCATTTTGGGTTGTCCTAATTTAAGTGGGACACCCAAAATGGAAATTTGTCCTGATTGGAGTGGGACGGAGTATACCAGCTGAAATTCTTTCGGTCCCCATAAAAATAATCCCCTTCTCTCAAGAAAAAAAAAAAAAAAAACAACCGGGGAGAATAATAATGTTGTGTTGCCGGAATTTTAATTTCATCGGAATTCCGAAAAGTGGTTCACGCAAATTGGCCATTAATAAGCATAGAAATGGTATTAGTTGCAGAGCAGAGGATCAACAAACCACTGTCAGCATACCTTCTGAAATCAAGAAGAAAAAGAAGAAAGTAATAGTTGTTGGTTCTGGTTGGGCTGGTCTTGCTTCTGCTCATCATCTCTCCAAACAGGTCCTTAATTTCTCTCTCTAACTATGTGTTTTGTGAAAGTAAATTTGAATTGATGATAGGCAGCCATGTTTAATTAGATTCGTTGTTTTTGTGGGTGTGATTCTTTTTAGTGATGTTGTATTGTGAAGATTGTAAGAAGTTATGATGAATAAGGCGAGAAAGGGTTATCGACATTTTAAACCCCCGTACTTTGATGAAGCTTCGGTTTTAACCACCCTTGTTTTATTTTAGCAGTTTTAACCATCGTACTTTAGATACGCACTCATTATCCCCCAAAAATCAAAGTACGACGGTTAAAATTGCTAAAAAAAAAGGCCACAAAATGAATGCTTATCTAAAGTACAATGGTTAAAATTGCTAAAATAAAACAAGGGTGTTAAAACCGAAGCTTCATCAAAGTACGAGGGTTAAAAAAGTCGATAGGCCGATGAGAAATACTGGAATTCAAGATTTCCACTTTTGGGCCAAAAATAGGTCTGGGTGCCTACAAGTTTTAACATCTTACCCTTTGGGTACAGAAATTTAAACAGAAGATTCAAAAATAACATTTTGAGTCTTTGACTCGGATCAAGTACTAGCCAAGTAACATTGAGACGGATGAGTGTATTTTAACCTTCGTTTATGAATGCATCAAAAACTTATATCCCCAAATACCAACCCCACCGGATGGAAATTGGTTTAGGGGTGGTAAAAAGACACATGCCACCCTCAGTTTTCTACATGTGAGGGACACGGTATAGCATAGTCAAATTTTTAACAAACCCTTCGGCTTAGGACATGATGTGCATCAACATGTTGCTTTTAGAGCTTTATGTGGGATTTGTGAGGTACCGAGGTTCAGGACTCAAAGTGAGACCGTGGTAAAACTTGTGAGCCCCAAAACATATTTCGTCTCCACTTTAAAAGTAAATTCGGATTTTTTACATTTATTAACCTCTCACCTTCATTGTCTTCATAGAGTTTTTCATTAGAGCAATTCAGAAAGATCACTTAAGGATACACTACTTCTAGAATTATGACTTCTTCTTAGAGTGTGACATCTTTAAACAAAGTGAATAATATGGAGTATGGTGTTTAACTTTAGGGGTTCAATATAGATACGACTAATGCTTTTAACAGTAAAATAGCACTTAACTTTTAAAATGTTGAAGGTGGTAACGAGTCATTCCTCCAAAAGGACCAAAACTAATGGAGATGAAATAATCTCTATGGCATCAAGTGGCTTCCCACCGGGTCCAGAGGTAGAAAAAAGTGAAAATTATCAAAAATAACAGTATTCACAACAATATGATTTGTTGGTGTTTATTTGATTGCAGGGTTTTGATGTGACTGTTCTTGAAGGTGGGTATGAATTTGGGTCCAAGAGCATGTCCATTTCACCAGATGATATCGGTATTCACGGTATTTTTTTTTGCTTGCTCTCACTGGGATTTTGTTTTTGTTACCTTGAGTATATTTCAAGTATTTTAGAAACTCCACCTAGCAAACATGCTTTAAATATTGGCAATGCGAAGATGCAATATGAAATGGATGGAAGGCCAGTTTGGAAGCCTTATGTATGTCTCTACGTGTTCATTATGATTCTTATCAATATCATGTACTCTGAACAGGTTTCTGGCATCCCTACCGCAACATATTTGACCTCGTTGATGAACTTGGTATTAAGCCCTTTACAAATTGGATGGAATCTGCCCAGTATTCCCAAGAAGGGTTGGAGGTAATTTTTCATAATTTCGTCTTCAATAATTCTATGTAATTTCTAAATAATTAATGGAGTGTATAATTCAAAATGCGTCTTAATAATACTCTCATCCTGCTTCAAATTGTGAAATACGCGTCTGTATGCTACTTTTCTGCTACATCTCCTATAAGCTATAAGATTAAGTTGCTTTAATTGATTGTCTTAATAGAGGCTTATATATTGTTCAGGTTAAATTTCCGGTTTTCCAAAACTTACCTCAATTGCCAACTCCTCTCGGTTCTCTTTTGTATACAGAGGTACATCTTTTAGAGCATCCTGTTCAGCAATCCATAAAAAAAGAAGCAGCTAAATCTGCTTTCTAATAACCACTCACACTTGATTTCTTGTTAATAGTTTGCTCGACTACCTTTTGTGGATCGATTGAGTTCACTTCCTCTAATGGCTGCAGGTATGTTCATTCATGTTATTTGTTGATTATTCGGTTAAATTCAATGGTCACCCTTGAGATTCAGCCAAATATCAGTGCCCACCCTTCTGCAGGTATGATCGAAAATGAAAATAAGTGAAGAAAAGGGTGGACGCTGAAGATATTTTTCCAAACCTCAGGGGTGGGCTCTGTATTTATCCCGATTTACACCACACTTGATCATCAATTGTTGGGGGGCGGCATAAAAACTGGCTAAAGAAGTATTCTCCTTCTGTTTGCAGTAATTGATTTTGACAACACTGACATGGCCTGGAGAAAGTATGATTCTCGTAAGGAGGATTTTTTTGTGTACTTCAGCACGTTTCTTGGCCTCATTTCTGATATTTTTTGTTTCCACGTTTTAATTTTATGAGTTTTCCTATTTGCTTAACATTATGGTATGGGTTTTTGACTGCTAGTTACTGCAAGGGAACTTTTTAAGCAATTTGGCTGCTCGGAAAAACTTTATCAAGACGTTTTTGACCCTTTGCTTCAAGTTGGCTTGTTTGCGCCAGCTGAGCAATGTAGTGCAGCTGCTACTCTAGGAATGTTGTACTACTTTGTTCTTGCTCACCAGGTGAAGTTCTAATTATGATTCTAGCTGTGTCAGATGATTTTTTGGAATATACTACCTCCGTCCCAGAATGATAGTCCCACTTTTTAGCGGTTGATTTGAATGAACTTTAACAACAGATTCAGAAAAAATATAATTATCATAATGAAATTCAAAAAATTGTTACTGGCAGTACTTTTAATGGAGTATATCAATACTTTTAATGGAGTATATCAATAATAGCTATAAAAAATTCACTTGAATTAATTTTTTTTTTCCTAAATATTTTGTCAAGTTCACTTAAATTAACCACTAAAAGAGTGGGACTATCATTCTGGGATGGAGTAATATTAGGGTACATGATCCCCTAATTATCTTCATGCTGTATTTCCTTTGTGTTTTTGCATTCATCATATCAAATTTTGGGATTCTTCTTTATGTAACAGAAAGATTTCGACTTGGTATGGTGTCGAGGTACAGTCAAGGAAAAGATATTCGAGCCATGGATGGACGTGATGAAAAGCAACGGTTGCAAATTTCTCGAGGGAAGAAGAGTAACAGATGTCTTCTATGATGAGGAAACGGGGTGTATCACAGAAGTTGTGTGTGGGAAAGAGAGTATAAAAACTGATGCTGTAATCTTGGCCGTTGGTGTCTCTACATTGCAGGAAATTATTCAAAACAGGTAGGTTTTAGTTGTACATCTAATCTTCAAGCCTGGGCACAGTTTAAACTTCAAAGTCCACAATCTTAACCCCGGTTTTGAGATTGCTTCTTGATATGGCCTTGCTCTTTGTATATGTATATATCTATGTATATAATATACATATATCTAACTGGGTATCGAGTTTCATTTAGTGCAGCATTGTGTACGAGGGATGAGTTTCTGAAAGTCTTGAACTTGACCAGCATTGACCTTCTTACAGTTAAGCTACGTCTTGATGGCAAGGTGCACCCTTAGACACCTATTACTTCATGTGCCTTAAACTTTCTATGTCACACATATTTGAAGTTGACCAGGCCCCGAGAGTCAAATGCAGTCCTATTTCCGGGTTACAGTTTGACTATATTTGACCTTCTAAATAAACTGTTCAAAGTGTTAAGCGATAATTATCCCACATCGGGAATTAACTAGCCAAGCGTTGACTATATAAAGATACTGGGCTACTCCTCTCATTGCCAATTGGTTTTGGGATGAAACCTCAGACTTTATCACAAAGTACTAACTAATAATGGAACTAACTAATCAGGTTAGCATTCCAAACGCGGGCAATGCTTCTTCTGCTTAGATAGTTCAAATGGCTGGACTTTTTTCGACTTGAATGTTATTTATGATGAGCATAAAGAAGATGAAACAACCGTTATACAAGCTGACTTTGTAAGTACAATATTCCCGCTTCCAATTTCATTTTTCTTTTTAAGTTTAACTTTTTTTAACATCTCACGTTTCATTGGTTTCTAACTTCTTCATTGATGAATCTATACAAACCCAAAGCATTTCGGGATAAAGGCTTTGTTTTTTGTTGTTGGTTCTGTCTTATGGTTATATAATTCTCTTACTGCAGTATCGCGCAAACGAGTTGTTGCCATTAAAGGATGAGGATATTGTCGTCAAAGTTATGTCTTGCCTGTCAAAGTGCATCGAGGGGTTTGAGAATGTTTCCGTGATTGATAAAGAAATCGGACGGTTCCCAAAAGCATTGTCTCATTTCTTTCCAGGTATAGCTTTCTTAGAGAAGTGTTCTCTCTTAATGCCATATATAGAGGATTGTCTACTGCTCACACTATATATGTGTGTCTGTGTGTGTGCGCGCGTATAAAATGTATAATTATATACTTACACTTACCACAGACACGCACACACAAATGATAAGTAAGGTACCAGCCATAAGAAAGTGGGACACTGTCAACCATTTGATAAATTTTTCCTATGTTGGAATTGTTCAAAAGGTTCATACAAGTACATGATGCGCGGATCAACATCTTTCCCTAACTTGTTCATAGCTGGAGATTGGATAATTAACCGTCACGGATCATGGTCACAGGTTAGTAGCCCTCAAACTCTATTACCTGCAGCATTTTTGCCCCTTCATATATAGATTCTGTTAATTTAGTAATATTGTTTGTGGATGAGATTGTGAAATGTATTAATGAGTTGTTCAGTACACTGGTATAATGTATACTCCCTCCGTCCCAAAATGATAGTATATAGGAGTCTAAACTATAACTCCACTAACGTAATTATATTCACGAACTATGTAACAACTAACAAGAATCCTAACGGTCCTGACAGAGTCTTAACAGACATTACAGTGCAGCTCCTACAGGCCTACTTTACACAATAAATGTATGTTTTTCTTGCTATTTGTTTATAGGAGAAAGCATTTGTAACTGGACTTGAGGCTGCAAATAGAGCGGTGGATTATCTTGAAGAGGGAAGTTTTGCGAAAATTATACCAGTAGAGGAAGACGAGCCACACATTGAAGCGTTAAGGAGTCTTAACAGGAATCTTAACGAGGTAAAAAGTCAACTTCCATGGTCAACTTACTTTCTCGAGTGAGCTGCTGAAACTATGTATAAATGTTTATACCACCAAGGTTTCTGACATCTGGCTACAATTTGTATGTATATTGATAGCTTCCTGGAGTTTGTATAGACCTAGAGGGTTCTCCAGGAATTGTAAATATGTATTGGTTTTATGCTGCTTTCGACAGTTATTTAGTAATGTATCCCTCCGTCACACGGGGAGATAGTCTCATTTGACTTTCAGTTTATCAATTACTATATCTTTTAGTTTTTTTTTTTCTTTTTTCATAATGCCATGAAGGCAGCAATAATGCCATAACCATAAGGCTACAATTGGGCCTATATATAAATAGGCTAACACAAATCTCCCTCACGGGATTCGAACCCGTGACCTCCTTAGAAAAGCTAACACAGGATACCGCTTGAGCTAGAGTATTTGGTAATTACTAGTATATCTTTTAAAATTTCACTAAGATGATGAGACTGACATTAATATTTTATCAAAGTTTATTTGTGTTAATTAATCATCAAAAATCAAAACAAATGTGACTATGTTTTCTATAAAAAAATCACCTATTTTGTAATAAGTGCCCATTGGTCCTTTTTACTAGCTTCATCATACTATATGTCGAGACCATTAGCAAAACAACAACAACAACAACAACAACATTACTCCAGTGCCGCAAAGGCTCCCACCTATGGTTGGGTAAGGGGGGTCGGATGTACACAGCCTTGCCCCTGTATTAAAGCACAGAGAGACTGTTTCCAGATGACCCATGATGAAAATTGCGTCGAAAATTGCATGGACTGACTGCTGCTTCATCACAAAGAAGCGCAGACAGTTTAGTGACCCATTTTGCTTTATTCCATCATATTCCCAAGCCAAAAAATAGTGAGTCTTTGGCTCCATCGGAAATGATGGAAAAACCATTAGCAAAAATGAGTAAAAAAATCATAAGAAAAATATTTCAAAATAAATGAAGAAATGGGAAAATCTAATCAGCAACAAGCATGATTCATGTGCCGTGGCACGGGCACTGGATACTCCTTAGAAAGTGAAAGATGTGAATGGTGAATAAATTAAAGGCAGCAAATTCATTTTGATATTTTAATTCCAAACTAATTACTTCATCCGCCCTAAAATGTTCAAATTTTAATTTAGGAGACGTCCTGATATTTTTTACTTTTTATACAATTTAGTGGCGAAGATTGATATGTATTAGTGTAATCCTCTTTTCAAATAATTAGTTTTGTAAATACAAAGAAAGAGGCTAGTGAAAAGACTTTGAAAAAAAAATATTTAGAGATAAAGTATTTCCAACAAAAACAATTTTTTTGGGACAATTTTTTTTTGAAAATGGACATGTTTTAGGGGGATGTAGGAGTAAATATAATGCTTATTTTAGAGTTGCAATTTTATTGACAATGTTTGATTGAAATGTTGGAATATTTTATAAATCACACATGAACAATAGAACACATAGTAAATAATTTGCGTACCCGAATTCGTCATCTTGTTGAACTAGGCGGAAGCGATAATTTGAACAAGAACGAGGACGGAGACGACTACTGGATCTTCTTTCCCTACTCTTCGCTATGGACGATGGCTTAATGGAATAACCAATATATATAAGCCAGGGTTTTAGAGTGGGAAAGGGACCTAGCAATTCTTTTCCAATAAGGAAACCAATAACCATGTTCCATAAGGACTTTAATATCCTTATTCAATAGGAACTCCAATTTGTGTCATTTCCATCACGGACTCAAATTGGGCTAAAGCCTACACTTAAATACAACCCACATCATATGATAAAGTGTGCACAAGCCCATAAATACATCATATTAACAATTGGGCTTATCGTGCATTGTTCTACTCAATAGGACTATAATAGTTAACCCGTTTTATTAAAACAAATAAATTCACAATTAATGGTAAGCCCAAATAAAAGTCTAACAATCTCCCACTTGGGCAACATTAATTAGAATCAATAATTTTAAAACATTTAGCTTAAAAAAACGACTCTCGGGTCAACGACAAGTTTCAATGTGGCCACAATTTAAAAATATATAGTCCAAGAACAACACTTTAATGTTAAGCTCATTCCGGTCCAATAATCCTCCTAGTAACGAATCATGGCAACCATTACGTCAATTAGGACGCAACTCCGATCCATGGTCACTAGACTAGAAGGCCTATCGACATGGAATTAGATGTAGTAGTGTAGCAATGAAAATAGTCACCAAATATGATCTATGTTGAATCTATTTTCATTGTTGGTCCAACTCATGATTTCTTTAAATGTTTGGTACACTATAAGCAGAAATCATCTGACTTCCCATGAAGTCAATATGTCTCAAATTCTCAATGATATCAAAGAGACATATAACAATATTGAAAGAATCTATACTCAAGAACGATATCAAATCTTGAGTTCTTTCGTAACTTGACATGCAACTCAATGTGCATAAAGCATGTCAAAAGTAATATGCACAAAAGGAACTAAAATGATATCAAGAATAAGAAACATAACCATTCAGAAAGAATATATACTTGAGTTCGATATCAAGTCTCAAGTTCTTTCATACATAATGATGTAAAAAACAATATACACAATTACATCTCAAAGTCAAATGTGTATAAATATAACTAGTAACATCAACAATGTATAACAAATAAGTTGTTTCTTTTCGAAAATAGGTAGATGACATGTTGAGAAACTCCCACTAACCAAGTGCATCAAATGACTTAAAAAATACTCATACTAGCAATGTGTCTCCATAACACAATGAGTCACATCCCCTTGGTTAATAGATTAACTAGCAGCAACATTGTTGTAGTGATAATATATATACACCAAATCGTTATTATCATTTACTAAAGTATTCCTCGATTTATGCATTTAAAATGAATTCTCAAGCAAAAGATCAATGCAAACTCTATGAGGAAACTAACCAAGAATAAGATTTGTCACTATAAATCTCAATACTTAAGACCAACTAAATCCAAGAAATATTGGCAAGCAAGTAATTGGCATATAGAATCAAGGACAATAAATGCACTCCCACTGGACTTGAGATATATGCAATAATCAGTATTAGTCTTAGTAAGTCCAAGAAAAGTGGGGTTTTAACAAATTTCAAGTATCATGCCCGAAAAACTAGAGTGTTTCAAGTTATATATATATGAGGTCTTATAAATATGAATGTTATATACGTACCACTACCAGCCTTTTAGTCTATAATGATGGTCTAAACATTCAAAACCTCTATGTGGATCACCAATCAATAAAACAATCTTGATACACACTTAGTGATGCAATAAGGCATGTAGCATGTAGAAATAAATGATTATTACAATCTATCCCCTCACTTAACTAAAATCTTAGCTTTCAACTTGGTATTCTAGAATATACAAGAACAATAGTATCAATCACATGATTCATATATGTCAAGAACATGGAATCAAAACTATGTGACTCTTCAATGTTTATCCTTTAACAACTTTAGGTGTCCCAAGATCAATCAAGTGAGATACATGTATGCCAACCATCTCATTTTATATTTACTCACTACAATGAGAGAGAATCAAATACTCATAACATCATGCTCCAAAAAAATTATGAATAGGAGACAAGGGTCCTTAAAGTTATAAATGATTTTGTAAAGAATCAAAATTGCAAGTTGAACCCATTAATTTAGTTTAAAATATATCTCAAGTAAATTACTTTGAGTATTGATTTCACCAAGAGAAGAGAGACAACAAAATTATCCTTTAGTTTATCAACAAACCCAATTATGCAAAATAAATCATATTATCCCTAACAAGAGGTCTCAAAACTAGATCTCTTAAAAATGATATTCTCAACTTAAATATCGAATGAAGAGAATTAAAAAAATCTCAATTGAACTCTATATAAAACTTAATCTAATCCGTCAAAGCAGTAAGTGTAACGAACCAAGTATTAGTAGATCAAGAAATTAAATATTTTAATAGAGAACAAAACTAAAAAGATTTATCATGATCAATTATTTTTCAAGTGAGAGAAACTAGAGACTCAAAATCATATGATTATTTTCATGCAAATGTATTATTGGGTTTTATACAAGTAGCATTTTGGGATCTCCTATATGTCACGACCCGAAATCTAGGCTCTATTTTATTAGTAATTAAATAATAATTATTTAATTATTTGCTTATTTATTTATTTAAATTATTATTTATTTAAATAATTATGTGTGCAATTTATGTGTTATAATAATTATGCCTAGCATTTTGTTAGGTCATTTGGGTTAGTGTAGAAATGTTGAGTCTTAATTGTTAGTAGGGAGTGTAGTGTTTGTGTGTAGTGTAGTGGAGGGGGCCTAAGTGTAAATCTTTTAAATTAATTTCCCTACTCCCTCCTTATTCCCCTCAACTCCCTCACTCACTCCACCTCCCTCTCTCTCCCTGGAAACTCTCTCTCTCTCTCCATTTTTTTGGGTAAGTTTTCTTCCTTTACTTCTCTCTTCTTTTTCTTCATCTTCCTCTCATAATCTCTCATTTCTTAAAACATGAACCTTGTTTAGATCGTCGATAGGATCGTAGGAAGCCAAAAAGAATTGAAATCCATCAACTTTGAGAAAATCCAAGTAAGTTACTTTTCCTCCATTTTGATGCTAAAATGTTCATATCATGTTTATATGATGTTTGATGTGTTATATTTGAAGTTTGGATGAGTTTAGAATTTATTTGGAATTTATTTGGATTTTGGGTTAAAAATGGTGATTTATGAATGTTGGGCTTGATTCTTGATTTTGGGTTGTTAAATGTTGTTGTATGAGTCTTTTTAGACTTATTAGTTGTGTTGGTATATTAGTAAACTAGTTGGAATGTTGGATTTTTGGTGGGAATGTGTTTTGGGTTAAAAATGGAAGAACCCATGTTGTTCTTCCCGATTTCTGGCAATTCCAGAATATTGGGCGACCGCCCAAAATCGTATGGGCGACCGCGCATCTTTCTGAAAGCTTTTGTGCTTGGTTGAGGGCCTTGTTGGGCGACCGCACAGTCCCGTTTGGGCGGCCGCACAGTCCTCTGAAAGTTTTCATTTTGTTTGTTTGTGTGATTGAAGAATGCGTTTTGGTCTAAGTCTTGGGTGTCCTTCTAGTTGACCTTAGTGAACATTGTAGTACACTCTAGTGATAGAATTGGGTCCTTTGTGATTAAGTTTGTGTTGGAAATTAATTAAGTGTTAATTGTGATTGTTGGAACACTTTAATTGTGCGTGATTGGTACATTTCACTTTCTTGGTGACTACTTGGTATGGTTCCCTACTTTGGAACCTTAAGTTGTTTATTCATGCTTAATTATTATTACTTAGCATTTACTTGGAAGCCCAGCTGGCATATTTGTTGCATCGGGCGATGGGAAGGATTATAATGGCAAAGCCAAATCCATTATAATGTTGACCATTGTTTTGCCCTTACTATACCCCTTCTCCAGATTGGCCTTGGAAAGGATAAGTTAGCGTTCCTTTGTGAATGTATCTAGCTAACGGGCATGACTTTGTGTCATGGTCCTTGTCCTTTGTGACACTTTTATGGTTATTGGTTCCGGTACCGGGGTTTTCTCTTCGGCTTTCATGCTATTATGAAGATGATGATTGGTTGATTATTGAAGCTGCGCAGCGATCCTTTATTTGGATGTTCCAGTTTGGAAAACCTTGGCTATATCCTTTGTTATGTGTTTATTTCCGCTGCTATCTGTTATGTGATAAATGCTATGTGCTATGTGATATTTATTATTGCTTATAGTATATTGCATCATAGCATGTCATGTAGTTGCATTAGTAACTTATTGAGATTTATCTCACCCCCTTTCTTTTTATCTTTGTTTTTCCTTAACCCCCCCAGGTGCTAAGGATTAGTCTCGCTGATCACGAGAAAGAGGACGTCGAGTGTGGATCCATTCTTTTGGGGAAGGTTGATATAGGTTGGTTTACATTATCTAAATGTGTAACCATTTTGGGGTAGTTGTACCAAACAATGACGTCACTAAGAATTGTATAATTGTATTTTGTTGGGCATAAACTTGTGGAAGTTTATTATAGTGGTAATTGGTTTTTATCACACTTGGTTTTGTAAAACTTTGGATCATCACCTTTTGGTATCAAATGAAATTTTTAACTTTGGTATTTCACAGTTTTGGTGTTAGAGTCGACGTCCAGATCGCGGTCTCGGGCCCACGGGGTCCGGGGTCGCGACACCATACTTCTAACTTGGATATGAAATCTTTCTAAAGGGTATCGAGTATAACTAATGAAAACTCCAAGGATTTTAGATCGGTCTAATAAATGAAATTTATAAAGAATATGAGACGAATGAAATATCGAATTTGTCAAGGCCAAAATTTAGGACTGTAGGTGAACTATATGAGGAACACAACCTCAAGCACCATTCTCAGTACTATAGGCTAAAAGCACTTAGACTAAACCAAATACGTCATAAGCATTGTGTTTACTTTAGATGTCAACAAGTTTACCATCACACACACCTAAAGAACATCCACATATATTTTATGTCATCTTTCTTTTTATTTTACTATGAAGAGGTTAAACTCTTAAACAATGATCAAGAAGCTGCACAATTCGCAAACAGTTTTCACTCGTACATATTACAGAAGTAATACTCCATAAATCAAGGAAGAAGAGGAAAGAATAATGAATCCATAACTGACTCAAAACAAAATGAGCCACAACTAGGAAAGATTTCGGTACATTATAACAATTTCTCCTTTGGGATAAAATTGTCAAAAGTACTTAGTCCTTTCAAGATAAAGCAAAATATGGTAACATGCTAACTTCAAGAAATCTACACCTTTGGGTTGATAGACCCTTTAGGCTAGCACACCGATAGCTTTAAGATTCATTTTCTTCTTCAAAAGAGATCATCAATAATGATCTACTAAATAGACAAATGAGCCATGAATCAAGTGACTTGAGACAAAATAAGCCACAAAGTTGAAACACTTATCACATTATAACGATCTCCCCTTTGGGTAGAGATTGTCATAAGCAACAAGCATCTTTATATAAAGCTAACAATGAGAACACACTAATTTCAAGAAGTCCACACCTTTGGGTTCATGAACTCCCTAGACTAGTATGGCTCTAGCTTTCTTTGATTCACACATCTTATTGTTCTATGTCATTAGTCACAACCAACGATAACCCCCTTTGGGTAGACAATCGTAAGTTGCAATCAATGATCTCACCGCACCTAAATTATGAGAAAAACAATATTTAACAAGTTACAACGAATGTGTCACTTTGGCAACAACCACTCAATCTTAACTCGTAAAACATTCTCGATCGATGCGGCCAAAGATGTAGCATGTAAGGTCCCAAGATCTATTAAAGTACACTATGATCATTATATAACCATGTAGGAACATCATAATTCAAGCTTTACAATTTTGCATACAAATAATAACATGCATTAATATGAGAACTTATTTCAACAAAAAATGAAATAATATGGTTCAAGTTATATATCTCATAGCATGTATGTTGTACACAATAATTAAATTACTATTGCAATATGAGCAAATGCAATAAAACAATGTAACAAATTGTTGACTTGATATTGGAATAAGATTTACACGGTTACTAACAAATTTGCAGTTAGCACAATAAATTGATGATATTTTTAGTGAAAAATTGTATACTCTATTTCAGGGAGAAATTATAGGAAGTCAAATTCTATAACCCTAAAAAAAAATTAGAACAAAATGTATATAACCCATATACATTACAAGATCCAAATTTGATAGAATATATTTTCTGACAGTCGAAATTATGGTAAAATCTAACCATGCTAAGAAGCCCTAGATCTTTGAGAAAATATATTAGATATGTTTTATATGAAAATTAAACCCTATAATGCACCTTAAATTTTGAAATTAAATTTAAGGGAAGAAAATTATAGGGAAACAAAATTTTATAAATAAACCCAAAATTTAAAATAAATATATTTTGGGAGAAAATATTTATATAAATTCATCATACTTTAAAACATGCATATATATAATAAGAATTATGTCAAAAATCGATCAATTGATAAGAGTCTTCATTATAAACTAAACTCTATAATCACTTAAACTTTCAGAAAAAAAAAGGTATTAATTGAAAATCAATAGTCCAATTTATCAAATGTACAAGTCAAGAATCAAATTAGTCTTGACTGAATTTTCAGTGAAATCAAAGTTTTCGACATTTATTAATTGAGGTGAACTCATGAATTAAGATATTGGTTAAGAGTAACAAGCATTAGATATGATCCCATTAGTTACCATTTGAAGTACTACAATCCGATATTTTCTTCAAATAAAATCGATAAAAATCCGAGACAACAATCTATCAATATGATTGTATAAGATCCACGTAATGATTGCAGATTTTGTTGTGCAATTCAAATTAAAGTGAATAGCATTTAGACAAGTTTTGATCATACATATAGCAATCTTGAATGACGCATGACAATTGCATCTAATCATAAAAAGGCTCAAAAAAATGTTAAATCAAAACAATCTGGGTACAGGGAAGATTTATAATAAGAAATTATAGAATCAATTCAATATAGTTCACCCTAGGATTTGCATAAGTATATGTAAAGCTAACTTTACAAGTCATCCAAATATAAAGATGGGCAAACTCAAATCTATAATTTAAAAAAATAAAAATAAAAAACAATTTAGCAAACGCTAAAACCCCATAAATAATACTCTTTTCAGAATTCAAAAAATAAGAAGATCGCTGCTGAGAAATAATGCAGGTGATGATGCACTGTACTCATCTTATTAATTGATCGAGATCATACTAGTGCATATAATTTATACTCAACATGAAAAGATAATATTGAATAAAATTTACTTATGATCCAGTTAATTCATGTAAGGAGACCACTCAGTTAACTACTTAGAGAGGACTGCTTCAGTACGGGGACCGGATTTTAATTGGTACATAAAAAAACTTATGTCTTTTACAACTAAAATCAAATTAACATGAGAACATTAGTTTCGTTGTTTGAATAAACGATTTCCAAACAATAATTACCAAACAATTTTATAATTGTCATCCATCTATATTATAAATTTGGATTGCCGGGTCGGAGGACATAACGAATGAAGGCGCATCACATACTAATATGTATGTGCTCATAACTGGTTTGAAAAGTTAGGCATGCACTATCACCTTTGCAGTTGATTTGAAAAATATATAAAGCAAATCACAACTTATGAGTAGGCCAATGAGAATAAAGATAAAAATAATCATGCAATATACGAGAACTCATTATCATTACGAAGACGCATGCAATTCTCGTACACGTATCAATCGTCAGTATGATTATGTCAGATAACAATTTTATGATTCTATATTCATATGTGTGGCTCTGATACCACTTGTAGGGACCGCGACCACCACCACCACTTTCCCACATTAGTATGATATTGTCCGCTTTGGGCCTAGCCCGTACGGATTTGTTTTTGGGAACTTCCCAAAAGGCCTCATACTAATGAAGTGGGTGGGTGCTATTATATACCTTGCAATTGTTTCCTCAATTGCCGATGTCGGACTTTGGGTTGCACCCCAACAATCCTCCCCTCAAACCAAGGACCATATCCAGCGAAAGCTTGTACCAACCGGCCCGCGGAACACCACCGCCTTCGATTGCAAGACTCCATTCACAATGTCACACAAGGGGAACCCCACCAATATAAAGCACACACGCGGTCCACCCGGTCAGGAACATCCGAACCATGGCTCTGATACCACTTGTTGGAATATTTTATAAATCACACATGAACAATAGAACACATAGTAAATAATTTGCGTACCCGAATTCGTCATCTTGTTGAACTAGGCGGAAGCGATAATTTGAACAAGAATGAGGACGGAGACGACTACTGGATCTTCTTTCCCTACTCTTCGCTATGGACGATGGCTTAATGGAATAACCAATATATAAAAGCCCAGGGTTTTAGAGTGGGAAAGGGACCTAGCAATTCTTTTCCAATAAAGAAACCAATAACCATGTTCCATAAGGACTTTAATATCCTTATTCAATAGGAACTCCAATTTGTGTCCTTTCCATCACGGACTCAAATTGGGCTAAAGCCTACACTTAAATACAACTCACATCATATGATAAAGTGTGCACAAGCCCATAAATATATCATATTAACAATTGGGCATATCGTGCATTGTTCTACTCAATAGGACTATAATAGTTAACCCGTTTTATTAAAACAAATAAATTCACAATTAATGGTAAGCCTAAATAAAAGTCTAACATGAAATTCATTTAGTAAACAACGAGGTCTATAAATACAACACCAAACAACCATTGCCAACTATGTAACAAAAATTTTGGGAATTTATTTATTGTTATTACCACACTTCTCTTTTACTTTTAATTGCCTTGTATTATAAAACTTAATTTATATGAACCAGCTGAACAACAGAAAATTCGTATGTTCTACCTATTAATGCCGTGCTTTTAAAACTACATAACAATTCTATATTTGTTCATTCGGTCATTTATTAAAGGCTAGATTGTTATTTTATTACTCACCTTCCTACCAATAAGAGCCATCCATTTTATGAAAAATTGAAGTTAGAATTGATGCCGAGAACTTTTTGATTGAGAGACTACATCCGCCTCAAATTCTTTGAGCATGGATCAGATCCCACGAGGTGAGGATGGAGGACAATACTCTTTTCGACCTGAGTTCAAGTCTCGGATACTACTTTGCGTACCACACTCTGTGCCGCTTGTGATCTAACAATTATACATCACTAATCACCAAGCACAACATCTTGGTGTCAACCAATAACACATACTCCATCCGTTTCACGTCACTTGAAACTTAATTTATATATATATTTTTTTGACAAGATAAAATTATGTGTTTAGAAAGAGAATGTCAATAATATTATGCAACTTTGCCAGTAAATTATGTAAAAAATAATGCTTTTAAATTATTTTTTAGATAAAATTTGGACATTTACTTAGCGATGGAGAGGTAATAAAATTTTATTATAATTACCAATATATCCTCGTATTCAATAGCTAATAAATATGCACTTATTTATTTAAAGAAGAATTAATTAGTGATTTTTTATATTGTAAATGAATACATGATTATTGATTTTTGCATTGAAATTGGATTATTTCCTAAACAAAAAAATAAATAATCAATTTCTTAGTGTGCATCTTAATTTCACACTGGACAGATTTTTAATAACCTTGGTTTCAATTATTGCTACTATTTTACAATTTTATTCCCAAATACTCTCTCCATCCCATTTCAAATTGCAAATACTAAGTTGGCACGGGGATTAAGGGAAAAAGTGAAAAAGGTGATGTGTTGTGAGTGTTGATAGTTGAGTGGGGGAGAGAAAGTGTGGTAGAAAATAGTTAGTGGGTTAATGGATGTGAGTGTGCAAGTGGGTTAAAACTTGCCATTTTTGGATTTTGCAATATTAGTTGGGACATCTTTTTTGGTAAGTTTTGCAATTTGAAATGGGACGGAGGGAGTACTATATTTTTATTATCTCCACCTATCAGATCTCAGTTTCGTTCTGTTCTCTCCCACTCTCAATCTCTCTCTCTCTCTCTCTCCCCCGTTCCAAATCGTGCAGAGGTACGTTCCCTTTTCCAGATCCGAATATCCGATCAATCAGTAAATTCAATCACTTTTGAGTTGATTTTTTGAGAGTTGCATCAAATTGAATTATGCTACATTTGTTTGATTGCTAAGCTGATTCATCAATTTAAAAGCTTTCCTGATTTTGTTGTTTCATAGGTTGTGAATTGATTAATAATTTAGCAATCCAAGTAAGTAATCAAATTCTTGTTTTAGTTGTTGATTCGTCTTCTCTCCCCTACTGTATGCTACGCTGTTGTTGTTGGTGTTTGATCCTGTAGTGAAATTCAAGCACTCAAAAACACACACACATACTTGTTAGTTGAGTGTCGAAATTAGGGTTCTTTCTTTTCTGGGAATGTTTTTCTGTCAGCAATTGGTTTTATCAAGCTATCATGGCTAAATTTCATGGAATGCTTACAAACACATGAACATTCACTTAGACGGTATTACTGTTTTATGCTAGTAGATGTCTTTAGGCTGTTGATTTGGAATGTTGCTGATTAGTTTTGCTGTATGGTATTGATTTTTGTTGTTAAGAGAGTTGTTCTGATGGTCGGCATGAGCTTAGTATGATGTGCTCTTGGATTTATTTAGTGGAACAGACACAAAAAGCACATGTTTATGTTTGATGATCTGATGTTTCTCCCGTTTGTACTGAGTCTGAACTTAATGGCTTAAATAGGGGTTCAGAATAGCTATGAATGCGTACATGGGTTTAAGTTATTGCTGGTTGACTTGTTTTGATTTTATATCTGGACTTGACTAGGTTGGTTTAAGGTTGAATATGGGTGGTGAAAATAATTTTGATGCGGATGAGGGAACATTAGAGATTGGCTTGGGTAAGCTCTATTGATTTTGCATTCTTATCCTCTTTCTTCTACACTGGTGATAATAATGATTTGAATAGTTTGGTATTTTTTGTTTTCTATAAGTGCTTTGTTGTTTTGTTTTCTTCTTTCATTTGTAGGAGGCAAGAGTTGATCGGAGTTTTTTTTTTACCCCTCATTTGAAATTAGGGGGCATATTTAAATGGCTCTATAGCATTTCCATATGCGTCATGAAAGGGGTTTTTCATTATTGTCAACAGACAAACAAACAACTTTGCAATTAATTAAGAGTCCTATAGAGCACCATGAACATAACCACCACAGATTTCCGCTCCCATCAACAAGAGATCCAGTGCCGAAGCCAGAAATTTTCATAGAAGGGGGTCAAAATTACAACATAGTGCTATTTTTTTCTAAACTTAAGGGGGTCAAAATGATACAATTTTCGTTTTTAGGGGTAAAAATGTGAAAAATTTATATTTCATAGTGGTAAAATTGACACAACTCCAAAATCAAGGGGGTCGATTGACCCCCATGGCGTAGGCGTAGATTCGCCACTGAAGACTGAAGAGACCCATAAAATCTTTTAATATCAATGGAACCAAGCTATAAAACTTAAACAGGAGAAAATAAAAGGAGATTTTAACTTCAGAAGATCAATTAAATGAAACCACCAGTTAGAGATGTACCTATAGAAAACATAAATGCTAATTGCATAATTATGTAAGCAATAATATTAACTGGTGTTATTTCAACTCAAAATATGTGCTGGAAAGTGGATTGGCAATGTCAATTGTTGAATCATTAATTTCAGTTTATTTCTTTTTGACAGCTTTGTCATTCTTTAATATTCAAAAGTTACTGAATGTTGTTAATAGGCGTTATGATAGGAAAAACGAAAGCTCTTTAGTTTTATGGGTGTTAGTGTTTTCCCAACTCCTTTGATCATGTATCTTCAGGGAGCGACATCTTCACAAAACTTTAAAATCATTGATTAACAAAATGTCTGTGAACATAGTAGCTAAATAATTCCAGTTTTTGTTTTTTGGGTTATGCTGTTGGGCGTATGTATATGTGTATGTGCATGCATGTATATATAATTATGTGCTTGTCCCTCTCATCAGAACTACGAAAGATTTTGACAGAATGGAATTAATAGAGAGAAAGATAATACGGATTATAACATAAGCAGGACAAGAAAAAAATCACTTTAGATGTCTGCTCATATATTTGTATACATATCAAGTTTGTGTTATGGTAGAATTAGAATTCAACAAGTATCTCGCTGTTCTACTATATACCTGTCTGAAACTCATGTTCCATGATGTCTATGCAGAATATAGAACTGTCTCTGGTGTTGCTGGACCGCTGGTTATTCTTGAAAAAGTTAAGGTGAAATACTCTGCTCCATTTGCTCATTAGTTTATTTTGGGCAAATGACAATAGGTCCAAACTCAGGGGTCCGCTCCTATAATATGGGCACAAAATTGAATCCCTTAGAATGAATTTTTGCATTCCCTTAGAAAAATTAACACCACTTTCAGAGCAACCAAACCCTCTTTTTCTAACAGAACCCTAAAAAAATCATATTGATGACATTTTCAAATCTGCACCCTATATTGTGAAATTTAAGAGTTAGACCTCAATAGAAAAGGACCCTAAAGTTTGGACCCTATTTTCTCACTTGCCAATTTATTTTTATAGCTATATATAGATGTTTGTGATTTATTTAAACACGTCTGTGTGTTCACAGGGACCAAAGTATCAAGAGATCGTCAATATCCGTTTAGGAGATGGAACAACTAGACGTGGTCAAGTTTTAGAAGTTGATGGGGAGAAGGCTGTTGTTCAGGTGATTATTGTTGCAGTCCTTCATGTTATTCCATCCATTCTTACGGCACTTATTTTCTTGTGATCCAGATTAATCCTACTCGTCAGCACCTTCTAGCTGAATAACCATTATGCCATCTTCCAATTTAGTGATTTTGGCCTGGCAATTGTAGAGTGGAAGTTTCCTTTTGGTTCCATTCTAATGCATGACCTGCCTATTTTACCATAATCCTTATTTGATTTCCCATATAGCCAAAGGTGTTTCAATGTTTGCTTGTATATCCCGAACTATCTGTTTTGTTTCTCTTTCTGATTTCTGCTCTTAAGCAATTTAGTTTTTACCTTGCCTTGAACCACACAGAGTTACCATAGTGTTGGTAGTTGATACTTTAAATACGGGGTACTACTGCAATAACGGTAAGTCTGCGACTTACCGGTGTCACTTACATCAAGGCATGCGTTTTTCTTTGATAAAACATGTCCTGAAATTTCTGCGGTCTAATCCTTAATGGTAAGTCAATGCCTTGTTAACATTCTTCATTCCTTTCTTGGTTCCCTGACCAGGTTTTCGAAGGAACATCTGGAATTGACAACAAATTCACGACTGTGCAGTTCACTGGGGAGGTACTCATTTTTCTTCCTTATGTTTTTATTTTTCTCTGTTAAACTGTTGGGATAAATTGAACAAAAGCAGAAGAGGTAGTTGCACTAACTTTTGTGTCTCGAACCCTTTTTACCACCACAGATAGTTGATTGCCTGATTTAAAGTCTAGGGTCCATTTCCTCGAACCCGAAGCTAAGTATGAGTTCTGTACTAATAAATCATGTAGAATAAATATATGTGAGATTTCTGTGAGACTTGGAATGTTTTTGTTCCGTTCGTTTTTAGGTTGGCATTAATGGTAGAGCTGAATGGGTCGAAAAGCCGTAGTTGTTCGTGGTGGAGTGTTGCTAGAGCATGTATCTAAATTACTAGAGGTGGAAGATGGAAAAAGAAAGAAACTTGATGAATGTTTAAGAACGTGGGAAAAATGAAAAGGAAAAAAACAAATACTCCTCCGTCCTTATATTGGTGTCTTATTTTGACATTTGAGGTCATTTTGAAAAAAGAATGTCTTTTAAGCAATTTTAGTAACAAATATGCACAATATCCTTACTACCTACTCCCTCCGCCTTATATTAAAGGTTACTTATTTCCCTTTTGGGGGTCCCATAACAAAGGTAACCATTGTTATGGGACACAAGGAGTATATCTTCTACACTTGTAGTAATGAGTATGGTATTCGATAAATGTGAATATATTAACTAACTTAAATATGGACAAATTTTTACAAACAGACACTCAGCTAGGGTTTAGGGAATAAGGCTTTGTTGTTGTAGTTGTTGGACACTCATTTAGGGATGAAGTAGTATATTAATAACACCAAAGGGATGGAGTGAGTGTAATAAGTAAAGAGTAATATTAGGCATATCACTCATGGGTCATGAAAATGAGTCACACTTGACATTCACAATGCCATCATGGGATTGGTGCATTTCATGGGCCCATACTAACATGGCATGTGCCATGTCAGGTGTGTCTCATTTTCACGGCTCATGGGTGTGATGTATAGTATTATTGAAAAGTTAAATGCGAAGAGTAAATAAATAACACTAAAGTGAGGGAAGAGGGGAAAATGTAAAATGTAATACTAGGTGTAGGAGGGTAGTCCTACGGCGTTGTTTTAGTGTGTTCCGTAGATGAGGCGTTACACGGACCACTGAAGGACTATGAAGAGGAGGAGCGAGAATAGGAACTCAAGGGTTTTTTTGGGAGAGACAAGTATTGCGGGATTTGGTCTCTAGAGAGAGTTTGATGCTAGGATGGTTGCTTCAAATGAATACCTTGAAGGTATTTATAAGCAATGAGGAGTGAGGCCATATGTAAGGCACATGCACTACATGGTGAAGGACCATTTTGCAATTCTCCCTTCTAAACCCAACTAGGCCACGTGTAACCCAATGATTGGACCACGTTGCGAACTTCGCTATTCTAGCCTCCAATCCACTACTCCTCGGCGATCCCGATTTATGGAACGAAGACTTCTCTCGACCTTGTCTAATTGTTGTAAGTACATAAACGGTTTCCAAGCGAGAATTGTGGGATGGTCCATCACCATCATGGAGTGCATATGCCTTGCACATGGCCTCATTGCACATGGCCTCACTCCTCATTGCCTATAAATATCTTCAATGTATTCATTTAAGGCCGCCATCCTAGCATCAAAACATAAAATCTCTCTCTAGAGACCAAGTCCCGCAATACTTGTCTCTCCCAAAAACCCTTCTAGTTCCTATTCTCGCTTCTCCTCTCTATCGCCCTTCGGTGGTCCGTACAACACCTTAGCTACCCGGAAAATACTAATACAACCCCGTAGGACTACCTCCTACACTAGGCATCACACGCATGGGTCATGTCTATAAGTCACACTTGACATGGTATCCACAATGTCATCATGGGATTGATGCATTTTGTGAACCCATACTAACATGGCATGAGCCATGTCAGATGTGTCTCATTCTCATGACTCATGTTTGTGATTATATTATTATGAGAAGTAAAATGTGAGAAGAGAAAAGGATGTAATACTTGAGAGAAATGGGATAAACCTAGAAAAAGAAAAGACAGTGAAAGAAAGAAACGATAAAGATAATCATTGTGCACGCATCACATGTACCATAAAGACTTGTTATATGCTATGAACTTCTTCTCACAGTTACACGAGTGTTCATTTGCTCGCTTAGTTTTGATGTAATGGCACTTTTCCCTTGTGTTTGTCCTTGATCAACAGTTAAGGCAATCTAATTGGAGCAATGCTAGGGTTACAAAAACATCTTTCAAAATTTGGGTTACAAATACAGTTGGTAGTTCATGATTGGATATTTAATTAATGAACATTGGGGTCTACAATCACAACATCAAATTATTCACTGACAACTGTATTTGTAATCCAAAATTTGTAAGAAGTTTTTGTAACTTTAGTATTACTTATCTAATTGTTTCTTATATTGTTGATCTTGAAGTATTTCCTCATTCCTCTGAGAATGACTCTTTCAACTTTTGCAGGTCCTAAAAACCCCAGTTTCGCAGGATATGCTTGGACGCATATTTAATGGTTCTGGAAAGCCAATTGATAATGGCCCTCCTATTTTGCCTGAGGCTTACCTGGATATTTCTGGTATATTCTGCAATTCCACCAATTTAATTTTGCATCTCTGTGTGTTTGCATATACGTCCTCCGTCCCGGAAAGATAATCTCATTTGACTGTCAATCTAATCATCCTAGTGAAACTCTAAAAATTGGAATTGATAAACACTAAGTAATTCATCAATTACAATTTTTAGAATTTCACTAGGATGATTAGATTGACATTAATATTTAGTCAAAGGCGTGTGTTGGCCATAAAAAGTCAAATGGGACTATCCTTCCGGGACGGGGGAATATAATATAGTCAACTTTATAATCTATTCATGCGTTGAGCTCAGGGAGTTCAATCAATCCTAGTGAGAGGACATATCCAGAAGAGATGATACAGACAGGAATCTCCACCATTGATGTCATGAACTCTATTGCTAGAGGACAGAAAATTCCTCTCTTTTCTGCTGCTGGTCTACCCCACAACGAAATTGCTGCTCAGATATGTCGTCAGGCTGGTTTGGTAAAGCGGCTAGAAAAAACTGAAAATCTCCTTGAGGTATAGCTGGCATGCTCTTTTTTTTTTTTTTTTTTTTTTAGGGGGAGGGGGTTGGGAAATGCAATGGCAAATTGAGTGGCATTTTTTACGTAATGAATTGCTTAATTTGAAAATATAACCTAGCATCTTTGACGATGTGTCAAAGAAATGGCATGTTTATCCCTGTTGGAGATATTACTCCACTGATACCAGTTATGCCGGTCACAATTAACTTAGTAAAATAAACCACTCCATGAAAATAATTGCTGCTCTAAGGGATGGCATTACTTTCTTTTCCCCTTTCTTTGTTGCTCAGCAGTATGAAATAAATATCCCCGATCTAATGTCTTATGTATTTGAAATCTTAGAATTCGTTGGTGCTAAATGACCTGAAGTTGCCTTGAGGTTCACCTTTTTTCACTACCGGTGACGCAATGTTCTGCTGACCTTCACCCAATTCTTTTTCTGTGTGGCCGAGTCAGGCTGTTCTCAGCACTGAAATTTGATCATTCATTTCATAAAGATATGGTATTCACTTGTCTTGCTGTTGCAGGATGCAGGAGAGGACAACTTTGCCATCGTATTTGCAGCTATGGGGGTCAACATGGAGACTGCTCAATTTTTTAAACGTGATTTTGAAGAAAATGGATCAATGGAGAGAGTGACCCTATTTCTAAACCTTGTAATTTCCTTAACTTGGCTATGATTTTTTTTTGTCAGATTTGCGTTTGTGGAGTTATTCCTTGTTCTGTTACAATATATTTCTCTAGTCTCCTCCTATGATTCCGGTTTAAAAGCTCGTGTGCTATTCTTTAGGCCAATGACCCTACAATTGAACGTATCATCACTCCCAGGATTGCTCTGACTACTGCAGAGTATCTAGCTTATGAATGTGGGAAGCATGTTCTTGTCATCTTGACAGATATGAGTTCCTACGCTGATGCTCTTCGTGAGGTAAATAATACACGTCTCAACTGAGCACGTTCTTGGATACCTCTATTGCATTTATAAATGGAAAAACAGCATCCTTGTATCCTTCTTATCTTAACTTGTAAGAATTTTGTTGCCATTCCAAGGTATTCTGTACCATAAACGCCTTTCATAATTTAATTTTCTAATACATACATACATACATACATACATACATACATACATACATACATTACATACATACATACATACATATATATATATATATATATATATATAGGGTCGCGCTCTTGTGAGGACCGTGAGAACCAATCATAACCGTTTGATTAAATACAAAATCAAGGGTCCAGATTATAGATACATTGGATACAGTAGCTAATTTTCAAAAATACAATTGGATACATTAGTTTTTAACCTACTGTATCCAAGTGCAACACGTGGATACAGTACTTGTTTAGCTACTGTATCCAAGTGCAATATCAAAATTTATGTATTGTATCCAAGTGTATCCAATTTATCTATAATCTGGACCCTTGATTTTGATTCTAATCTAATGGTTATGCTTAGTTCTCACGGTTCGCACGCAATTGTGGTTCTCATTTGAGCACCTACCTATATATATATATATATTGTTTTATTCATTTTGATCATTTGTGTGCATGGTGTTAATATTTGAGTGATACAAATTACTTACTGCAGGTATCTGCTGCTCGAGAAGAAGTGCCTGGAAGGCGTGGGTATCCTGGTTATATGTACACAGATTTGGCAACAATATACGAGCGTGCCGGACGTATTGAAGGACGAAAGGGATCCATCACACAGATTCCAATTTTGACTATGCCTAATGATGGTAATTTATCTTGGCAACAGCATTCCCTCCCCCCCCCCCCCCCCTCCCCTGTGTGTGTGTGTGTTCTGTTAGTTAAAGGTTTTCTTACATCTTACTTAAATGTACATATTCTGATCAGATATCACACATCCAACTCCGGATCTTACGGGCTATATTACTGAAGGGCAGATATACATTGACAGGCAGCTTTATAACAGACAGGTGAGACTTTTAAGTACTTAGATAGCGTCAATTTCTGAAGCTATTTTATACTGTAGACAGTATATTCAAAAAAAACTTGGTCAATGATCTCTATATGTTTTCGCCTTGTTAAGATTTATATTTCAATTATAGACGGGCTGGGCCTCTTCTAGATCTAACTCATTTCTCTCTCTCATTTTTCCTGAAATGCACAGATATACCCACCAATCAATGTGCTCCCGTCCCTATCTCGTCTGATGAAGGTAAGTCAAAAGCTCCATACTCCGTATCATAAAGCAACTGATTCGAGGCTGTGATCCATATTCTGAACGCCCCCAATCGATTATCTTTCTTTGAATTGCAGAGTGCTATAGGTGAGGGAATGACTCGCCGAGATCATTCTGATGTGTCCAACCAGGTAAAGACTCTTGTTGTTTACATTCATAGATACTTATATTTGTAGTAGTCAGTATGGACTACTCCCTCCGTCCTGAAGCGTAGTCCAACTTCGACTCAACTCAGTTAAACTTTGACCAAAATCTAGAAATTGTTATTGATTCATCAATAACAATTTTTAGAATTGCATAGTAATAATTCGGTTTTCATAAAGATATGGTCAAAGTTTAACTGAGTTGACCATGAAAGTCAAAGTGAAAGTGAAACTGTCTTTTAAGGACGAAGGGAGTATATTTTTTTCTTACTTTTTAAAGCTTTAAGTATTCAACCACTTATTTTATCTATGACTTATTTTCTTCCATTTGATCAGCTATATGCAAATTATGCCATCGGGAAAGATGTCCAGGCCATGAAAGCTGTGGTTGGTGAAGAGGCTCTCTCTTCCGAGGACTTGGTCTGTTACTACAGCCTAATTTAAATATTATTGCAATCTTTTTATCATATTTTTTTTTTATATATATAATTAACCAAGCTCTTGAACGAAAACAGCTATACTTGGAATTCCTGGACAAGTTTGAGAGGAAGTTTGTATCCCAAGGAGCATACGACACACGGAACATCTTCCAGTCCCTTGATTTAGCATGGACACTCCTTAGAATCTTCCCCCGTGAGCTTCTTCACCGTATACCAGCCAAAACCCTAGATGCATTCTACAGCCGAGATGCATCCAATTAATCAAGAAAGAAAACAAGGTCCTGTACCTGTACTCTAGTCACTCGTCCAATCAGAATTCTTCACTGTGCATTTTGCTTGTTAGATCACGAACAATAACTTTATATGCGGCTGAAATAAGGGTTGTAATTTTATTCTGTCTCCCAAATGCCTAAACTGACACACAGTTTAGGACATTAATTCTTTTCCTTCATTGAGAAACAGCTTAGATTATGTATGTTTTGTACGAGTAATTTTTTGTGCTTTCATTTATGTGGTTGCTTAAGCTGTGTATGGGGCTATTGTACGGTTATTAAAAAGTTGTCAGAGTCGATTGAATTGACTTGTCAGAGACAAGACAAGCAGGATGATTGTTTTGTTTATAGCATGTAATATTTATAATTTTTGGAGAATAAAAGACGCATTGGTGCTTATTCGAGTATTGTGAGTGTGCAGTTCTCTGTTTACATGCAGTTTTTGGGCACAGAATGGGTTGTCACTGTTTGATTGAATGGCGTTTGATAACATTGAGCGTTAGATTTTGAATGAGTGAGACTCTTAATAGTTAAGCAATGATTTTGATTCTCAATTATTTCGACCAGGCTGGACATATTCAAGCTCAATGGAAAAACTAAACCAAACACACTACCTCCAAATCACCATGAGTGTTTTTAATGTTATCAAACACACCCTGACTAATTTTAATAAGTGTTGAAAGTGCCAGTTTAGATGTTATAAGTGCCAAAGTAATGTGTAAAAGTGTCGGTTCGAATAACTGTCACTTTTAACCTTCAAAACTGGCTTTGAAAAAACATCAGTTTGAATGTTATGGGTTATCGACATTTTAAACCCTCGTACTTTGATGAAGCTTCGGTTTTAACCATTCTTGTTATTTTTTAGCAGTTTTAACCATCGTACTTAGGGATGGCAACGGGTCGGGTTTGCCTATAACCGAACCCGATCCGTGAGAATTAACCTTTCACCTGAACCCGCCTCGCCCCGAGCTTTATCTATACCGTGCCCGCCCCGCCCTTCCCTTGGCCAAATGTAAAAAGCACAACACCAAACACCAGAAAAGCATAAATTTCTCACTTAAACAATGATATTTTGTTTCAAATTGATAATAACTTCTTCAATTTCAAATTTTACTCACCAAAACATTATTCAATATTTACAAAAATTGAAGAAAAATCTTGGAAATAAAAGGTGAAAACCGAGGGAGAGAGAGGGACTGACCGAGGAAGAGAGAGAGAGGGACGGGGAACGAATCGAACGATCGACGGCAGGAAGGCGGAGACGGCGATGGCAGGAAGCCAGACGAGACGGCGACGGCAGGAAGGCTAGAGGAGACGGCGACGGGAGGAAGGCAAGAGGAGACGGCGACGGCAGGAAGGCAAGAGGAGACGGCGACAACAAAGGAACGATCGACGGCGTCGACCTCTTCCTTCAACACGAGTGCGGCGGCCTTGTGAATTTGTGATTGGTAAAAAGTGTTAAACTGATAAATGAAACCTTAAATTTCCAATATATAGTTGGATTATTTTGTAAATTGGTAAGAATAGAAGGGCTGATATGAAACTAGGAAAGGGCATTAGTATATGCACGGGTCGGGTTGGGTCGGGTGATCAACTAAACCCGAGCCCGACCCGAACCCGCACGGGTTATAGAAATTGCGACCCTAACCCTATTTTCTCGGGGCGGATCACCCTCGGGTTCGGATCGGGTTCGGGCGAATTGCCATCCCTAATCGTACTTTAGATACGCACTCATTATCCCCCCAAAAATCAAAGTACGGTGGTTAAAATTGCTAAAAGAAGGCCATAGAATGAATGCTTATCTAACATGCGATGGTTAAAATTGCTAAAATAAAACAAGGGTAGTTAAAACCAAAGATTTATCAAATTACGAGGGTTAAAAAAGTCGATAGACCTTATGTTATTAGTGCGTGACCAACACTTTCTAACATTAGATTGGTAGTTTATAAAACCTGTTTTTTGTAAGTGTAGAAAAAATTGATTTTCCCTAAAACCGACCCATAAGATAAGAAACGGCAAAAGCTTTAAAAAAAAAAAAAAAAAGAAAGAAAGAAAAGAGATGTAACCATGTAAATTCAATTCATCCTGCTTTTGATGTTCTTGCTGCAGGTGGTAATACAACTAAATCAAGATCCCCCGGATAAGGAGTCCACAACCCTAATCCTCCCCTACTCTCTTTCAAACCACTGTTATTCCCTTTAAACTCGCTCAACGATTTCACCCACTCCACTTTAGAGGAATGCTCGCGAGTATGTGGGTGTAAAATAAAAAGCGAGTTGTACTCGCAGTTTGGGAACATAAAGAACTTAAACAAACCCTTTAACCTGTAAACGACGTACCCAAAGCTCAGCTGATCTCTTGGTGTGAAGAGATGGACTTCGTTGAACCATAAGCAACTGAATAAATTGGTCAATGCTGTATGCTCACGTATGATGACTGCTCCTTCTGGCACATCTGCATTTACATAAAAATTATTTGACATAAAAAAAATGAAACGGGAGGGAAATATAGACAGCTAACAGAGAGGAGTGTTGGCATAAGTAAGGCATACAAAATTTAGGCTCAAGGCGAACAAGCTTCAGCAAACAGACATTTAGCTCGATAAAGCTTGGCTCTTTTATACAGATTCCTAGGATTATAGTACCAATTTATATGAAACAAAAGCATTTTAACAAATTTAAAGTAGCATAATTGTTTCTCAAAAAAAAAAAAAAAGTACTCCTTCCCAATCTAAAGCCTTGAGTTTGACTTTACACAGGGATTGAGAAAAAGTAAATGTTGTGAGTATAAAAAGTAAATTAGGAGAGAGAAAGTGGGTAGGAAGTTTTTGGTGTGAGACTGACAAGTGGGTCCCATTGTCCAATTTAAGTAATAAAGCAACTAAAAACCTCATTCTGGGAGAGACCAAAAACGAAAGTAAGAACCTTAAAGTGGGACGGAGGCAGGGGCGGACCCACCAGTGTGCCTGGTGTTTCACAATAACGTTTTTATATAAAGAGCCTCAAACTTGAACAAGACAACTTGTGTGGCATAGTGGTTAAGTTGTTTGTTTAAGAATCCAAGTGTGTCTGGGTTCAAACCCCTTTAGTAGTTATTTTTTTTTACTTTTCTCTACACTCCTAGCTTTCCTCTCATTCTTTTAAACGTGGCTTTTCCCAAAATGAGTGTCTTTTTTTAACATAACTTTGTCCCTAAATGTTTTTTTTGAATTTTTTTTCACCGGTCTCTTTATACGTGCAAAACTAAATGTTTGGAAAGGAGATTACAAGATTATATATGAATTTTTGCCACCAAATTGTACAAAGAGATGAGATTTTCAGATGTCCCTTAAAATGAAATTTGGACACTCATTTAGGGATAGAGGTAGTAGTAATATCGATTTTCTTTTTACTATTATTATAATATTTTTGAAACATACTGTATACATTTATCACTAGTTTTGGTGAATTATTTTATCGTTTTCCTGTTATATTTATGTATGCAAATGTATTGAATATTAGCTTCGCGTTTTTTTTTTTCCTTAAAGAAAAGGCAACACCAAATATTTTGGTGTAGATCCGCCATTGGACGGAGGGAGTAGCATAATTGGCTTTTCATGTTTATATGCCACAGTGTTAGTTTATCATTTTATGAAGTTTTTAAACAAATTTTAATAGATTTTTATGACACAGTTGAATAGCTTTATCCTTTTCGGGCAAGCAAGTAATTTCTTCAATATTTTAGCATATTCAAAAAAAAGTGAAAGATTAACAAACTATACTAGCGAGCTAAGGTTTGGTCAAGCTCATTCATTTGGTAAACAAGCCTGACAAAAACACTTTCGGGAAACTAGTTTAGTGAATAAGTCGAATTCAGTCTCAAAACCGCTCATTTGCAGCCCTATCTAACATTTAGCATGAAAACTAATACTCCCTCCATCCCGAATTGATCTTCCCACTTTTTTTGTCATTACTACGAATGAACTTTGAGCAACACTTTTTAAGTTGATTTAATTATCCTAATGAAAATCTAAAACTTGTTGTTGATAGTCTATCAATAACAAGTTTTATATTTTCATTAGCATGATTAAATCAACTTAAAATTATTGCTCAAAGTTCATTCGTAGTAACGACAAAAAAAGTGGGAAGATCATTTTGGGTCGGAGGGAGTATCAAGAAAACAGGACGGCTAATGTCAGTCGCCTCCAGAAAAAAAAAAAAAAAAAAAAAGAGAGAGAACAAGACTGAGGTTGCTTACCGCTGGGTGTGTGTTTCATTGGACTCCACGGCTCCATTCCTTCATAACGGTATATTTTCATGTGGAGGTCAATAAGAGGTCGAGCATACCGCTTCCTTCGCTTGTTAGAATCAGCCTCTTCATATATACTTAAATGATGCTTGTGTTGAGCAATGGCAAATGTATTCTTGCCTCGCCACAAGTACCTACAAGTCAAGATAACCCTTTTATTGTTTCCATAGTAGCTCAAAGTTTTACTCCCACTACCTTTAAATGAGTGTCCATTTAAAAAAATCGTCCCTAAAGTGTCAATTTTTTAGGTTACTAAAGTTAGCTTATAATGTACTCCCTCCATCCCATAATAAACGTCGCAACTTTTCTTTTTAGAATGTCCCAAGATAAATGTCGCACTTCTAAAGAAAATTCTTACTGCAATTTTCGGATTGTACAAGATTTGCACAAACGAGTAACGCACATTCCTTTAAAAAGTTGATAAGTCAATTGCGACAATTATTTTAGGACGGAGGGAGTATTATGTTCATTTGTGTCTTCAATGGCATAGAGTGTTCATTAAGGCCTATTTATATGTGCTACTATACAGGTGAGTTCATTGAAAAGTTGAAAAAGGATACTCATTCAGGGACGGAGGTAGTAGCAAAGGCCATTCAGAAATAAACATCTTCCAGCATTCATTCCAAAATAAAAGAAAAGGACAACCCTCAGTTGAATAGCTTTATGCTTTTTACTTGTTGGGAGATTTGGAAAGCAAGGTGTAAATCGATTTTCGAAGGAACTGTTATGAATAGTGCCAAAATTGTGGATAGGGTTAAAAATTCTCTTATTGAGATGTGCTCATTCTTAGTCCCGAAAGGGGCTCCTCGTGGGAATGACCGTGTCTTGTTGGAGAGCTTAGGCCTCAAAGTGGCAGAGCATAAGTTTAGGCGGAAGAGGCTGTTGAGATGGGAGCCTTCGCGTTCTCATGTTTTTACTTTGAATACGGATGGTTCCACGATAAACGGCCAGTGCACGGGTGGTGGTATTATAAGGGATGGTATGGGGGCTTTTGTTTGTGCCTTTTCACACTACTACGGAGATGGAACCAACATGAAGGCGGAGATCTTTGCTTTACGTGATGGCCTGCGCTTATGTCATTCTTGGGGTTTACTTTCTGTTCAGGTAAACTCAGATTCCTTAGTAGCTGTGAATATTTTAAAAGGGCGAAATAAGTGTCCGTGGCAATACACGTATGAATTGCGGGAATGTGAAAGTTTGATTGGAGGGTATGAGTTACGTCATGTTCTTCATCAAGCAAATGGGGTTGCGGATAGATTGGCTTTTGAAGCTCATATTCATAAAACGGTTTGGACATATGGATCGTCAAGGGAGCTTCCTCGGAGTGTCTTGGACGCGTTACGTTTTGATGAAAGTGGATACTATGTTGAGCGTCGATAATTATTTGATGTTGTTGGTGTTTGCTGCGGCTTGGTTATGGTGTTTGGTTCTTTGGAATAGTTTCTTGAGTGCAAGGAAGGCATACGGACTCGTTTCGGTTGCAAAAGAGGCACACGGGCCCGTGTGGGGAGGCACACAGACTCGTTTCGTTTGCAGGGAAGGCAGACGGGCCCGTGTGGGGGTCACACGTGCCCGTGTGGGATGCGCCCCTTTCACACGTACTGATGGTGCGTGTTCCATGGCCACACGGGCACGTATGGAGAGCACACGGATTCCCGACACGGACTATTGGGTATCACACGGACTGATCATCAGCGCATGGAACGTCCGCTATCTTTCTTTCTGGAGCGGGTTGCCTTGGCATGGGTCACCTCTGGGTTGGATTCAGTTGGGCTATTTGGTGGATTGGGCCTCATTGGTTATCAACATCAACTTATTCAGGCTTTGGACTTGGACATTTGATGGATCATTGGGCTCCTTTGAATTTATTAGGATTGTTCTTTGGTTTAATTTTTTCAGGCTTTTATTTTTTAGATGGTTTTACCTTTTGAGGAGTTGGTTTATTTTTGGATTTCGAGGTCCGGCTCCATATCCGACAATGAGTCGGGTGGTTGTCCCCCTCTTGTACTTATATTTTATAATTAATAAAATATCCCCAGGTGCCACCCTGGTTTCTTAAAAAAAAAAAAAAAAAAGAAAAGAAAAGAAAAGAAAAGACACAAAAACTTGTTCACAAAATCAATTATCAGAAAGGATGGTACCTTTCCAACATAAGCAAAGGATCAACAATTAGCTCCATTTTACCATCGATCCAGATGCTGTATTGGGCTTGAGGAAATAACCTATGAGTCAAAATCTTTGGAACCTTTCCATTCCTCCTAGGCTCGTCATAAGGTGGATGCTTCAGCAGAATAAGACGCCAGATACCCACCCATTGCCCTCCCTTCTTGTCTTCTCTCACCGTAACATTTTCCTTGATGAACTCCAAAGATGGCTCATCCACCACCATAAGAAAACAAAAGAGCTCACAAGATCGCTTACTTATATTTGAAGGCTGATGAGGTGTATCATATCCATCAAATATTCCAGATGCTACCACAAATTTACACTTTTTGACATACTTGATGTCTTTCGGGTCCATATCGGCCCCACCATTTTGCATGAAACCACAATGCACCTTAAGAAAAAGATAACAATTTTGTTGGTAAATGAATTTAAATTTTGTCCTATAATCCCTTATAACATGTATCCTGAATTGGGTAAAGAAACTATATCTTGTAAAGAAGTGTGCAATTGAAAGATCAGTTATTCACCTTCATTGTCGACTTTGGTTTGAAACTCTCCTTTCTTTGTTTCCAGCTTATATGCCCTCCAAATAGGGGAGGTGTCTGAGATTCATTTTTGGCTATATCATCCTCCAAAATATAGGATAAATTTTGAACAAATCTTTCAGGAGATTTTCTATCCGGGATAACTACTTTATCGGGGTCACTGGCTACGGGAATAGTACAACCTTTATGCATATTAGAGGACATATAATTATATATCAGTTTACTAGCTCAATAACAAGAAAAAAAAAATTTAACAAAAGGAGTTGCAGGAGTCTTACGATGTGGTGGTTTTACAAGTCCCATTGTGGTTAATGTTGAATAGACCATGCTCTCTTTGTTACAAAGTGCTGCAGATTATCAAAATGGATTTTTAATATATTTTAAAAAAAAATTGCTCAAAAATAATATTTAAAAAATTGACATAAGGATGGATCCAGAGAAGGCATAAGGATGAATTAACCGTCATGATATTTATCAATTATGTACCTGAAAAGAAAGCTAGTGAAGATTGGCATGACCAAGCATGAAATAACAGTACAACAAGAATGAGCAACATCCATGCAATGCCACCCACAAGAACCAAACGAATAAATCCCCTTTTCCAAATAAGTTTCATTGTGTAATCTTGTGATAACTTTCCTGCAGAAAACAAACCACCTTAATCATATGCATCCACCAATGCACCAAAATCAAAAAATAATGTAACGGAATTACTCAATTTGGATATCCTATTTCACATTTGAATACATCTAGAGGTACGGTTGATTTGACTTCAGCTATCCTTCAATGGGATAATCAGAATTGGGACCTAGATAGAACACTACTAGAGATAAATACATAAAAGTACTGTCTGTATATCTGCAACCACCAATACACCATCATTTTCCATCATCTGTGCCTAAAAACTGGTGCCAGGGAATACCCATCCGGGTAACCCAAGTTTCATTTTGGACATGGCCACTTCTAGTGATTGATGTTCATTCTCTGGAATTGACCAAGGAACGGTAAAATCTGTGACTATCTTGAATACATTCATTTTAGCATCTTCAATGTGATTCAAGCTGAAAAGATCAAGAAACTTACTTTCTTCGAAGTAGTAGATTCAAAATTAAGGTTAAGCGTCCGCAAATATGTGAGCAGGGATAAAGCCTTTAGGTACACGGAGGTTCTCTGCAAATAGAGGTGGAGTATTTTAAAACTTGCTATTCCTGGAAGCCATTGACAAAATTCCTTCTTTACTGCACTAGATTTGACTTGGATTTTGCCATTTATATACCTAATGTTATATTCTAAAGTCGCTTTACCAACATACGTGACCCATATGTGTGTACGCTCAGTATACAACCACTACTACTATATCATGATTTCACATATTGGTTCCAGAAAAAAAACAAGGATTAGGAATACCCTTTAGGTTACAACCCATTTTTGATATTAATTAGTCACTTATAGGTGGGTTCAAGCTCATCCATATACCCAACTTTGTATACGAAAAATCAGATGATACCCAAATAAAACATCACTACCATCTACACATACATGTTTGTGAAAGTAACTGCCAACAACACATCATCCATGCCTTAAAAGAGTAATGCTGGGATTACACATTTAGGGTAAACCTATTCCAATTCTCAAATTCTCCAGGCGATGAGACTTGCCCTAACTCTTACAAAATTCAAATAGGAAACTCGAAATTTGGCCTACCTTTAGTTTGCTGATGATGGTAATTACGGTCAGCCCTACGGCTTGCCCGTGAAGAGATGGAACGTTGGAGATCATTGTCCATAATTGAATGGAAAAATTAGATCTACAGAGCTAAAACAACGATTCTTGAAATCCTATTAAATGGGAAAACAAACATAAAATTGAAATAAGAATGATTATATGCAATGTAATAGATCTGGAAAGCAAGTTGTAATATCAATCCTGTAAATCTTTAAGCAGATGAAAGCAAAAAATGAAAAATGAATGAAATTGCAGAGACTTTAGAGACTTACCGCTTTTAAAGTTGAATTCTTGGACCCTTTTTAAAAAGAAAAGAGAAATAGAATATTTCCAAAGATTTGCTTTTTGCAGTTTTCTTGAATCAAAAGAGGGGAATCCCAGATTTGGTGAAGAAAAGAACTCTAGAAATTGAACCAGAACTGAAGCTAAGAGGTGTGCACTTTTTCAGTGTGAACCGACATCGTATTTGTCATTACTAATGTACAACCTTTATATGATAGAGTACAACTTGAACAGCAGAGCTCCCATATAGTACGAGTAAACTACTTTTCTGCCCCTCGAATAAGGCCCCAACATCAATTTGACACTCGTACTATTGAAACAACAAATGTATGATGCGTACTATAGTTTTATTAGCAAAATTAACCAATTTACTATTCAGTCGTTAACTTTTTTTAACACACGTTATTTTTTTAACGAGCATTAATTTATAACTAACTTTTGTTATCCCCATCATCTTCCCAAACCCAACATCCACCCCACCCTTTCCCAGCCCAACACCGCCACCACCGCCCCCATCACCACCGCCACAAGACGGGATCCCCTGCACAGCAGCCGCCGCCGGGACATGAAACTCACCCAAACTGGTTCCAATGCCTGCCTTCACCATAGTAAACCCTCTAGAGTCCTAGGCGACAACAACAGGACAGGAATAAACCAAAAATTCCGGCCAAATGGCCAGAATTCGAACCAAATTCAGCAAAAAATCAAAACCAAATCGCATATGTAAAAATCGAATTCCGACTTCGTTAACCGTTGGATCGTCGTGAAACTTCTGGGCTTTGGTCGCATCCCCTAGGCGCACATGATGACCGTTGGGATCTTCCAAATAATTGAGAGGGAGAAATGGCCGGCGGCGAAAATCTCCAAAAATTCGCTATATTAAAAATCAAATTCCCTCTTCATTAACCGTTGGATCGTCGTCAAATTTCTGGGGTATGTTTGCTTCACTCAGGCGCTCATATTGACAGTTGGGATCAGTAAAATAATCAGCGGTGCCGGAGATATGGCCGACGGCGCAAATCCGGCGAAAAACTCAAAAATCGCCCCAAAAGTTAGTTTTGTTAAAATAAATTAATGTCCGTTAAAAAAATAATGTTCGTTAAAAAAGTTAACAAATGAATAGTAAATTGGTTAATTTTGCTAATAAAACTATAGTACGCATCATACATTTGTTGTTTCAATAGTACGAGTGTCAAATTGATGTTGGGGCCATAGTACGAGGGGCAGAAAAGAAAAGGAGTTTACTCCATATAGTACAAGGGTTTCTCTCTCTCTCTAGAATTCTCTCTCTCTCAAGAAAACAGTATCAAGAATTGGGCATTCACCCTGAAATCAGTCCTGTTTTAAGAGCAAATTCACGGTATCAAGACTTGATTTTTTTTTTTTTAGCCTTATAAATATGACACTCATACACACATCTCAATCTCCCTCAAACTTAGACATATACCCGCTTATGTAAATACTGTAATTAGGGTTTTTATTGATTGTTGTGTGTGTGTTTTTTGTTGCAGATGGAGAGAGAGGTGATAGAAGGGGATATAGTGCTGCCAACCCACTTGGGATTCAAGAAGATACAGATGTATGAAAAATACCCAAAAGGGCAAGCTAGAGGCAGGCACTGGAAGCATCTCAAGCAGATTATCCAAGCTGAAAATTACTCCAATTACCCTCCCGATGAACCCAATTGTCAGTTCCTAACAATTTTTTTTTTTTCCAGCAATTTTTTTACTCCCTTGTCCAGGAAAGATAGTCTTGTTTTGACTTTTTTAGGTCAACATAACTAAACTTTGACAAAAAATTGGTGTCGATCTAATCATTGGAATTTCATCGTGATCATTAGATTGACACTAATGTTTGGTCAAAGTTTATTTTTGTTGACTATAAAATATCAAAATGGGACAATCTTTCCGGAACAGAGGGAGTATTTCCTTGCAACAAAACATGATCATTACTACTAATATCATATTTTCGCCAGTTATGTGTTGGGCATGTGCTTTACTGTCCTGAAATTGTCAATTACATAGGGGGAATTCAATTGTGCATTGGATAGATTTGAATCTTTGTTGATGTTAGAAAAGCCGAATGCAAATTGGGGTTGATTTTTTTGTTCTTCTTGTTTTGGCCATCTTGAAATGATGGGTTGATCCATTATAACTTAATTATTAGGTTTACCATAGTCACCAGAACATAGTAGGTTGTGAGAATCGCATATTCAATTCATACTGAGAAAATATTACTTCAACTTAGTCGAGCTAATTATACTGAAAATATTACAATGAGAAAATTTGTATCGGTTTCATATTTCTAAAGAAGCTAAAGGGTACATCATTTTACAAGAGATTTGAGTATCTCTAATGTTTGAAAATTAAAAATACTCCTGCCATCCCAATAAAATCGTCCAATGTGAGACGTCAAACTTTTTAAGAATGTAACCGTACTGACTTGTACCTTCTTGAAATGCACTTAGTATATAGATATGGCGCTATTTCATTTGGGACAAACCAAAAAGGGAATACTTGGTTTTTACGAATGGAGGAAATAACTAATACTCCCTTTCTCCCAAAATGAATGTTTAATTTTCTTTCAAATCTGCTCTTGATCAAGAGCAAGTTTGGAATTATTTTAGACATTCATTTTGGGATGGAGGTACTATAACATAAATATGATTTTTTGCGTTCAGAATTTCCATATGAAGATCTCTACTGATTGTTTCGCCCACAATGCATACCTTGTCTTGCAGATGTAAATATTGAGACACCACCCTCGATGCATCCATGCAAGCGAATTTGTGATATAACAGGCTTTTGAGGTACGAGTGTCTCTAACAATTCATTTTTTGTTTCAGTTTGATGAGCATGAGCTAGCCCGTGAGAGTTTGAGTTCTCTATTATGAATTTCCTATAGACTTCATGGTTGTTGCCCTTTCTACGTTTTGAGGAGTAAAGTGCAAGTATGATGAACTTTGTGCTTCATTCTCCATTAAGGCCATCTCAAGAAATTGTTGAAAGCGAATATCTTCATTCATCATTTCGACCTCGGGGGCCGGTGCATCCCTTGCATCTAGAATTTCCGCATTCACATCACGCTCATCCTCAATTATCATGTTGTGCATTATAATACATGCAGTCATTATAGCATGCAAGTCCTTTTTATTCCAATAGCGAATTGGTCCTGCTAATATTGCAAATCGTGATTGTAGAACTCCAAATGCACGTTCGACGTCCTTTCTACATGATTCTTGTTTCATTGCGAAATATTTCTTTTTAGGACCAATTGGATTATGGATACTTTGCACAAGAGTTGCCCATTTTGGATATATACATCGGCTAAATAATAGCCCATGTTATATTCCTTTCCTTGAATGATATAATTAGCAGGAGGTGAAATACCTTCAGCAAGATTGCAAAAGAGGTTAGATGCTTCTAACACATTTATGTCAAGAGAAAGAATTTAAGGCAGGGTTCAAATTTCATCATGTATGGGAGAAGATGAAAGATATTGAAAAATTTGCGCCACACCATGGTGATAGTTCGTCCCAACTGAATTCACAAGATTCATCATCTCCCAATTTGTCATCATTTTCTATCAATTTAAGCGATGATAGTAGCCCTAGTCCTACTTCATCCCAAAGACCAATTGGGATAAAAAAAAAAAAAGCAAAATTAAAGAGAAAACAAAATGACGACTCCACGGCAGCTATTGAAGTACTAACACGTCAAAATGAAGAACTGATGGCAATGATGAGAAGAAAAGCTGAGAGGAGAGAATTGCAAGATGAACGTAAAATAATGATGATGGACATCAACACTATTTCAGATCCAGTTGCACGGACTTATATCGAAAGCGAACGGGCAAAATATATGCAAAAAAGAGTTGATCAAGCAGCTTCAAACAATATAAGTGATGGATTTGGAGGCTACTTTAATAATCTTGGACCAAATGATAACAATCTAGGGGATTATTAAAATAATTCCAACTATGTTTTATTTGTATTTGTATTCCGTTATTGTTATTTTTAATTGTAGTTGCACTTTTTTATTTGTAATTTGCACTTTTTTAATTTGTATTTGCACTTTTAAGATATTGTTTGTGAGATTATCCAATTAATTATTGTAATATTTTTTATTTTTATTAAAAAATTGAAAAATTAACATGGATTTGAGTTGAGTCAATTTGGGCCTTATCTTTTTTTTTTCCAACTACAAATTGGGCTTTACCATGAAAAAAAAAAAAGGGAAAAGGAGGATGGCGTACCAGGATTCAACGCCAAATATGAAGTGCCGGCAACCCCTCCTCTATAATAGCGGAAGATATGGCGTGCTGTTGGAGCGGCTTCCACGGAGAAAAACGCCAAAGATGGCGTGAATTTGGCGTTGGCGGCCTCTGTTGGAGATGGCCTAAGAGTTAAAAGAATGGTATCCATGGTATGGAGTTACTCGGAGTCTCAAGCTTTGACGGATCTAAAGCTATTCATATGGGTGCAAGTACTCCCACTAAATTGAATAGTGTCTCTAGTTCAATAGGTGAAATGTTAGATTTTAACCATTTTGAAGCTTAATATTGTAATTGTGCAGCCAACTTGAAAAACATGCCACTGGTCTAAATTCTTTTGCATTATCCAATCCATTTTTGGTTCCTGTTAGCTAGTGTTTGGAGTGAGTCATAGAGGAGTTGGAGCGTTTCACTAGATTTCTGTTTCATCATGATTGGAACTGGTCATTCCCATCTGACAGCGTTTGATTGTCCTATATCTAGGTTTTTGTTTGTGTCATTTCTTGATTATAGTTCTTATATTACGGAGATCTTATGCTTATGTTGCTGCATAGCCAAAGTTGTCTTAAGGAAAGAAGTGCAACAAATCGTTTGCGTTTTTGCATAGGGAAGTAATTTCACTGTAACTTAATGTGTTTCCATTTGCCGAGGACGTAGAATATATTGAATGCGTTGGAGTTTGTATTTTGTTGTTTGGATTTGATGTTTTCAGATTAGTTATTATTATTTTCTTTTTTCTTTTCTTAATCTGAGTAGTATCTTTTGCTTATGAATCTCACTACAGGCACCATACTATGATCCAAGGACCAATCTGAGATATGCAAATGCAGAAGTTTTCAAACTTATAAGATCACTTCCTAATGAGTATGTTCAGAGGTATCTCACTCTTAGAAATGCAGCTGTTGTTCTCCGGTAGCTTCTAGAACAGCAGTCACACGTTCTCACATACTTAGCAAACGGCAAAGTGATGAAGGAACCAAACCCGCACCCGCACCCGCACCTTTGTTGATGAATATAGTATAAAGATTTAAAAGACAAATCAATGATAGTACTCGTCTGTGTATCCTTTCTGCTTTTAGTAAATTAAACCTTGTTACTCGTGTTATTTTTGTTGCATGGAGGTTGTGTTGGCATCTTAAAATTTTAATTATCATCTGGAAATCAGAAATGTAAAAGATAGTCAGCGATACTAGCACTTTTAATAAGGCATTGTGTTGCATGTATGTAGTAAATTTTAAATGTGAGGAAGCTTAAATTTTGATAAATATTAGATCAAAGTCGATATTGTGTTAATTAAAAAAGTTATAATAAAATACTAGCTTTGGGACACATAAATGATTGTACAATTTTCATGATAATTTTTTTTAACCAATAAATAGTTGTAGCAAGTTAAAAATTCTTGTAGTCCCGTCTTTCTCTCTCACACACACACATACATATAGTATAATACTATAGGAGTATATTGATGATTTTTTTAACCGCTACATAACTAAAATTTTATTTGTATTTTCTTTTTCAAAAAGAATGGAAAGCACTTAGTTTTTTTTTTTTTTTTTTTTTTTTTTGACAAAGGAAAGCACTTAGTTAGGACCAAGACAAAACAAGTTTTTCCATGATACCATGAGAGAAATTTGCTTTATAGCATTTGAATCAATTTTAATGACATAAAAAATGATATTTAGTTTTAAAATGTGTTATTTTAAAGCTACTTTTTTGAAGCAGAAATACTTTAAAGCTTAAAAAACAAATTTTCATTTATATAAATAAAAACCAATTTTTTACTCCCTATATGATTTTTGTTTAGCGAGCTCATAAAATGTAAAATGTACAGTAACTTTCTCTCCTTGCTGAGAGCCTAATGTTTCTCTCCTTTTGTTGAGAGTCTTCGATATGATCTACAATCTTGTTATGTGCAACTTTTAAAACTCGTGTTTGGGAAGCGTGGTTGGCGTTTAATCGTCAATCCAAATGCTTCGATGTGTTTTGTTCTCAACATTAAATCTTATCAGGCAAAAGATACTTTGAATGCCTATGTATGGCAGTTTCCAAGTGTTACTTGGAGTAGCATTTCGGCGTCCCAAGTTTTAGCAAAAAGCAGAGTTCTCCAGAACAGGGACAATGGAGCAAACATCAGGGATACACGAGAAGAAATGATGGGCTACATTTCATAGATGGTTTGCAATGCAGTGGTCAAATCAGAGCTAGATAATAGTGAATTTACAAGCGATATCTTTGTCTATCATAATTTTCTTTCAACAAATAGTGAAATTTATGTTGTTCGACAATTGAATAACAACCGTACTATATGGGATGAGCTTCCAAGTTTTGTGGTGAGCCATATTAATGCTTGTTTGGAATACAATTAGATCTTACTTTGATTAAAAAAAAAATATGGTCCAAATTTTAAATAGACAGAGTAGCAGGAGTAGTGTAGATATTTTATTTAATTCACTACAAAAGGGGAAAAAAAAAAAAAAAAAACACTTTCTTTTTCAAATATAAAATACTTTTCTTTTCAAAATTTACTACTCTTGTGGGTGTTGGGCGTAGACGTGCAGTAATAACTTGTACAGTTGGGTCGGCAATTTCCCCAAATTCACCCCCGACCAATCTCGGCCCTAACCCTAACAATTCCGATCAGTCTTACGAGTTCGGAGCAGAACCGGCTGACAGCTTCGGAAACGCATCCGATTCGTCCTCCCTGCTCTCCCTAGTCGACGCCCTCAATCTCTCTCCAGGTATTACTTCATTTATCGTTCTTAATTCAAATTTTGGATGCTTTTTATGTGCTAAATTAGGTTTTCAATCGTGATTCTAGAGCCATCAATTACTGCCCGCAAGTCAGTTCTTGTATGTAGTTAACATGTTATGCAGGAACCCTATTTTTCGCTGTTTCTTTCGAAATTAGCGAGGTGGCAAATAGATTATATCCCAAATTAGATGCAAATTAATTATTTCGTAAATGTTTAGACTGTAAGTTTACCTATATAATTCCGTGGTGATAATTGGTGCGACTCTTGTTGGTGTTGTGTTGCTTCTTGAGAACTTGTGTTATAAAAATGAGCTTCAAGTTCTCGAGGAAGTTATCTGCTTAGTGAAGGAAAATGTTATTCGGTGCCTTTTATAGTTGTACAACTTTTTTGAAAGTGATTCTGAGTACCATCTTTTTGTGAACAGCTACAACATTGAAATAAGAAAGAGATATGGATTTGGACGTTGATCACTACAAGGTTCTTGGGTTACCATCTGGTGAAGAGGGAGCCAAACTTTCAGAGAAGGAGATATCAAAAGCATACAAGTGGAAAGCTTTGGAACTGCATCCAGACAAGAGACGAGACGATCCCAACGCCCACGACAACTTCCAAAAACTGAAGACATCTTATGAAATCCTCAAGGATGAAAAGGCGAGGAAACTTTTCGATGATCTCCTTCGAGTAAAACTTGAGAAGATCCAACGACTATCACAACAAGACTCAAAGCGTAGAAGGATGATGTCGGATCTTGAAGAAAGAGAGCGATCTTCTTTTGCTCCTGACCCAAGTGCTAAAGCTAGAGATGAAGAGGAGAGAATTTCTAGGAAGCTCAAAGAAGAGATTACACGAATTAGGGCCATGCATAGCAATGCAACAGCATCTGCATCGTCAGGATTGAAAAAACAGACAGCAGCTGGAGGTCAAGATAGTAGAGATGGCAGTCAAAGTGGTCCGGAAAAGGAGAAGGTGCTTAAGGTATCTTGGGAGAAGGTCGGTCAGGATTATAGTGCTCAAAGACTAAGGGAATTGTTTGAGAAGTTTGGAGAGGTTGAAGATGTCGTCATTAGAAGTACTAAGAAGAAAGGATCAGCGCTTGTGGTGATGGCGACCAAAGATGCAGCTGTAAGTTGTTTGGGGAGTACTATATTTAGATTTCAGTGTGTTATATTTTAAGGTTAACTAACAAATAAATCCTTTTTTCTCCTTTTTTTCTCCTTTTTTTGTAGGTTGCTGCCACGGGGACTGTGTCCGGGGATCTTTCGAATCCGCTGTTAGTCCTACCTCTTCAACCAGCTTTAGCCACTGTTTTTCCATCTGCCGAGGAACATGTTGAGCGTGATGTTCCAAGGAAGAATCTTGTTGGTGCTGGATATCAGGCATTTGAAAGTTCAGTTTTGGAGAAACTTTTAAAGGTACGTCTGCATCTGATGTCTTCTTTTTTTTATTAAAAAAAAAAACTCATTTAGGTCTTCTTTTTTTTCTTTTGTACATTAACAGTTCAACTCTGATTTAGGGATACATTTTAGAATATGAACACTCATTGAAAGTCAGAGGACATAAGATATTTCCAACACAGAATTTTGTTAGGGAAAATGCTAAACTTATATGAAATTATGAATACTAAGTACTAACCATTGATTGCAATCCTTGATCAAGTTACCGCTACTATGTTCCTTAAATTAATTCTGACATATTGATGGACAACTTGTTAATCCCAGCCTAGGTCTTTAAGTTAGAGACACAAACCGAGAAACCCAATCAGTACTTTCTTGAAGTGATTACTGATTCCTTGCTTCTGCTGCTACCTAGCAAATAAGAGGCCTTCATGGCCAATCCATTGTGGAAGACACTAAAAAAATACTCTCTCCGTCTTTTTAGTTTGTTCACTTTTTGTCAATGAGAGTAAACTTTGACCAAACATTTAATGTCAATCTAACAATCCTAATGAAATTTTAAAAATTGTTATTGATAAACTGAATGATTATGTATCAATTACAATTTTTAGAATTTCATTAGGATGATTCGATTTACATTAATGTTTGGTCAAAGCTTACTATCATTGACCAAAAAGTGAACAGACTAAAAAGACGGAGGGAGTACTAGGGATTAGGAGCACAGGCCCATACTCAATCAGATAGAGTTAACAAACTAGGGGAAGAAGTCCCCTATATAAGGATAAGAGGAACCCTCCCAACCACAAATTCTATAAGTGAAACATAGTTTTCCAACATGCTAACTACCTTGACCATATGAGCCAGTGACTAATCATTTTGGAACGGAGGGAGTATCATTTGTGACTCGAGCTCTCTTTCATGTCTGGGGCTTATACTCTCTCCGTCCCAAAACGATCTTCCTACTTTTTTTGTCGTTACTACGAATGAGTTTTGAGCAATAATTATTGGTTGATTTAATTATCCTAATGAAAATCTAAAACTTGTTATTGATAGGGAGTATATAACTTGTATTCCATGAATGATTAAATATTTCTCGTCTGCAATTAGTTTTGTTTTCTCCTCCATTTCTTGACTATCATTCTTTCTCTTTCTTTCTTAGGCTGCCGAAAGACAAAAAGAGAAAACTGACCTGTGAAAGCATTAAAGCTCGGCTCACATAAACACTATTGATATGGCTCTCCGCAGTCTTGATGATGAAATCACTGGTGAAAGTCTGTTCCTATATTCATTTATTGATCTTATATAGTCAATCTGTCACCAGGTGGGTAAAGCTGCCATTCTGAAAATGTTGATGAGACGACTCATATCATCATTATGTACAACGAGGAATAGTTCACTGCTGTATTTCCTGTAAAGCAAAGTTCCATTGCTGAAAGTATTTGTTGCCTGGACTTTCTCTAGCTTGTTCATGTATTAATAACCAGTTCTAGACCCAATTTTATCCCGAGTTTGGCAACTGTGCCAAGGATATACTAGATGAATATTGAGATTACGACCTCTTCGGTCTTTTGCATTTTGCTTTGTTCATTTGTCAAATACAGAGCCAATTTTACTCTATGTTTGAGTTTAATAAACCTTTTTTGGGGGGCTAATTCACTTTTATCACCGAATCAGTAGCTGATAAACAAGTTTAAACGGAAGGATTCGAGTATGGTGGCCCCAAAATCTCAAGCTTTTGAGTTGTTTCGTTTCTTCTTGTAAAGAACATTTTTTTTTTCCTTAAATATTTGTGGAGATGACATGCAGTTTTGTTTTTTGGAGCCTTCATAGAAGGATGAAGATGGAGTTGTATTGAATTTTTTATCATCTTAGGTGGAGTGAGAGTGTCAAAAGACAATATTGCCCTTGATACCAGATCCGACAGCTAGATGGTAGCCCCGGGAACGACGACGTCTGATATGTGAGAAACAAACTCTATAACTCCTTGATACCAGCTGAAAAAACAGTTATCATCCAAGTCTGTACAAAATGCAACACTTATTTTTTAGTAGCTTGCAGGGATGCTAAAGTAGAGTTTTTAGCCATTTTGACATGCGTACTATTTGGGCGTAGTCAATATGACATGCGTACTTCATAAACAGCCAATGTGACCTGCGTACTTTAGTTCCGTTTTCAATTTGACCTTTTTTTCTAACGCCAGTTAAAATTTAACGACACAGTCAATGAAAGTTAACGTACTAGTTAGTTTGAAGTTGATTTTCATTTTAAGGGTGAAAATTTCATAAATAAATGGGTTGTGAATAAAAAAAATTGAAACAATATTTAAAGCTTAAAATAAATATTTTTATGAGAAAAAATATTTTTTAATAATATGAAATGATAATAATAAATTATTAACCCTTAATGGGTAAAATGTTTTATTTAAACTTTAAATATGTATCATCCACAGTGGCACAAACATCATCTATGCCTTAATATTTATCCCCCCAGTAAAGATCCTGCAAACAAAATCAGCGTAAACGCCGCGAAAACGCACTAAAACCACACCATCGACGCCATCGGGTAAGGTGGCGGAGATCTGCCATGCATTGTCGCCTTTGTTTAGCCGGTCGGTATGGCGGCGGATGTGTTGGCTTGGTATGCTATGGGTGCTACTGTCACCGCCATAGCTTGCGTAATTCAATTTATTTTTTTGAAACCGAGTTTTTGATTTTTTTGAAAAAAAAATGATATACAAGGTTAAATTGTTCATTTATTAACAATTTTGATTATTTTAGATACATTGGTCATTTGTTAAATATTTTTTAATCCAATTATTTGTTTTTTAAAGACACATTCAAAAATAATTTAAATTATAAAAATATATATTTATTTTAATCTTTAAGTATTAATGTTTCAAATTTTTTGTTCACAACCCTTTTAATTATGGTATTTTCAACGAATCTCTTAAAAGGAAAATCTACTTAAACTAACTAGTACGTTAACTTTCATTGATTGTTTTGTTAAATTTTAACTGGCGTTAGAAAAATATGTCAAATTGAAAACGAAACTAAAGTACGCATGTCACATTTGCTGTTTATGAAGTACGCATGTCACATTGACTACGCCCAAATAGTACGCAGGTTACAATGGCTAAAAACTCAGCTAAAGTCAAATGCATGGTTGTTTTCAGTTATGAAAAGTACATTGACTACATTTCCCAGAAGAATCCAAGCCTCAAATCTCAAAATTCTGGAACAGGCATACAAGTGGAAAAAGAAAAAGACTGGTAATTGAGTTGAGGATGAAGAGGACTAGCAGGAGCCATGTTATATACCTCTTGTATTTGTACGTTTAACCAAGGTTCTAAAAAGCGCTAGGCTGTTGCTAGGCGCCGCAGCAGGGCCTAGCGCAACCAAGGTTCTAAAAAGCACTAGGCTGTTGCTAGGCGCCGCAGCAGGGCCTAGCGCCTAGGCGGGGTCTAAACGGACTTAGGCGGGGCCGAGAACTTAGAAATAGTTATAATATCTTAGGCGAGACTTGCGCGTTTCATGAACGTCTAGCGCCTAGGCGGGGCCTAGGCGGACGTCTTTTAGAACACTGCGTTTAACTATGTTTATAAACTACTTCTCGTGGCGAAAGGTATAGCACGGAGTTCTTCCCTTCATGTAATTTCATGGTGCCTCCATTTTTAGGTTCGGCTATTTAGTTTTATTGTTTAACTATTCAAGAAAATGTTTGTGTTTGGAGAAATAGCAGAAATTTGTATGTGCGGAGTAGTTCGGTCGACTTCACCATGTGATTTTCTGTTTTGGGCCGAATTTGTACCTTTGATATGTTTTATTTTTAATTTGTATCTACAACATTGCCTTTAGACTTATGGGACTGTAATACTAATTTTATAATAGTTCATCATAAAGAACTATTATTAAGGTAGCTTAATATTTCTGTAATCAAATCAAATTGAAAATTGTCCTTCTCCAAGAGTTTGTACTTCCACTTGAGAGCGATCTCTTCAACCTGCAACCGTAAGCAAGCTTAGACTTATAGTCTTTATGGAATTTTTATTTTATCAATTTTCTACATAAACAATCAAATGTGTTATAGTATTATTAAATAAATAAATAAATAGTATAAAATAAAAATCAGTCATTGATTTTGAGACAGAGGTAGTAATAGATAGTGTTAGGACCAATCTAATATTTTTTTATATAATACTAATACTATAACAACAAATATAAAATATATTAAATCTGAAATAAAATAAACCTGGAGATACAACACAATTTGATTGAAAAGATGATTGAATAGAGGCCTGCTACGCAGTGTCCTAAGACAAAATTTCGCCTCCGCTAGTGCTGAAGATTCAGGCGTTTGTCTAGAGGATGCAACTATTCGGAACAAGTTCTTCTGGCGAATCTACTTTATGCTTTCAGAATAGATAGAAGGAGGAAGAAGGTGATGGAATTTTTCGGTATGTTCAACACACAAACTGATGATCCTTTTATAGGCAGTCAAAGAACATGACTTTTCAGACAAAACTGTCTGAAAGGAGAAGAATATATAGAAGGAGGAAGAAGGTGATGGAATTTTTCTGTATGTTCAACACACAAACTGATGATCCTTTTATAAGCAGTCAAAGAACATGACTTTTCAGACAAAACTGCCTGGCAGTTGCAACTGTCTAAAGACAGTTATTTTTTAAAATCTGTGTCTGAAAGCATTATCTGTTTATAACTTTACACTTATAAAGACTCTTCATTTCCCATCTTTTCCCAATGTGGGATAAAATCTCCCATACAAGTTCCAACAAGATCACTTAATTGAGAAGTTTTAATGCATCTACTATTGTTAAATATCATTTGAGATTGGGATTGCTATAGTAATATATAGATCACTTATTTGGATTTCGTACGATTATCTCAGTTTGAAAATGCCTAGCGTAAGTTTTTTAAAATTAATCAGCTTTATTATTCCCGTCGAATTTCAACGAGTTACTCACTAGTTTAAATTGTTGCTATAAGAATTAAAAAGCATCTCGCATCTACTGAATTCAAAAATATAGAAGAAACAAAAAATTTAAAAAAAAAAAGGAAAAAAAAATACCACTTACTCAGTCAGTTGATAAATTCTCATCATGGTCTCGCTGGCAGAAGCTACGCCGCACCGATGCCCCAAAAATCAAATATTGTGGTTTTCTAGGATTACGAGAATTGCAGAGTTCCGAATGGGTGCGACATTGAGTCAATTCTCGGTAACATTATGAATGCCATTAGAGGCCAGAATATGATAAGGACGGTGAAATTATGGGCGTACGCGAAATTGTCTAAACTTAGTAAGAATTTCAAGGTAGAGCTGCTTGATGCCGGAATCATGCTTATCATGGATGTGATTGAATTCGATTAAATTCGAATTTGCTTGCCCTAATTTTGATTATATGGAGAGAGAAAAAAATCCCAAATGGGTTTTTATTATTGAATATACACGAAATCTATATTTTCCCTCAAATGTCATTCAAAAAGTTTGTTATGCTACCTTACATGTCCCATAATCTAGATCCAAATGTAGCAGATCTAGATCTGGTCATTTCAGCTGCTATGTTTATTTTTGCGAATGAACATCATAATGATTCCTAGTTGGTTTTGATAACTGGGGATGGATATTTTACCCCTGCATTAAACGGACTTCGGGGTGTGGACTATCAGTATCCTTACAAAGGCTAGCAATCTCACCTTTTTAATGATGTAGTGAGGGTGTGGTATTGGCCTGACTTGATTAAAGTAAAGTCATTTGAACCCGTCAGAAGATACAGAGATCTTTGTTCAGTTGGTGAGACATCTAGTGGGGTAGAGAATAATCAGCTGGTGGCAAGAACTTTGAATAATCAGCTAGGGCCACTCAGTACAGTTTTCAAAAAATGTAAGAACACACCCAGCTCGTATTGCGGGCAAATGGGCATCAACACCAAACAACAACTTTGATGGGGAGAGCTCAGGCTCAAAAATGAGTCGGACACGTTCAGGTTTATAATCTCCAGGTATGCAAACACGGGCCGTCCCTAACAATTTATGGGCCCGAGCCGAAATCAAACTAATGGTTCTTAATATTATTTATTTTGTAAAACTTTTTTTTTTTTGGAAAAAATAACAAAAAGTCACTCTAGAAAAACTTATCCACAAAAGTCCTAAAAATATTTATTCTACGTAAAAAGCCCCAAAATTAAATTTTTAATACCAAAAATTCTCAATTTAATGATATAATTAATGATTTTGAATTTGGGGCTTTACATAAATGATTTTTTTAAAATAGTGACATGTTGTAAATTATCGATATATTATCACTGTCATCAAAACAAATAAGGATGATCCTAAGTTGTTACCTGAGAACTAACATCATGATCTTCTGCAACTTCAACATCCAAGCCATCATCAAAGATCGGAATCTCCATACGTAGCCAGCCGCGAAAGAGCAGTACTCTAGATGAGATCCACTAAGATCGGAATCTCCATACGTAGATCGGAATCTCCATACGTAGCCAGTCGCGAAAGAGCAGTACTCTAGATGAGATCCACTAAGATCGGAATCTCCATACGTAGCCAGCCGCGAAAGAGCAGTACTCTAGATGAGATCCACTAAGATCGGAATCTCCATACGTAGCCAGCCGCGAAAGAGCAGTACTCTAGATGAGATCCAATAAACCCAATTATCATTTAGCCAAGAAACAAAGAATAATATGTGGTCTAAAATCCTTAAAGTTAAAAAACAACAAATAATAGTAAAAGCTAAAAAAACAAACGAATCATAGGATGAAACAGATGCAACACATTGATTTTATTTGGTGAGAATAGTTATAATAAGTCAGGAGAGTAGAGTGTGTCGTTTTAAGGAACTACGCACCTCTTCCATTGAGTGGTTTAGTTCTTTGTGCAAAGGAGTTGAGCAACAGGAGAGACAATCCAATGTAGCCGCTCCACAACCGTGACAGCTAGATATCTGTAAATAATAGAAGGATGAGCTACGAAGCACAGCAAGTAACAAATACCTCTACTAGTTGGACCAAAATGCAAAACAGTTATAAATCCTTTCGCAAAACACTTTGACTACAGTTAAGTAGAGACCATAAACTAAAAATATTGCTCAAAGTTCTTTCATACTAACGTCAAAAAAGAGGGAACAACATAGAACAAAAAAAAATAGTATAATAATATATACGTAACATATATTAAACAAAGCTTAAATATGTTAAGAACATGAATTTTGCATTACATAAACGTCACATATCCACACGTAATAGCAACTTAACACAACTAAAACCCAAAAAAATAATGTTATAAGGCAAAAGACACATTTGATGTTCAAATTAATTATTATTAATTATATATATATATATTTGAAATAGTGTGATGCTCGTGGGATGCACCGATAATAATATCCCTCCATTTTAAAATATTTGTCTTTTAAAATATATGTCGCTTTACTATTATCAAGACATTTTATTCTTTTGTCTCAATTATACCATTATTAATGATTGTGAATCATCTCTTGTACAAGCATTTACTCACCTAGAAAATTAAATTATTTTAATGGCAATTAAGTCTTTACAACATGCATTCATTACATTTTTTAATATGTATGAAAAAACTAAAGCGACATATATTTTGTAATGAACGAATTAATATTTTGTAAGAACAATTATGTTTATAATATCTTTAAGATTGTGTGATGCACGTGTAATGCACGAACAACAACAATAATAATAAACTTTAAATATATTCTTAATAATTGATTTTTAAAACTATTAAAAGTTATAATTTCAAAGTTTTCACAAATTATTGTAACATACTCACTCCGTCCCAGCACAAGTGCTACTAGAATTGTGGGCACAATAATTAAGAAAAAGTAGTAAATGTATGGTAGAAAATAAAGAGAGAATGAGTGGGGTAAATAGTAATGTTGGTTGAATAAATTTTGTGGTGGAAAATGAAGAAGAGAATGAGTGGGTTAAATAGTGGGGTTAGTTGAATATAAATATATTAAAATATTTTCAGTTTGTTATCATCATTACAAGCCATAAATTTTATGAATTTTGATTTAAATGTTTGTATGTCCTAATTATCGTAATAATAATTTATTTATTTAAAAATAGAATATATTTTTTTATGAAAATAAAAAGGAAAATTAATTTGTTGGTAGTAGAAAAAATAAAATAAACAAGTTTGGATAGAATAAAAAATAAAATAAATATGTTATAAATGTCATTATTCCAGTATACGTCACTGTTTTATATGCTTGTAATTTTTGTCAATCTGCTGATTATTATTATTATTATTATTATTATTATTATTATTATTATTATTATTATTATTATTATTAATTGAAAGCATTGAAGGATGGATGACCAATCAAAAAAATCCACGTGGCTTTCCACGTCATAATGCCATGTGGATTAATGTGAAGGCTCCAAATTCTTGTGCTTTAATATATTATACTAGTGAGTAACCCGTCGGAATTCGACTTGAATAATAAAGTTAATTAATTAAGAAAAACTAATGAAAGGCATTTTTAAACTGAGATAATGGTACGAAATCAAATTAAGTGATCTATATAATACCATATCATTTGTAAGGATATTAAGAAATTATGGAAATGGTGGATATAATTTGGAAGGATATTAAGTGATGAAAGGCATTTTCAAACTCAGAATATAAGTTCACCATCTCATTTGCAAGGATATTAAGAAATGGTGAAAATGTTGTAAGTATTGTGAGTATAAAAGTAAAGTAAGAATTTAAAGCACAAACTTCTTTTGGAACTGGTTTTTTTATGTTCGCTAGCTGGTGTTTTTTTGTTCGCTAGCTATAGAAAATAGAACTTTTTTTGCTTGGTAGTAAGTACATGGGTGAGGGTCACCGAAAATAAGCTATCAGACTGGTTGAGTTTAGTTGTCAAAAAGAGGAAAGTAACTGGGGTGGGTGAGAGGGGGGGGGTTATGGGAAAGAGGAAAGTGAGTGGTGGGGTGGGGGTTACGGGATAAAAAATAATTGGTGGGGTGGGGGTTACGGGATAAAAAATAATTGAACCATAGTGTCACCGTGCCATCGGCACGGGTAGGAGTACTAGTCTCTAATAATATTCAACAATAGTTGATACATTAATACTTTTCTATTCGTAATAGGAGACACAATTATACATAGTCAATACTACATGCTATAGATACTTAAATTGGGCCTTAAACTACGACAATATCCACTTACTGCACTTTCAAAAACCAAAATATCATACCACAATTAACCACACTTACTTAAAGTATTCGGCCGTAGACATATAATTAGTTATTAACACATACATCAGCCCCATTAACTTAAAAAACACCAAAATCTACAGTTTAAGAACAAAACTAACAACAAACAGTGCATCTAAAACCAACCCACTAATCGAAGCCAGAGAAAATCGATTAAATATTTGGTGGCTAGATAATTATCATTGTTGTAATCCATTTGTGTATCAATCTAATCTGCAGCAGGTTACAAAGAGTCTCCACCAAAGCTCCGTTGTCCCTAATAAGATCATCAGAAGTAGCCGTTACTTGGAAAGACACACTGAGTAAGAATGAGTGAAATGAAAACACATCACATCAGAATGAGTGAATAGTGAATAATGAGAAGGGAATAACAATAGATGCGCATGAATACTAACTAAACATAATTTAATGTAAATGTTTTGTTGGCGTTATATGTGGATTGTCCACCCAAGGATGGTTTTAACACTGATACTCTTTTGTTAAAGATAAAATTAGTAAAATTACGTATGTTTCACATAAAAAGAAGGGCTTAATAATAATTACTTCTAAACCCTAAGCAACATACACCTTCCTTCTATTTCTCAAACTAACCATAACTCAAACCTAACCATCTCTAACCCATATCTTTTTCTCTCTCAAATATAATATTTCCCCCACCATTGTTCGTACCGTATCGACCACAGTCACGAACACGCATTACTACCCAAACATGTCTTCGATGCTGAAAAAACTTAACTCCCCCAACATTTATCGTTATTTTGCATCTATTCTCCCCCTTCTCCACTCTTCAAGAACAACCCTCCATAAATACCTCTTCTTCAAGGAAGTTATCATCCCCTTTTTTTTTTTTTTTTTGACTTTATCTTTTATTTATGTTTAATTACTCTCATGCTTTAATATCTTGTAGATTATATATACCTATATTTATTTATTTTCCTTTTAGATTTAATATATTTTTATAGTTATGCTAGTCTAATTTAGGGTTTTTTTTTTCAAAAAAGAAAAAAAAACATTTTAAAAGCTTTTGATTTGAAAGTCGGTCTATTTTAATCATGACATTAGCTTACTGTATAATTAATATTTATAAGATATAATATACTCCCTCCGTCCCACCTCACTTAAGACCTAAGAGGTGGGTACAATAACTAAGGAAAAATAATAAAATAAGAAAATGTATGGTAGAAAATGAAGAGAGAGTGAGTGGGGTTAATAGTAGGTTGGTTGAATGAATTGTGTGGTGGAAAATGAAGAGAGAGTATGATTGGATGGAGTAGATTGAATATAAAATTATAAAAAGATAATCATTTTGGTGAGTCTCAAGTGAAGTGAGACGAACCAAAATGGAAATAAGTCTCAAGTGAGGTGGAACGGAAGGAGTATATAACATCCCATATATTTACAGTACGTACAGTTGACTTGTGAAAAAACATCAAAACAGGAAGACATGGATTCAACCAACAATAAGTGCTTGATCGTACAATTGTTACCCGTAAAATTATGTACTCCCTCCGGTTCAGAAGACTTGTAGTCTTCTTATTAAAGTTTCTATCTAAAATAAATATCAAAATTCATATTTGACCCCTATTATGGAGTTGCCTGACGTTCAATTTGATATGCGGTTCGTTCCGCGGTTCATCCGGAGTCAAAAGTTATGACGGTTTCCGCGCACGCGCTGAAATTACTCCAAAAACTTCAACGCCTTAGTGTCCGCATCAATTAGTAATTTAAACCATCAAACATACTTTATTTATATAATCCTTCATTTTTATTTTTATTTTTATTTTTGCAAAATATGTGGCTTGATTTTCTTCGCTGAGATATGCTGCTACATCACATTTCTTATCTTTAGCCCACATCTTAAAATTCAACTAACTGATTGATTATAATTTCTAATATTTTAATTTAAGATTCTTTCAAAAAAATATTTTAATTTAAGATATCCATTATCTTTAGCCTACTAAAATTAAGTAATCATGTTTTCCTAATTTAAGCTCAGAAAATATTTGATTTAAAAAAAATCCGTTTTTAACAACTAAATCACTTACTGAAATAAGTATATTATATACATTTGTCAAAAGAATAATGCCACATGGATTTCCACGTCATAATTCCACGTGTCTTAATGAGAAGGCTTGAAATGTTTTTGATTTTATATATTATATAGATATATTATATAGAATTAGATAGATGAACTAAATAGAGCACTCCACAGCGCTTTTTTATTGGCTACCTACAAAACCATCAAAATTAATTTAAGGGTTAATTGCAATTTGGTTACCTGAGTTTTACAAAATTCTGCAATTGGTTATTAAATTTGTCAAAGTTGCAATTGGGTTCCCGAGTTTGTCGAACCGGAGCAATTAAGTGTAAAATTCGTTAACCAGTTAGAAAAATAAGAAATTAGTCACATGTGCCAAACACGTGATATTTTAAGAGGATAACAATGTCATTACATAACCACCATCATCATCCTCACAGCCACCACCACTACCACCATCCTCACAACCACCACCACCATCACCATCCTCACAGATAGCCCAAAAACAAAATCTAAAAACCCCAAATTAAATACCAAAATACAACTTCAAATTTAAGATTAATATTACCAGAAAACATATTTCCATTACTAGAAGGGAACAACAAGGAGCAAGAAAACTATTCCAGCGATCCAAGCAGCTTTGCCGGTGCTCTTAAGGAGCTTCTTGGCGACAAATCCGAAATCAGAGGCGGCGTGCTTGCCTTGGTAAACGAATCCACCACTCACCTTCACCTCAGATCTTGATTTCCTTCTTCCAATTTCTGAATTTCATCACTTCACCACTCTTGTCGATCCAGCTCTAATCTGAATTAATTTTATCGGAGAAAGCATCAATTTTGGCTGATTAAATCTGGGCAAAATCAAAGAATATGAGAATTTTGGTAAAATCAAAATGGGTTTAAGAGAGAGGAACCAAAATCCAAATCCTTGAAGAAAAAAAGACAGAGAGGGTAAAATCAATATTTGAGCCGGGCATAATCAAGAAAAATGTGAATTCTCTCATGGTGGAAAGGCGGCAACAACAACACCCCCACCAAACAAATCCAATCCATTTCTGAGCCCAAACCCGACAGGAAACCAAATTCCGTCACCTCCGGCGAAGAAGTCTCCGGCACGAACAGTGCGGTGGAGGTCCATCGTCAAAACCCGGAACCTGAAACAATAGTATTTGAGTTCGGTTCAGTCAAAGGTTCGACGAAAAAGGTTACTCTCACCGGTTACTGTCCCTTTTCTGAAGAAATTGAGCCTTGCCGTTTGGAGATCTTGCCGGCGGCCGCTTCCGACGCTCCTCAATTTCGTTTGGTCTTTCAAGAAGAGATTTTTATTAGGTTTTGTTTTCATGACTGAATTGTAAGTTGCAACTGGTTGTTAATGAAAAATGGGTATTTTTCTTGTTGAAAAAAAAAGAAGAGGATAGGGCCGGCGGCAGGGACGAATAGGTGGGGGAGGAGGGGCTATTTGTAAAATAAAAATTGACACTTAAGCCTTTTGGGTTAGGTTACTTTTAAATAATGGGTTGTGTGACATTTTTGCCCTCATTAAAATATCACGTGTTTGGCACATGTGACTAATTTGTTATTTTTCTAACTGGTTAACGAATTTTACACTTAATTGCTCCGGTTCGACAAATTCAGGAACCCAATTGCAACTTTGACAAATTTAATAACCAATTGCAGAATTTTGTAAAAAGGTAACCAAATTGCAATTAACCGTTAATTTAATGCAGCGAATCACTGCTCAAAAACACGAACCCCAAATCTGTCTTTGCACTCAACCTTTTTCGAACTCTTTTGACACAGCTGGTCGTCATCGGCGCCGGCTACCAAAAACCTTACTCCGGCAGAACCTTAAACCTCTCCGATCATTTCTCTTCCCATAGTCGGTAATCTATTTTGTGATGGCGGCAGCTGTGGTTGGTGGTGGTACATGGCAGCCACAAGAGCAAGGGTTCAAGGAGATCTGCGGATTGCTGGAACAACAGATATCGCCGACTTCCGATAAGTCGCAGATTTTGCAGCAACTTCATCACTATTCTCAGTTCCCTGATTTCAATAGTTACCTCACCTTCATCCTCGCTCGCGCTGAGGTATTATTGCTACATTTCATTTTTGCTTACTTCCTCGTTATTTTAATTCGTTTGTTTTACTAGTTGACAGTGGAGTTTTTAATATTTTCCGGACCTGAATTCTCTATTGATAATATTAACGAAATCCATAATTGGATTATTTTAGTATTCTGATAATAGATGCAGTGGTGTATCCAGGATTCGAAGTCAGGGGGGTCAAATTTTACATACCCAAAAAAAAAATCAAAATCAAACAATAATACCGATGTTATTTAACGCAACAAATATACCCTAAAATTTCATTGCGACAAGTTCAAATTTTAATGATAAAGATACGTTTTTTTTACATAATGTTCTCCTATTCTTCATCTTTTGATAATACTTCATGAATTGAAAGACAATAACAATGATTTAAAAAAACTCCATGAATTGAAAGATAATAACAATGATTAAAAACTCACTTTACATAAATGTTCAAATCTTCGAGACGGGGCGGCTCTATAGGATTGCACGTCCAAACCATCATGAGAAGGAACTTTAGACAAATAAAAGTTACCATAAAGATCCAGTCAAGCTACATAAAGCTATACATGCATTTGGGATAGAGTAGTAAAATTTACATTCGCCCCTCAGAATTGAATCTCATTTAATCAAACGAACAAGATTATAGTTCAAAATTTCTAACCTTCGGGACGGGAAGTCTCGTTAGATTTAGAGCCTGATGTATGTAGCCGTCCCCCGCGACCTCTTCAAATCTCTAAGGGACCCATTCTGAAATTCTAAACTGAATTTAAATAAAAACAAAATGTTAATATGCACAAATATGAATCCAAATTTATATACTTGAATTAGAGTTTCTAATTTTTAAGCAGGAGTATATGTTTTGTGTTTAAAATCAAGACTACAACAATAATTCTAAATTTACGCTTCTATTCAATATCCTTAAACACAAAATTTGAATACTATCACTAGAAATTAATAACAACCGAAAAAGAGTTTCCAATTTTGAAGACCTAATTTGTTAGGGCTTTAGAAATTAGGAGGATTTGAGATGAGAGAAAGAGAAAAAGACGAAATAAGTGGAATACCTGTGCAAAGCGGAAGCGGAAACTGCAGTCGGCAAAGCAGGTAGCGGAGTGGTGGGCTTGTGCGACCGACTACGTTTTGCGTCGTTCGTAGACCGTGGCAGTGTCGCCTTCGCACGTCGCTTCAATTTTGCTTTGTAAACTGAAGAAACGTTGTGAAAATTGCCCCTAATCTTCTGTTGTGTAAATTTTGTTTATGTATGTAGGGTTTTGAGGGGGTCAATGCTCAATAGAATTTTTTCAGGGGAGTCAGTTAATTTTTTTTCAGGGGGGTCAAAGTCCAAAACTATGAAAAGTTAAAGGGGTGAAATTGGAATAAACGGGAAGGTCAGGGGGGTCAATTAACCCCCCTGACAATAACGTGCATCCGCCCCTGAATAGATGGAATGTGTAATTAGAATTTGTTGCATGAAATTTTAGAGCAAATTATCTGTATTTATTTTGTTGTCTTTCTTCTGTTTTTTTGGTTGTTTTGTTAGAAGCAAGTACTTTGGTTGATGACAGTAAGCTGTTGTAAAATGAGTTTGATTGGAGCTGCTGATAGTTATATTAATTATGGAGCGGCTGAAAATGTTTTCTGTTTCTAATGTTTGGTTAAGTATTTTGTGTAGCTTAGTCTTCACTGCTCCACTGAAAGACCCCTTATTTGTTACTCATTAATAACATATTTTTGACATACGGAGTACATAACAACCCACTGAATTACCATCATACTCAGCTCATTTTTCGGTGTTCAGGCCAAATTGTTATATTTCATATACAGAGGGTAATGGAGATTGTTCGACCATCTTATTAGTTGCTTTACTTTTGATTCAGAACTCTTGAGAAGTCGATTCTCTGGGGAGGTTGAACATTTTTATGATAATGATGATGAAATTGATTAGTTGATTATAGTTTTTTTTTTTTTTTTGATAGGAAAAGAAGATTCTATTATAACAAAAGGATGGACATGGAGTCCATCAATAAGAAAAAAGAGAACAAACAAGAAAAACTACTTTAAGCTAAAGCAGCAATAAATCTCTCTTAAAGCCATTTAAAGATAATTATTGGAAGCACCATTGGCATACGCCCAAAGAGAAGCTAAAGCCACTTCCTTTCAAGTGTGCGCACACACACATATCTGTAAATGGATTTTTATTTCTTATGTCTCCCAATCTTATAGAGCAGAGTTTTACTATTATTCTTTTGAGTTTCTTTTTTTGGATGTACACCACTTGGATTTGTTTAATTTTGAGCTGAAGTGTGTGATAATACTGAGAAAGGTTTTGTAATTTGATCAAAATGTTTGTTTACCCTGCAGCTGTTCATAGGCAAGTAGCCAAGTATGCTGCAATTTGTTTGATATTTTAGCAGAAAAATGATCCTATTAGCTGGCACTAGTAATTGAGTAAAAGATTGAGTGAAGTCTTGCTACTTGGATTTATGGAGTGAAGGGGCTTGAAATCTGTACCCTTGAGAGGATTTTTAGTGGTTAAAGATCTTATCTTTGAGCTTTTATGAATTTGTGTTCAAATTTTTATGGGTTATAAAGATTAGAATTTTGTTCAGTGGACTCCAGGGTGCAGGGCATGTCTCTCCTTCATGACCTCTTTTTTTTTTTCTCTGTTTTTTTTTTTTTTTGTACTCCACTAAGTTTCTTTACCTAATTCGGCTTCCAACCGAGACTTCACAGTCAGATCCTGCCCCGCATCATTTAAGACCAACAACTCCTCAATGTACCTCTCCCACATCCTTGTGTGATCTATTTAACCAAGTATAAAGGCTGTGTGCGCCTTAACATGGGCAGGGATAAGATGCGGCGCTGGTCTGGCGAAGGGAACTACTCAAGTAATTTTAAAATCTGTGTTTTTCTTGTAATGTCTTATTTGTTAGTCAATGGAGGATAAGATTTTTAATTTGTCAAGTAGAAGACACTCCGGGTGAGTAAATTTGTAGTTTTTTCCCCAATAAACCTTGTTTTGACTGGCGGGAGAGGTCGAATCCAAATCCAGGCGATTTGGTTATCTGCCGTGATAAATAAGGCGATCTCACTTTTTTCTTGTGAGGTAGACTGCTAGGGTTAAGTCTTGCGGAAATTATCCTTTCTTATTTGTTTAATTTTGCGGTACATATGGGGGGTGTTCGCTTCATGTTTTTTAATATGCCTAATATTATGAAATTATAAATCTTTCACAATACTGGTTTCTCATTATTTGTCTGTATTTTCTTTTTGGTTATAGGGTAAATCCGTGGAGGTACGGCAGGCAGCTGGGTTGCTTCTGAAAAATAACCTTAAATCTGCATACAAATCCATGCCTGTTGCTAACCAGGAATACATAAAAACAGAATTGTTACCTTGTTTAGGTGCAGCAGATAGACAAATCAGGTCTACTGCTGGGACTATCATAAGTGTTATTGTTCAGCTTGAGGGAGTTATAAGCTGGTCCGAATTGCTGCAGTCGCTTGCCAAGTGCTTGGACAGTAATGACTTAAATCACATGGAAGGCACTATGGATGCTTTGTCTAAGGTCTGTTTCTCCTCTCTATATTAGGGTTCTATTTATATGTTATGCCACCTACCTCACTGCATTCTCCCTGTTGATGTTATGAAGTAACTTTTGTATATTACAAACTTGTATGTGACAGCCTACATTTCTTCATTGCTAGCAGAATATGAATTTTCTTATATGAATTACTTTTCCTTAAGCCTTAAATAAAATAATACTTCCGTCCCTCCAAAAACGATTGCCTTTTTTATATTAATAAAATTAAGGATTTTGACTTCCAGTCACTTTTAGCAGCACATACAGTATACATATATACCCTTAATGATCACGTTATATCATTGCAAGTGCAAATTAGGACATGATACATTACAGGCGACTTCAGTAACTTCGCCAGAAAATGGGCACTCAATTCAGGTCAATAATATAAATGAATAGGTGCACTTATTTTGTTAAGGAGAGTGTAATTCTTTTTGATGCACAGACAGACAGCAATAACAAAAGCACCAACACTGGCAGATTGCTTTGATTTTGTAGCTTTGGGCTGTTTAGAAGATTTGATTTCTTTTTTGCTTTTGACAGTTTGTTGGTGAATTTGTTTTCCTTTTTAAAAATTATTTCTACTGATAACATCGTTTCTCTTTCTATAAAAGGAAGACATAAAAAGAAACAAGAACATCCAAAACCCTAAGCGTATCCACCCTTTAATCTCTGCAATTATGAGAGAGACCTACTCCCCAGTTAGTTCCAAGACATTTTTTTTATAGGATCTGCTGCTGATTATTATATCTGATTTGCGGCTTAAAATTAACTGACTTGTGAAAGAGTTGAGCCTGTTTTATATTGAATGGCGATGCTTTAATATGTGAACTATGATATTAACAGGCTTTTGTGGTGTACGTGGCTTCACCATAAGTGTTGATGATTCATTCAGTGGGTGGCATATAATGTGAACATGCAGGCTTGTGCCTACCATATATGAAAGAGCCTTCTTTGACACCATATCATAAATTGAAAATATATTTTCAGCGAGTATTTTGATAAAGTAGCTAATCTACTCTGTATGAACGCAGGAGGGTCTTTAGCACACTCATTTTGTATGCCAAAACTTCCCTGTATAACTCAGGCTAATTGCATCTCCTTAAATATCAATAAAACGTTTACCTGAAAAATATGTCTCCAAGGGCATTTAGGGGGACATGTAACATGGATATGCAAGCTTGTGCCTACCATTTACTCCCTCCTCAATGTGCACACTTACTGTTGAGCACTAAAATCAAGGAGAGAGTGAATATAGTAAAAAATATTGTAACTGGAAAAAGGGTTGTATGTTAAGTGGGGTATGATTTGCAAGTGGGGCCGGCAATTTAAGTGTCTAAGTATGACAAACGGGGTTAGGTAAATATAATAATATAAATTTGTCCATTTTAGGAAGTGGGATTTATGCATTGAGCTGGGAGGAGGGAGTATGAGCCTTCTTTCACCATATCAAAAATTAATATGACATTATCCTCGAGTATTTTGGCAGTTTATATAACCTACTCTGTATGATTGCGGATGTCTTCAGTACACTAGTTTTTGTGAGCCATAACTTCCCTGAGACAAGCTAACTGCATGTCCTTAAAGATTCACTAAACACTTAGACCTTTTAAGTACGACTTCACAGGGCATTCAGTAACAGGGCTTGAATTTTCCAATGCTAGATTCTAAGCTGGAAGAGCTTGTCTGTTTCTATTTGTTTATAAATTGGAAATGCATAGAAGTCTTGAGTAGTTTTAAGGACAGGGATATTATTGTTGCAACTTCCATTCGCCTTACATGTGTTGGAACATACTCCCTCCGTTTCATGTGACTTGAGACCAAAAATTTTGGCACAAAAAAATTAAGGAAAAGTAAGAGAGAGAAATAGTGGGAGGAGGTGTTTGTGAGTATGAAAAATTAAATAGGAGAGAGAATGAGTGGGAGGAATAGTAAGTTGATTGACGTTGTGAGTGTAAAAGTAAAGTAGGAGAGAGAATGAGTGGGAATAGTAAAGATTCTTTATCATTTTGGGCAGTCTCAAGTCACGTGGAACGGACGAAAAAGGAAATAAGTCTTAAGTGACGTGAAACGGAGGGAGTATCAGTTACGTAGTCCTATTTTATATTATCAGTCGTCGTCTCTTCTGCTGTAAAAAGATATCGTACTTAATGTGTAAAGTTTACCTCCTCGTAGTTTTTCAGCAAAAAGCTTGTAAAATACTTCTCGACCTTGTATGTTGTGTTACCCAGACTTGCCATTTTTGGCGTCATACCAGTGTCGACACGACACGGACACTGGTATGAAATCCGGCGCGGGTACGGCTGTGTAGCCTCGGACACCGCAGAGAAGGAAAGAACACGTCAGAGAAGGAAAAAGAAAAACGATTACGCAAATATACCTGGAAAACCGTTGCCGACCGATCGAAATTGGAGGATAAGAAATCTGTAATTGCGTAGAGAAAGAGAACCCCTGAGGAATTGGTTGACCTCCGGCGCCAGCTCCGGCCTCCGGGCGGTAGAGAAAAGAACGAGAACCCGTGCGGAATTCGTAGAAAAAAAAAGCCTCGTGAAGAAAAATTTCAATTAGGGCACAGAGGGAGAGAAAGAGGCGAAGGAATTGGGAACAATGGGTTGTTTTGGAACTTGTTGGAAAGCGTGGGTAAAAAAAATAGTAAAGGAGGATGAACCGTGTAAATGTAATTATTTAAGTACTTTATTTATATAAGATTTTTTATTTGATCAAATAATTTCTTTTTTTATCAATAGATATATATTCTCTCCGTCCCATTGGAATTAGGATTCTTGGTCAATTTAATTATACTTTGACCAATAATTTGAAGAAAAATAATGATTCTGATTTTTTTTTTAAATTATTATTGTATCACGGTTACTAATAATTTTAATACCTATTTTTAGATTTTCATTAAGATAATTATTTTTCTTCAAAATATTAGTCAAAATATAATTATATTGACCAAGAATCCCAATTCGGATGGGACGGAGGGATTATTTTGTTTAGTTTTTTCTTTTAAATCCATATATATATTGTGTTTGATGTCAATAAATATAGAGTTTTTTCTTTAAACCATACTCCCTCTGTCCCGCCCGAAACAGGATTCTGGTGGCTTTTTTTTAAACTTTGACCTTGTAATTTAAATAAGAAATAATTATCCTAATATAAATTTAAAAATTGTTATTAAGAGTGTTATTAATTGTGAGACAATAACAATTTTTAAATTTTTATTTGGATTATTATATTTTCTTCAAAAGACTTGGTCAAAGTAAAGTCAAGTTTACCAAAATCCTATTTCGGGCGGGACGGAGGGAGTATGATTTATTCCTATTTGTTATGATTAAAAATATTACTCTATCGTTTGTGGATAGTCGACTTATAAACGTTTGTTATTGGTATTAATATTATGAATTCAAAGTATTTTGATATTCCCGTATCCCGTACCCGTGTCCAAATTTAGGACGGTGTCCCGGTGTCCAAAATTATTAAGAAAATTGTATCCGACACTAGGATCCGTATCCGTGTCGGATACCGGATACCGTGTCCAGGTAACATAGCTTGTATGTTTTCCAGTGCCAGTGGACCAATTTTGGGGAGTCCCTAATCTCACCGTATTTCAGTATCTCTGTTTTTTTATGTTTGTAGTATAGGGGTATATTGATAGTGTTTTTTCTAATGTACTAAATTTATCAAGTGTACTGAGTTTAGTGAAAATGAAGCTTGATTAGGAGAGAAAATTATAAATCCAGCTCTATCTAAACTCTGCACATGACAGAAATCTCATAATAATAGCTTCAAAAACATTACTCCCTTCGGTCCAAAATAACTGTCTTTTTTTGCTTTTGCACAATTCTTAAGGAAAACAATTAATATCATGATTTAGTGATAAAAGTGTCAACTTTACCCCTATTAAATATGCATAATTACTACACTAATGTCTCACAACTAAAACAATTAATAAAGCAAAACAAGTTTCAAAGCAAGGGTAAGAAGGACATTTAGCTCAAAAGTGACAGTTATTTTGGATCAAAATTTTGACTCAAAAGTGACAGTTATTTTGGACCGAAGGGAGTACTATTTTTTGGACTGGTTATCCAAACTGGAGAATCTATTTGTAAGATGTGATCATAGTTGTTAAAGGCGAAAGGCGTGAGGTGGGCGATACATACCTGAAAAAGGGCGAGAGGCGAGGCGGGCGAGAGGCGGCAAAAAGGCGAGCAAGGCAGAAAAATAGTTAAAAAAAATTAAAAAAATATTAGAAAAATATATAAAGTATATATGCATCATATAAACAGAGATTAAAACATGTTTAACCCTTAATATCCCAGCTTTGAACTCAATTCCAAAAAAAATACATACAAAAATGCATATATTATTTGTGTTATTTTCATATTTTTTATGGTCACGACTTCTAACATCATTTGACATTGTTAATCACATTTGACAGCTTAACAAGAATAAATTTTTGTACATATATTGAATGATTTTTTTTGGGTACATCATATATTTAATAACAAATAAAAAGAAGAAAACAAGTTGATAATAGCGAAAGTAAAATGGATTTTATTTTTAAAAGAAAACAAAACTATAAAAGATAAGGCTGGAATAAGAAAGTCGAAGAAAATAAATAAATAAAAAGAGGAGATAGCAAAGTAGAAAACGGAAGATCGAATATTAAAAAGACATCACGTTAATCAAAAGAACATGAACAAAGAAGTTAATACAAAAACGAAAAAAAAAACAAAATCGGCGAGTTCAGAGTACGACGTAGTCGAGTTCGCAGAGTCGAGACCGTTGAGCGCTGAAGCTCGTTGTCAGGGGGTTCTTGTCGCAGTTGCTATGTTCTCGTCGCAGTAAGTGTTCTTGAATTATCGCTATTTATTGTTGGGTAGGGCACTGTCGATTTTTCTAATCCGCACCCTCTCCTTACCAAAATTGACGATGTTTCTTTAAAAAATAACTCGACAAAGCCCAATTTGAGCCTGCCACACCACACCTCTTGCTTCTATTTGAACGGCGTACGACTTTGCCTTGGCCATCGACCTACCGCCATATTGCACAAAGGCGGCCAACCCCCTAAGGCGCCAATATGGCGAGGCGGGCGGACGCCTTTGACAACTATGGATGTGATACATAAATCGAAAGTCGAGGTCCCCCATATTTCTTTTGGGCATTCAGCTTGGAATCTATTTTTTTTGATGTCGATACTTACCTCTATAATGTATGTAGATCTGCTTCATTACTTCTTGCTTTAAGTTTTACTCTTATAGTACTTGTTCTGTTAAAAAGTAACATTGCTTCTAGTTATGACGGGGATACAGTGTGTTCTAGTTTCTTAACATTACATACCAACATGTCATCAGAGATCCACGCTCTGAAGTTGGTTTCAAAAGACGTATAAGCATATGTTTGCACTACAGCACGAAGACATCTATGACTGAAAAAACTTACAGGTCATTTACTTGTTAATACAGATTTGTGAGGATATTCCACAAGTTCTAGACTCAGAGACTCCAGGATTATCCGAACGGCCCATCAATATATTTATTCCTAGACTTCTCCAGGTATTTTTTTGTCTTTTTTTAAATATATATATTTGTAGAGTAGTGTCCAAATGGTCTGGACCATATATTGTTCGTAAATCTAAGTTCTTTTCTGTTTGTTTCTTTGACACACTAGGATATATCTGGTTTTAATGTTTATTCTCTCCAAGCAGTTATTTCAGTCACCACATGCCTCACTCAGAAAGCTTTCTTTGGGATCTGTAAACCAATACATTATGTTGATGCCAACTGTGAGTATGGTTGACCGAGCTTCTAATGTTTCGACATTCTTGCCAATGTATGGAACTTTAACCCAGTAACTATCTTTCTTCTATGTATCTGCAGGTCTTATTTATGTCCATGGATAAGTATCTGCAAGGTCTGTTTGTTCTCGCTATTGATCCTAATGCTGAAGTGCGGAAACTGGTGAGTAGGTCTTGCACTTTCACATTATCAGAAACAGCCATCTGAAAAATTATTTTCTCTGTATTTGCATGATGATAGGACTGTATCATCTCTTGCCTGAGTTATCTTCTATGATTCTCGCAGAAAAGATTGAAATCTGTTTTGCTTGAAATATAAATTACCTGGAATCCATCCCATCTCTGATGCCAGATGTTGCAATTTCTAATCTAATGTGATTATTTTAGTTCAGATAAAAACCTTTAATGTTGTACGTTCAATTGGAAAATGGGTACCAAATCCAAAGGCATATTTGTTCTTGGTGATATGTTGGAGCGGGATGCCAAATAATTGAGGAATGTTGTATTTTTGTTGTTGGGTGATCTCTCTGCTGGTAACTACTATAAGTTCATGTTTTTTCAGCTTTCTAGAATGGGTAGATATAGTTTGTGTGCATAGACTGTTTACTTGGTCAGATTGTCCTCTCTCTATTCTAATGGATTTGGTTAAGCTACCCAGTTGTCTGTTCTTTCTGTGGCAACTAGTTTCTTTTTTATTTGAGTTGTCTTATTTTCTCATGTGGTGTTCAGGTTTGTGCGGCTTTTGTCCAGCTTATTGAAGTTCGTCCTGATTTCTTGGAGGTGGGTATTTATTGTCTTAATTTTGTTTTCCTTTTCTAATCCTTACCTGATGTTTGTCATGTTACAATATCTGATTAATTGTTTGTACCTCATATTGGTTTTACTTCTTCTCTGGAAGTTCAATTGGGACGACAGAACTTTGTGCTAGTTTCTTTCACGATGCGTCTGACATCCATATCATCTATCATCATCATCTTACTTCTCTTTCTATTTTGTTGTTCATCACATGCTCTTTGCATTGCATTGCAGCCACATTTGAGAAATGTAATTGAGTACATGTTGCAAGTCAATAAAGACCCTGATGATGAAGTATCTCTTGAAGCCTGTGAGTTCTGGTAATTATTTGATTTGTGAAACTGCAATATTTTGCAAGTGGTATTCATATTCATTTATGTCTTTGAAATTATTTTTGTGCGCTCTTCCTTTATTAAGTAGCTATTGTAACTTAAAAGCTACTTATTAATTTAGACAAAAGCCTCGATATATCAATATCATTGGTAAAGCTGCATGTAGCGACTGTGTTATGCTTTTAGCAGAGCGTGGTCATTAATAATGTCACTGAATAACTACTGAATGGTTTCTAAGTTTTAATGCATTGATCTATTTATGCTTCCCCCTACATATTTCACTTTGGAAGTCTTCTTTTTTTAACTTTGTCCGTTCATTTTGATATAGGTTGTCTTGTTAAAATGAGAAAGTGTGTGGTTACCAATCGTTAGGTTTTACTTATCACTACAGAATTAGTGCAAGGAGAAACTATTTTTTCAATCAAGTGCGCGTCAGGTTTGATCACACTGCGCTTGAGACTGTCCACAGACTGTCTTTTGGTCAGTCGCAATCTATTAGCAGTATTTATCGTTGTGCTGCTAAAGGGCATCTCACAGCATCTCAGGGAGGGTGACGCGCTTGGTATATTACCCTAGAGAACATAATCTGTATGCATTTGCTACTAGAAATGCAAACCGAAAATGGTGTAATATAGTAATCGATTCCTGGATCTCTGAACAATTGATTGGGAGTTCCCTGCCTGACAGCTAGTCGAATCGTGTTAATGATTATTGTTTCCGCGTAAGAATGTGAAAACATTCAATTATTTGGCAGTCCTTTATGGTTTATTATCAATTATTGGATTTGATGTTGACTTCTCATATGTTTCTTACTTTTTTGAGCTCTTCATAATAACCGTGATTGATATCATGAAAATTTCAGGTCGGCGTATTGCGACGCTCAGTTGCCACCTGAAAATCTAAGAGAATTCTTGCCACGGTTAATTCCAGTATGTCTTTTTTCTTATTATTTCTCCTATCGTGACAATTGTGTCACAGTTTACTATCATGTTTAACATTTTTAGTGTGCTATTGTGAAATGTGCAGATCTTATTGTCTAACATGGCTTATGCTGAGGATGACGAATCATTACTTGATGCAGAGGTAGTTTATTCCTAGGCTCGTGCTTCAGCTGATTAGGACGTAAAGAAATCATGTAATAATGTTGCTAGAGTTGTTATTGCAGGAGGATGGCTCTAATCCAGATAGGGACCAGGTTTTGATTTCTCATATCTTCATTAGTGCTCAGATTATCTTGCTCAAGCTATTGTCTTTCCAAATTTCATATTGACATATCAGCTTTACAGGATCTGAGGCCACGTTTTCATTCGTCACGTTTTCATGGATCCGAGTATGCTGAAGATGATGTATATTTTCTACTAAACTTTCTATTTCATGGTTTATGTTTTACTTATTTCTCACTTCATATATATCAATTAACACGAGTTCAGTTGATCTCTGCTCCGACTGATATTCGTAATGATGTTACTTTGTATCTTTTCAGCAATTTTTTCTTTGTAAATTGCAGGACGATGATATAGTGAATATCTGGAATTTGCGGAAGTGCAGTGCGGCTGCTTTAGATGTTCTCTCAAATGTGTTTGGCGATGAGATTCTTCCGACACTGATGCCTGTTGTCCAGGTACTTTTTCCATTTTAGAGACTGTTCAGCCGTGAAAATTTGAAACCGTAGTAACTTTCCTGTTACTCTCATGGGTTTTCGGAACTCACTTATAACTGTCTACAAGATGACCAACTCCCTGAGCTATGTAACCATGAACCTGATTAGATGTCCTTGATGGATATAACTCATAGATGAACAGGCTAGAGTATGATGATGACCACCTTGCTTAGTCTATCGAGTAATTGTGTTAAATCATGGGTTTGCGGCAGCATGATATTTCCTATCCTTAACTGCTTCACTTTGGATTCATGTAGTTCTTCTATTAATTAGGCTCTCCATCCAAACAAGAGAAGGTTGGGGATCGTGCCAATGGAATTTCGGGGTTTCATGACGAAGAATTTCTAGATTAAGATAGAGAAATTATTCACTCTTCTTTTCTTAATTTTATTACTTATATCAAAGCTTTATAGGTTAGTGCTTCAACTATGGGTTGCTAGAATTTGCTTTATCATGCTGACAGTGAATAGACGAAGGAAGATGTGATCTCTAACAAAATAGCCAAAACCAGTTTCACTGGGGTATAGTATTGTCAAGAGTTAACTGGTTATTGATTAAGAGGATTTTCTGATTGGTGAAACAGTTGGAGGGGTGGCGGGAAACCCATGAATTCCTACGGGATTAATGATATTTATCCGTCTTCGATTGCCTACTCCTAGTCTTTATAATACGTGATATGACGATTTCTCAGAGTTGAAATTGTGAACTTGGTGATGCATTCTCCTCTTGGCCCTGTGAGAAATATGATTCCTAACAAGGTTTTACGCCTTCTTGCTTGCTTTCTTCCTTTCTCTGGAAGAGCCTTTTCTCGCATTCATCCAGGACAGTAAGCTGTTCTGCATCTGATTTTGTTTTACATGAGCAGATATCTGGTTCCCATGTATTATGGAATGAAGTGGGATCATACATACAGTATGTTAATTGTTCATCATCAAATTTACTGATGTCAAAGTCAGTGGTCGAAGAATTTTACCAAAGACTGTTCTTAAATGGGTTCTGTACTAAAAATATCTTAATGGCAATTCAAGTGTCTGTTTTCTTGTGGAAACTTACGGAATGTTTATTTCAGTCTAAATTGTCAAACTCTGATGATGCTGCCTGGAAAGAGAGGGAGGCTGCTGTTCTAGCACTTGGTGCCATATCTGAGGGTTGTATTAACGGTCTTTATCCTCATCTAGCGGAGGTAAGGATATGCTATGCTTAGGGCTGATTTGGTTTGTACCAATTCACTTCGAAGTAATCAATTGTTCATAATAAGCTGGTCCGAAATATTTTTTTGCAAATTAAAATTCAACATTTATGACAAGTTAATGGTTGTGTCGCTTTACCAAAAGAAGTAATATTGCTATTGGTCTTTTTTTCACACTGTAGTTTGATTTTGAAGTTCAAAACTGATTTGTTTTGCAGATTGTTACGTACCTTATCCCGCTTTTGGATGATAAGTTCCCTTTGATACGAAGTATTTCCTGTTGGACGCTTTCACGTTTCAGCAAATTTATTGTCGGGGTATGATTAAAATACTCTTGGGTTGAAGGAGAATACTTATACTTCCGGTTTTTGCATAGCTCTATTCAACTGTCTTTTATGCAATTGCATCAATGGTAAATCATTTAATATTCACAGTTGGTCGGTTGAGACTATATTTCATGAATCTTGAGTGGGAATATTGTGCGGAATCTCAGTCATTCCCCTGGATGCTTTGCTCTTTAGTTGCAACACCAAGTAGAATCACATTCGATCAGTGTGCTACTTTACAGAGTGGTTTTAATAGGCAGACAATATTAGAGACAAGTTAACAGTGTTAGTGCCTTGGGTACCTTACAGAGTGTTAGGCATATGAACACGAAATATAGGATAACTGCGGATGTAATATCTGTGAAGTAGAGACAGGATTGAGATAATTTTAAATATTAGGGCATAGTTATTAATATGTAATTCCCCTATTCCACATCGGATATATGTGACAAAACAACAGGCCTATAAGTAGCAACCTATTACCACTGCGCACCAACAAATTTTTATGGACTTTTAGGCGAGCTGGTCTGCATAGGTAATCTTTTGGTTAGTGTTCTTGTTGAAGACCTAGTTCTTGGCCTTGACTTGTTAGAAATGAATGGTTGGGATTGGGAGGGTCAAAATGTGTGAACAAAGTGCTGTGATGAAAATTTCTATGCCACTCGCGACTTCTTGGGAGGCACATAGGGCTGTTTTTCGATTTGAGGCAGCTTGAGCTCAGCTCGAAAAAACTCACTCGAGTAGTGGCTCGAGCTCAAACACGATTTTAAACTCGTTATTTTTTCGAGTCGATCAGGCTCAACTCATGTGTTCGACCGGGCTCGATTCGTAATCGCCTCTTTTTAAGCTCGCTAAAAACTCGAACCTTATTTGTTCGCGATCTACCTTTTCCGTGCTCGGCTCAAAAAGCTAGTTATATACTCAAATATTCATTTTCAATGATCAACTCGAACTCGAGATCGACTCGATAAGCGCGTTAAGAACTCAAACTTTTCATTTTTTCAAGAAAAATGATGAAAGTTCGAGCTTGGCTCGTTAAGACTCGAGTTTGAGAACGACTCAAGCAGCTCGCGATCAACTTGAAACTCGACTCGATCATCAGACCACTGATTCAGTTCGAACTCGAAAAAAACTCTAAATCTGATCAATTGTAAACGAGCTCGAGCTCGAACATGAAAAACTCGACCGAACTCGACTCGTTTACAGCCCTATATGGTGGTCCATTACTAAGGGGAGTTTGGCACTGCGTTTCAGAAGCCTAGAATCACTTTTGGAATTCAGAATTACCTTTGAGAGTGTCCGGCTGTCAAAAGTTATTCTGCTTTTAAGCAGTCAAATGCAGAAACAGTGTTTTACAAAATCAGCTATGACCTTGCTTTTTCCAAAAAAGTGCTTCTGAAAATTGCATTTGTTGTTTGCCAATATATCATCCTTTTCATAAAACAAACTAACATATTTTCTAGCAAATATCTTCCCAAATTTTTAAATTTACTGCGTTATGAAAACAATATTTAGTTTTGTCTTCGCATTTCATGCTTAATAGTTTTTCTATGTTTTATTTATTTGTTTCATAGCAAAGCTTAAATAACGATTATGAATAATTTAATAATTGTAATGAATTTAATTTATAGAAAGTTCAGATGATTTTTTTTAATTTATATTTTAGTGATTGATGCAATAAGGGAACTTGAGACTTTCTTTTGTAATTATCAGCTTGAGCATAAGGTAGCCAAACGTGTCTAAATTAGCGAAATTGATTCTAAAAGAATCAGTTTTGTCGTCATCAATTCTGGAGAATTATTTTTAAAAAATCAAAAGCAACGCGAAACTGATCCTTAGTGAGGGCTTGATGGGGATATCAAGTATTTTAGTGAACATATGTATCATACATGATGAACGCTTTTTAAAGCAGACCAACCGGAGTTCTTCAATGGAGTTGTACTGTTGGAGATATCAGAATTATATAAAAGTCTGCACCTTCTGTTTTAAGTTTTGAAGTGTAATTCTCTAAACACATGTTCTCATTTCTCACTGTCACACTCTCGAAGTTAGCATTTGTTTTAATTGTTTTTTATAGCCTCCATGTCATGAAACTCCATACTGTTGTTAAAATGGGACTCTCATTGAGATTATCTGTGAATAAGTTGATACTTCGTGCTTTGATGTTTTGTTTTGTCATTTATAACATCCTCGGTATTCATATAAAGAAGCTCATACTCCTTCCCCAATATATTTCATTTTTGTTCTCAATTATTCTCCTGTCTGAATTATCATAGCAAGATAATACTTTCTCAAAATTGGTGTTTGATTCAAAAGTAAGACTTAATTTTGGACAGAGTTTATATATGTATCTCTTTCCTTCCCTTAGTTGAAGATCAGGCCCTGACAGTTTCTGAATAGAAAATGTGTGCATTGTCTTCGGTAAATGAGCTAGGAGTCTGCTAAATTAGCCATCATCTGTGTCTCTTTTGGTGATATCATGCAATACCTTTGCTCAGAGTTTCCTTCTCTTTTTGAACTTCATTTTTTTCGAGTCTTAGGAATTACATTGCTAGATGCTCCTTTCTTTTAGTCCCTTTTGCTGCATATAGGCAATATGCTTACCCGGGTTGCACATGTAATTTCTTGTCTCTGTCTTTTATGAATCCTGGGTCAGCACCCATTTCCCTTGTTTCTTCTGGTGCCTTTCATTGTCTTGATTTTGCTTGCTCTGGTTGATCCCTTGTAGTCCTCTTTTTCTATACCTATGAACCCTTGTAGGATATCTTATTGTATGTAAGAGAATCATAAAAAGTAAATCCATAAGTGCATATGTTGAGTTGCTTGATTCCTATTGCTTGATACCTTGTATTTTTTTTTAAAAAAAAATAGCTATTTCTTCCATATTTTTTTTTTTTTTTTGGTTGAATTTCTTATTATCTTGTGGTTTCCCTTTTAGCTGTGACCAATGTTTTGCTGATGCAACTGGGAAACCTCTTCGTAAGGATTTTCTACCTGGTGTTAATGGCCTTGGTTGGTTGTGGTGAGAGAGGGATAGAATATATCTTCCCCATGTTGGTACAGGCAGCAGAATCTAAATGTTTTCTAGTGTATTCAGGAAGTAAGACCTTGCAATACAAGTCATTTTACTACCCAAAAAAAAGCTAATGTTGCTGATGTTGGGCGAGTCTAGCAGTGTTCTAAGGCCCAAGAGCATGAAGAAATTATAAAGCAGCTTTAATCATAAGCCCATTGTTTACATTGCTGAGTGACTAAGTGAGTCCCTCTATGTTTGTTGAACGAGACCAAAGGATGACCTTTTTGTGAGAATTGAGCATGTACTGTAGTTATTATGATTCCCTATACACGTTCCTAGTTAAATCTGAAGTTGTGGAACTTTCCATTTGTGTGTTTCAGGGCATTGGCTATCAAGAAGGCCATGAGCAGTTTGACAAAGTTCTCATGGGTCTTTTGCGGAGAATATTGGATAATAACAAACGGGTGCAGGAGGCTGCCTGCTCAGCTTTTGCAACTCTTGAAGAGGTTATTAAGATAATGGCAACTCATAGTTGCATTTATCTTCCTAGAACACAATACTTAGTTGTGGCTTATTAAACTGCAGGAGGCAGCAGAAGAGTTGGCGCCACGCTTGGAGGTTATTATACAGCCCCTAATGTGTGCATTTGTGAAATATCAGGTTTGTTTACGTATTTGTTGACACATCTCATATCATGACAAGGAGTTATTATTTCTATTAATGAGTCTGCTAATACTCCTTTCAGTCTTTTTTTTTTTTTTTAAAAAAAATCTTTTATATTTTTGTGGGTCATATTCAGAGGCGAAACCTCAGAATTGTATATGATGCTATTGGCACCTTGGCAGATGCCGTTGGAGGGGAACTGAATCAGGTATTGTTTATATAGCGTAATGCCGCAGTTTTATATTGACATTATTCTCTCCACTTAGCTATGGGCGAAGGCAGTGTCATGACATGTTAACATGCTGCAATTCACTTGGTCAATGCTGTCCTGATCTGATGGTATGATGATATGCAGCCCAAGTACCTTGAGATTCTGATGCCGCCATTGATTGCAAAGTGGCAGCAATTATCAAACTCAGACAAAGACATTTTCCCACTTCTGGAGTGCTTTACATCTATAGCACAGGTCTTGTTACTACCTTCTGGAACTGCATATTCTGTTTATGATATTTGTGTATGTGGTATAATGTGTAGGTTGTACTGCACTTATCAGGACAAAAAGTAGTAGTTCACCCATTACATGGATTGCTGTAGCTTCCTAACCTATGAGAGAACATGTATCAAGTGCCCTTCGTTGGTGAACTCTGCTTGAAGGATTGAATGTGTATAAATCTGGGTGGTGGGTCCACTAAGATTTTAGATTGCGCTAACGCAGTGTAAAACTGCCACACCTACACCCACACTGTACAGTGTCGACACAGTTCGAAAAAGATTCAAGAGTCCTGGTTACATAGTGGGGAATGTGACACAGTTTGAAAAAGATTCAGAGTCCTGGTAACATAGTGGGAAATGTGACACAGTCGGCATTTGTAGAATTGTATTAGATTAGTAAATTGTTGTTTCTCCCCAAGTTACCAGTGAGCATAACTTTCCCTCAAGAACGTTCCTTGTATTACCTGTTATATTCCCAGCTGCAAGTAACTCATCCTAAGTTCTGGCTTAACGGAGTGCTCTATAGACAGATAGGTTGGATGCATTAACAATTTAACATGCATAAGGTATCAGGGTGATCAACAATCCTGCTTAGCATCCTTAGACTATCAATAACTAATGTACTAAACTCAAGCTAGCTACTGGAACCTTACAATCAATACATGAATTACCTCTCTCTTTTATATACATGTTGGGTCCTAATCAAATATTAGATTATCAGTGATTAAGTAATCAAACGTACCACTTTTTGACGTTCAAAACACTGGGCAAATGTACTAATCTTGCCGCTGTATATAGTTGACCATCATGAACTGTCACCTTGAATGCAATGGCATAAGTTTAGGATGCAAGTATATTAACACCTTGATGCTAGTATACGAGTTAAAAAGAATATGTTATGTATATTTAACGCACATGCTTATTCTTTATACTTATATATATATATAAAAAAAAGGAAACCTGAAGTACTTTCTTATGAGGGTTATTGATGGTTCAAGGTGTAGTATGTAAAGGATCAATATTGATTATTAGGTGTCTGATGCAAGCCTTTAAATGTACACTTGTGTATTGCAACTGGAAGTCATGAATGCATTTTAAATTTTTTGCCCATAAAAGAATCTTCCTGACCATTGAACCATCAACTATCTTAGGAGCCTCATGTTTATCATAGTAACCAGTACATGGAAAATTTTCTGTTATGTTTGGGACCATAGTGTCTCACACTTGTTATCCCTAATATAATTGTCTTCATTTTCTTATTTTGTCAGCTTCTGCAATTGACTGCAACAATATAAGTTGTTATGAGAGGTGTCATTTTTGGATTTGTTTTGTGTGCTTCTCTAATTCTACCTCTAGTTTTGATAAGTCACATGCATTTGAGTTTCTCTGCTTCTTCATTGGCTACAACTCTGGATAAGTATATTAATTATATGTTAACTTGTTTTAGAGATGGACTATATATGTATGAGGCGTAGAAATTGACGTGCTTGAATTTCAGGCATTGGGAACCGGATTCTCGCAGTTTGCTCCACCTGTATTCCAGAGGTGCTTAAACATCATCCAGACTCAACAGCTTGCCAAGGTTTCGTGGACGTGATATTAATTGTTCTTTGAGTCACTGGTGTCGTATTGTTGGTAGTTGATGTCCCATGTTTAAGGCAATCCAAGGTTTTCTTCAGCATGTGACGCATTTGATTTTGATTGCGTCCTCTGATGCTCGGACTCTTTGGTTTACCCCGCCGTACCCGTGTCGGACACTCCTATTTTAGTGTAGTCAACACGAGTCCGGCGAGGTCAACCAAAGAGTCCGAGCACCTTAGATTGCGTCCAAGCTATCATTTCATGCATTATTTCTTCTGATTTAGTCTATTTGGCTTGTAGCATAGCATTGTTTATTACGTTGGTCTTCATGCTTATTCGTTGTTTCACAAAATTTTACTCATTATCTTTCTACAAAGTTTGTTTCAAAAATATTTTAAGACTATTTTGTATCATAACTTGTGATAATTGCTAGATTAGAGGTTTGCTTTTTATATTTGTTACAGCATGGATGCTTACTTTGTAAGCTTTATAGCATCTTTTTCTTTTTCAGAAGGTTGAGTTACTCTCTGGTTGTAGGTCGATCCTGCTACAGCTGGGGTTCAATTTGATAAGGAATTCGTAGTTTGCTCTTTGGATCTTCTGTCTGGACTTGCAGAAGGTCTTGGCAGTGGGATAGAGAGCCTGGTATAGCTTTCCTCTAGATTTATTCACAATAATGAGTTAGGCACAGAGCATTTTTAAAATAAGATAAGACATTAGACTAGTATCTCTTGCTTGTCATATGATGAAATCAGTTTGTGTTAAGTGGAGAAGTCTCTCTTGTGCTTTTTCTGATTCATGTATACTCCATTCGGTCCATAAAAATGTCACATTTGATTTGTCAACGTTTTTAAGGGTGCTTTACTTGTTTGTGCATTGCTTGTACAATGAGAAAATTGCACTAACCCTCATTCCTTATTTAGAAACGCGACAGTTATTTTGGGACATTCTAAAAAGGAAAGTATGCTTTACTATGGGATGGACGGAGCAACTCTTATATTGGAAGGGCACCCCATAAGAAAGTCATTAGACTTGGATTTACTTGGTGGTATATACACTATATTGAGCACTAAGAAATAAATCAATAAAATGTGTTTCCATGACATGATAATGCCAAGGCGAGTGTTGTGAGACTGCTGTTAATATACAGTGTCATCTGTTCTTCCGTAGGTTGCACAAAGTAATTTGAGAGACCTGCTCCTACAATGTTGCATGGACGAAGGGCATGATACTAGACAAAGCGCCTTTGCATTACTTGGCGACCTTGCAAGAGTAAGTTGAGATGTTGGTCCCTTTAATACCCATAACCTTTGTCGACAAGCGACGATTTCCTTGCAACACCAGCATTCCAGTTTTATCTGATGAATTGAGCCAATCGACTTCCTGTGGGAAATAAACTTGCAACATGCATAAGGCAGCAGCGCCACTAGCATCTTTTACTTATTCTTTCGCTTCTACTTAACAGTTATCTTCAAAATTATTAAATATGTTTTGGTGACTTTGATTAGGTATGTCCCATCCATTTGCGCCCTCGCTTGCCTGAATATCTTGATGTCGCTGCTAAGCAACTGGTATGTTGTCCTATGGATCCCCCACTCCGTTTTCGTGCAATTTTTTTTTGGTAATCCTAATTTTACTTGAGGTATGTTTCTGATAGAATACACCAAAGCTAAAGGAAAATATTTCCGCCGCGAATAATGCTTGCTGGGCTATTGGGGAATTGGCAATTAAGGTGAATTTTTTCGTGCTGTGTTACTGCATTATTTGCTATAGATAGATAGTATCTCAGTTCATAATTTCTTTAACCTTTTTTTCTTCCTGAGTAAATCTGTTGGCATCTGTTAAATCTTCTTTTTCGTTTTTATGTGTGGATTTTGTATTTTCGATTATCAGCTTAATCAAGAAATTTCTCCAGTAGTGATGCCAGTGATTTCATGTTTGGTCCCTATTCTTCAAAATACAGATGTAAGTATTCTCTGTATGCATTTGCATCATTTTCACGATGAATGGATTGGCTGAGTTTTGCTTGGAACATGTCTGTTTTTACCTGGATGGTGTCTTATTTAATGCCTAATGATTCTGCACAGGGGCTAAATAAGTCACTCATAGAAAATAGTGCAATCACCCTTGGTAGACTCGCTTCTGTTTGTCCAGAGCTGGTAGCACCCCATATGGAGCACTTCATGCAGTCATGGTGTATTGCTTTATCAATGTAAGTAGCCAATGTTCAATCTGACGATTTACAGCGTCTTGTTTATTGATGTTTGCTATTGTGAGAACGAAACTGTGGTGTAAAATTGCTGCTATATAGAGTACAGGTATGTCCCATTAGCTTTAGGCATATTAATCATTAAAAAATGAAAAAAGATTCCACTAGCATATGTGGGACTTCGTCACTTCAGTATGAATTAATTTTTCACTGGGAACATATTCAGACGCTACAGATGGGTTTTTTGCTTATGCTTATTAAGATTATTTGCAAGCCTGTCATTCCAATCCGTAGATCCATATGCGACCTGAACCAATGAGTGAATCTATTGATTGGGCTCTTGTCAATACTTTGGTGATAACCGTTGTTCTGCTATAGGTCACTTGTTTTCCATATTCCTACCTCTTCAAAGTATGTGGATATACTTCACATCTTACTAATATTCTGGTGATATATAATTGTCTCGGCCCCACTTTTTTTTTCTTCTAAATGTCTAGTTCATAACATAATTGAACAGTGTTTTGGTCTGAAGACTACTGCATTTGTATTCTCGATGCTTTTCCAAGGAAAAGAGAGCATAGATGAAAGAAAGATTTGTGAAACTTTGTGGGTGACTCTGTGTGTGTACATATGAAGGTGAACGATGGGTGGTAAGTGGTTGATGCTGAGGGAGAGAGAGAGATGACTGTGACTTTTGTGTGTGTGTGTTTTTCTGTCTGTTGTGGCATAGAAGAAAGAGTGTGTGTTTGTTTGCTCCGTTGGAAGGGGTCGGGAATGAGGGAGAAAAAGATTTGAATTTTAACCCTTTACATTTGAATTTTCATTTGACCCCCTTAAAACTAGTACCAGTTTCAAACTGACCATTTTAGTTGCATGTGCTTGACATAACGAAACCGTATAAAACCTCCCCAAATTGATCAGATTTTGCCAATCAAGAACCTAAATTGATGAATTTAAATATTAAGCCCAATTAAGAAATGAACCCATAAAATCGGACCAATTTTTGTCTTTTTCCCATATAAATCAACAGATTTGTTTCGAAGTTGAAGGTTGAAATATTATAAACTGTAAGAGTGGCAATGTTTTGCCTCGTTAACCGTAATGAACTTTACAGTGCTTTAAAGTATTGTAATGTGCAAATAGGTTAGATCATTGTGAAATTCCAAACGACACCTGTGGATAAACCCATGGCCACCCGTAATAAACTGTTCAGAATGACTCAAGTCTGCATCTGGAGAAAAACAATATTGGCTCATTATATACCATGAGTTTTGTGACTATCTATTTGTTTTTTCAACTAATAACTTTTTTTGAGCAGACATTTTTTCCTTGGACTTTACTTATAAAAGATTTTTGTGCCAGGATACGTGATGACATTGAGAAGGAGGATGCTTTCCGAGGTCTATGTGCAATGGTATTAACTTTCTCTCAATCTGCCTACTTGGATAAGCCGATGAACTAGTTAATTATTTATTCTGCTTTTACTATCCCTTGTAGGTTAAAGCAAACCCAAATGGAGCTGTGAATTCATTCGTTTTCATGTGCAGAGCTATTGCTAGTTGGCATGTAAGAAAATTTCATTATAGTTATAATACTCCCTCCGTCCTAAAATGAATGTCTCAACGCCAGGAGTCAAGAATTGCATTATCTATCCTGATACTACTTTTGTTTGCAGGAGATAAGGAGTGAGGAGCTATGCACTGAAGTTTCCCAAGTGTTACTTGGTTATAAGCATGTATGATCTCTTCTCAGCTTTTCTTTTGTCTGAAGCTCGTTCGAGTATTATTTTCAAATTAAAGATAGTGGACGTTAGCATACTTCTTAACCATGAAGCTTATCCACATTTTATTTTAATTCTTAACCAACTTTAAGAGGGCAGTAAATGTTCCGACCTTAAGTCCGGTGAAGCGCAGCATGTTCTTTATCGAGCCGCAGTTGACTCTATTAGTTCACAAACGAAGTTATACATATGCTAAGCCTGAGCTTTACTTGAGCCCAAATGAAAGCTACACTAAAAATTATGTAAAATACATAAATATTACTCCCTCCGTCCCAGTTTAAGGTTCTTACTTTCCTTTTTGGTATGTTCCAGTTTAAGGTTCTTAGTTGCTTTATTCCTTAAATGGCAAAGGATGAATAGTGTTTTGGACATCCTTATCCTCGTAAAGTTCATATATTACAAAAAAACCATCACTTACCCATCTATTTTTCACCCACTTGCTTTATGAATGGACAATTATATCCTCCACAAACTACTTTCTTGACTCAAATTTGCCTTAGTTTCTTAATAAGCGTGTAAAGTCAAACTAAGAACTTTAAACCGGGAAGGAGGGAGTATATACGGAGCCATCTTTTATCTTTTATGGATATACAGCAAAAAAAATATATATACATATATATATAGCCAGTGGTGTATCTACGTTGAGAGGTGGGGGGTCAACTGACCCCCCCTGACTTTTGCGTTTATATCAATTTGGCACTTATTTTTTTTTTAGAGTTTCTTATCTTACCCCCTGAAACGTTACAGCTGACCCCCCTGAAATTTTTCACCTGACCCCCCTCAACTCCCTCACATATCTCATATATAAAGTGATTTCACTGGAAAATTTCATTCGGCTGCTACGCGAAGACGACGCCATACGAAACCACGAAACCACGCAGTGCTCCAGCACCACCCCCACCGCCGTCACAACAGGTTCTCTCGTCTCTTACCTTCACCGGCTCCCCCTCTTCCTCAAATCTCAAATCCCTAAATTTCTAAACCCTTATCAATTGACAAATTTAGGCCTTTACAATTTCCCTCAAATCTCAAATCCCTAAATTTCTAACCCTTATCGATTGACAAATTAGGGGTTTTACAATTGGTGATCCCTTTCAAATTCTAATTTAATGGAAACCTGAACCCCCTTTCATTGAGGCATGAAAATTGTGATGATATAACTTGGTTATTAACTTTGTGTTTGTTTGATTTTATGATATTCTAGACTATCAGAAAAAATTCAATTGTATATTTTTTCTCAATCATATATTCTTCAAATAAAATTGTTAATGTTATACTGATGTTTTTTTAATCCGTTTCTGAGTCAGAATATTTCAATTGAAGTGAGCCAATTGCTTTGGTGAGATTAGTTTGGTTACTCAATAAAATTATTATACACCCGTGTCCTGTGAAAAGTTAGTCCGTTTTTAGTCATTTTCTTCGTTGTTATTACGAATGAACTTTTGAGCAATAATTTAGATTACGTTTAAATATCAAAATGAAAGTTTACAACTTGTTATTGATATACCATTATAAATACTATCAATGTCAATTTTTAGATTCTCATTAAGATAATCAAAAGTAGCCTAAATTATTGCTTAAAGTTCATTAGTAGTAACAACGAAAAAAGAGGGATTTAACTTTTTGAGACAGAGGGAGTATGATTCTTTACAGATAAAAAATAAAGAACTGATTAGAGTCTGGATGGCGGCTGAATGAAAAATATATATTCTTGAAATTTTCACTTCATATGTAGTTATTTGACCTTCAAATTCCATGGAATGCCAAATTGTTCTTCAAATGAAATTGTTAGGTGGCGTTTGGTTGGGGGGAATTGGGGGGAATGGAATGGAATGAAAAATTCCTTTGACTTTTTCCATTCCTCTTGTTTGGTTCATTTTTGCCAAAAAAATTCCATTCCCTAAGGAATGAAAATCCATTCCTTGGAATGAATTTTCATTCCTTCCAAATTTGGATGGAAAACATTCCATTCCAATGGAATGGATTTGAATCAATTTTTATGACCAAAATACCCCCTCAAATCAAACCTAAAAAAACCCCTCCCTGCATATTATTTTTTAACTCCCCCCACCCCTACCCCCCACCCGACCCACCCACCCCACCCTACCCTACCCCTACCCCCCACCCAACCGCCCTACCCACCCCACCCTACCCCTACCCCCACCCACCCACCCCCCACCCAGCCCTACCCACCCACCAACCCACCCCACCCACCCCCACCGCCCCACCCACCCCCACCCACCCTACCCACCCACCCTACCCCTACCCCCACCCAACCCACCCCCACCACCCGCCCCACCCACCACCCGCCCTACCCACCCACCCACCCCACCCCACCCCAACCCCACCCTACGCACCCCCACCCACAGTACCCACCCACCCCTAAATTTTTTTTTTAATCATTACAATTTTTTTTACTCAATTAATTTTTTAAAAGAAGGGTAAATTGGACATTTTATATGTTTTCATTCCATTCCTATAATTTGTATATTCAAACCAAACATGATTATTGAAGGAATTCCATTCCATTCTTTGGCAACCAAACATGAGGTTTGACTTTTTCCATTCCCATTCCATTCCTTTCCAATTCCTTTTCCATTGACCATTCCATTCCTTCATTTTTTTTTCTGCCGAACCAAACGCCCCCTTATATTTTGTGCATTAGTTTTTTGAGGCTTTAATTTTTTAAGTAGCCCATTACTTGTTCTTAAAATGAAAATATGCTCTGTATACTTCATTAAATTTGATTATATCCATTAGTGTGATTTTAATTCTACGTCATGCAAAAATTTGACCCCCCTCACTACTAATCCTAGATACGCCACTGTATATAGCTGTCACGGTGTTATATTGATGATTTTTTACAGATGCTGAGGAATGGAGCGTGGGAGCAGTGCATGTCTGCTTTAGAGCCAAGCGTGAAAGAAAGGCTCTCAAAATATCAAGTATAATATGTTGTTCGAAGGCAGATCTACGTGAAGATTGCCATCTCATGCTAATTGCTCAGGAGCTGTAATTCTTCATCAACACTGTACTTCTGTTGTGCATTATCTTTGCATCTAAACAAAGGCAAGCATTTACTATATTCCAAAGGCGATAATGTTTGCAACTGTACTATATCTTCATCAATACTGTAGTAAAAAACAGAGCATTTGGTTCTCGAAAACAGAAAAGAGTCGGGTGATTAAGCCATGGATTTGGTATATAGGGGGTGTGCGTTGAGTTAAAAAGACTACGAGGGAGGAAGGGGGCTTATATATTTGTGATTTTTTTTTCGTTTCTCGGTTTTATCACATGTGAGATTCAAGCGCCCTTTTCGGTTATCCACAAGATTTTGTTGAGAGGTGTCAATATTAGTTGGTATAGTTTTTCTTAACGAGCATTTTGATCTTAGTGTATGGAGTATTATGTATTGATTCTTGATGGCGTGAGAATTACTAGGTGCAGTTTTGAGTTAATATTGATTGAATGGAAATTGTACTCCACTTTGAATTTATATTTAGTCTGTTATTTATTGATTATTGATGGCCTTACAATTAGTAGCTATATGTATTTTAATTATTATTAAGTCCATAAGGAGTGACTCAGTGGTAGAGCCAAACTTCACAATGTGTGAGGTCTCGGGTTCGATCCCTTCCCATGCCTCCTAGGACATCATTATTATAAGGGGGTAAGTGGGGAACCACTATCGATCCTCTATAAAAAAAAAATTATTATTACAACAATGATTATTCTATCCGTTTCAATATTAATGTTCATATTTGTCCTTCCTAATGAAGGACAGGCTAGACAATCTTCTGATTCTGGAAGTATGAGACGCCCGAAACAAAAATAATCAAAAATCTGCTTTAAAAAAATAAAAATAAAAAGAAAAAAGAAGCAAAAATCTTTGTGCTGAAGTTGATAAATTAAGCACAAGGAAAAATAAAAATAAAATCCCATGTTCCTAAATTTGAACCAAGCTTTCTACGTAGGGGTAGAACTCAAAGTTACAGTCTCTCTCTACAGGGAGGAAAATTTATCATCACATTGCTATAGGGATTATACATATATGCATTTAAACCGTAGGCCTGGAAATCATCCTCGTTTCCGGAATCCGATTCGTGACAGACTATCTGTATCGGCCTGTTAATGATTTCTCGATCATTCCAGAATCCAATTGGAAAGTGCTCGTCGAATGGTAAAGGTCCAAAGGTGAGTTTCTTTTTCCACGTGTGATTTTCCTTTTCGTAGATCCATAATTGGTGAAACTGGCTCAACGTTTTGTTTTCCTCGTCTTCTTCATGATCACGATCGAACTGACTACCATATGGAGAAACAAACAGAGCAAGATTTTCCTCGAAAACTGTAAGGTTACATAGTTTGTTGGAAAAACTAAAAGCCTCATCAAAATGGTATGGCATCACTGTTTTCTTAACAAACACTTCTTTCTCCATATCAAACCATACGATTGATACAGAGCTTTCTCCTGACGTCCCCAACCAATACAAACAACCGTCGACAACAATGGGTCGTGCGTAGACAAAAGATGGCAACTCATGCGACGACGACTCATCTTGAACACGACATAACACCTCCCTCCAGCAGCGATCATTCTTCATCAGTTTTATCTGTCTCTAGTATTGAAATTTGCACCAATTTGTAACAGGCAGCACTGGGCCAAAACTTGCATTGGGAAAATCTAAAACAAAACCACATGGCAGGCTCGGTAGAATTTTGATTTTTCTAGTGGCTGGGTTCCATATACCAAGACAATCGTCGTAACGGAATTTGAAGCAAACCAAGCCGTCAGAAGAACCCAAAACGGATACATCTTTTCTGATATGATCATCAAGAGAGAGCACATCACACTAGTTGCGAAAGGGTTATTCTCGTTATCATCTCCCTTACCTTAGAGATCAATGAGATGCCAATTTGATGATGCTCTTTTGGACAACAATCAGCATTCGTCGTGGAGGCGTCATTCCTGCAATGCGGAACATGGTGGTAGCCATGAAGATAAGTATAGTTGCCAGTCGATTTCGGTTTTCGCTGATGATGATGGATCAAGTGTTTTGCAATAAAGTGCGGGGAGAGGATTAAAAAAAGCCAGTCTTTTGAGACAGATTTAAATCGCAACAACGATGAGAACAAGGGGATCCGTCTCATGGGTGAGACGGGTCGGATCCTTGCCCATGACCCGGTCCATGAACAAGTTCCAAGGCCCATGGGGCATAACCCGCCACGTGGCACCCTTTCATAGTTTTTTTTTTTTTTTTTTTTTTGCTGCTCCAGGACCCATGGGCGACCCTGCCACGTGGCAGTCTCTCATAGGCCCGATTTTTTTTTTTTTTTTTTTTTTGAATTTTTATATTTTCGTTTTTGGTTTTTTCGGTTTTTGAAAAGTAATAGTTACTATAACTAAAAGTAACAAACGTGTTACTTATATGTAATAGTTTGTACACAGAAAAGTAACAGTGTTTTTTTTCTATGTTTTATTCGTTTGCCAAAAGTAATACTTATTACAACTAAAATGTAACGAACGTGTTACTTATATGTAATAGTGTTTATACATAATTTGTAATACATATGTATAGAAAAGTAATATTATATCTATATGTTTTCATAAGTTACAATGGGGTTCAATTTATCATGATACATGTAAAAGTATTACATTATCTATAGAAAATCAGTTACAATTTCATCTATCAAAGTGTTACATTTACTTGTATAAACAATTACATTCATATACATATTATTTTTCAAATGTTACTTTTTCCTAAAAAATAAAATCAAAATATACAATATTTTACATTTTTTCAAAAGCACTATTATATTTCAGTAGAAATTATAATTACATTTAGATATTGTTTGGGTTACATGTAATTATAGTTAGTATTACATTTGAAAAAATGGGTAAAAACGAGCTTTTGTTTTTTTAAACATGTATTACGTTTACTTATGAACAATGTTACTTTATATGTATACAGTCATTACTTTAAGAGATGGTAACTATTACTTTTGGTAAACCACTGAAAAGCCCAAAAAAAGATATAAAAACTGATTTTTTTTTTATTTTTTATTTTTTTTTTGCTGCCACGTGGCGGGTTATGCCCATGGGTCAGGATCCGACCCGTGTCACCCATGAGACAGATCCCCTTGTTCTCATGGGAGACCACCTCAACTAAAGTAATTATTTAATTGGGATATACTTTAGGAGTTAAGTTTGACTTCAATAGTTAATATAAAGAAGTCAATGGCTAATACAAATACCCATGGTTGACCGAAGTAGTTGGCATGTGTTAAATAACAAAAGTCAACAACCAAACCAAAAGGACTTCCATCTAAATAGAAGTCAAAATTCATGTTAACCGGTTTAATTAGGAGTGTGTCTCCTAATTAGATTGTAACACTGGAGGGAAGTCTCATGATGGGAATATTTAAATGATGATATTATGAGTTTGTCAAGTGTGGTTAACGAAAAACACAGAGAAAGAAGGAAGCTGACAATACAATAAACTGGAAGTAGGCTCGGACGTTGGGTACGTATGTACGCATGGCAGCACCATGTTGTTGGTGGTTGCGTGGTCGTATGCGTCTTGCTTGGTTGCTTCCTATTTTTGCTGATGTACGGTTAATGTTCTTTGGTTTCAAAATCCGTGAAATCGCGAGAGACTCAGGTGAATGAGATAGAGCCGCAGTTGGATTTGAGTCTGTGTGCATCGTTCTTGACTCCAATTCTGAGATCGTTTTATCCTCGGAGGAATTTGTCTGCATCCGAAATCGCACGGCAATAATTTCTGTTAGGGAAGTCTTCCTAAGGCGACTCGATCTACCCCGATAAGTTTCTAAACTTGCTCTTTAATATCCTTATTGTTATAGTATGCTTTATTTTCGTTGTTGGTTTTACTGCGATTACACTGTTGAATACATGATTGCCCCGTTGATTATTTTTTTAATCTACTCGTTGCGTAATTTATATTCCAACATTTCCACCATCAAATCTCCCGGTAAAACGCCGCCGCCAGAACATTGATTGATAGCTTCTTCACCTTTCATAGTTTCTAATTAAAATCAGGCTGATGATCAACTGTGTTGAAGGAAAAAGCCCGTTGATTAATATATATAATCACCATTCTCCAAATCAAGGTAGCTAAAGAAAATACAGTCCAAGAAATATGGAATTCTATAATCTTAGGATTCATATTTCCGGACCTAAATATGATATTACTACTCCTCTAATCCTAGTCATTATAAAAAACCGAACCTGGTTTTCTAATCCTGTTAAAATAATTGACTTTTTTGTTTTTAAGTCATTAAATAATTCCGTATACTTATGTTTTTTGTTGTTTTCTCTACAGATATAATATGTTGATATTCTAAACAGTAGAAATTTGTAACGACCCAAACTTTCCATTAATAATAATTATTCATAACTAAGAAATCCCAAACGTCAAACATAATTCAAATTCAACGTTCAAATGTAACGATTAGTATAATCTAACCACAATTCAAAATAGGGCGGAAGCGTAACTAACATTTAAATTCTAACGGCTAGTACAACCGACTAGCTCAACATAAAATATAATAAAGACTAAAATTCTTAATAGCCACGAACTCCCCTTCCTTGCAATCCGCCTAGGTCCTTAGTCCTTACCTGGGAAAAATAATATAAGAAGGGGTGAGCGAACAATGCTCAGTAAGTTCATACGGGATCTCTCCGGGTACTAAGGAGAGATGACAGAAAGAACGGAGCCAAACAACATTATTCAATGAAAGGCTAATATTAATAATCTTAACTGCAGGTAACAAACACAGTTATCAATTCAATGAATTATGGTCCTAGTTCAATCCGTCAATTCCAGAGTTTCAAACACCTTTTCAGGGTGTCACAGCTTTTCAGGGTGTTAAGAGAATAAGAGACCTTACACCTTTTCAGGGTGCTCCCTTATTTAGGTATATCATGATAACCAAGCTACTTTCTCATTTAGCAATTTAAAAGTCTAAGTTCTTTTCTATCAAACTAGACTTATTCGTAATTAGTCCTTTTCAATCAGACTAATCCAACCGCACCTATTTCAATTAGATACAGTTATAGTTCATAGTATTCTAGGTACAAGAATACTTAAGGCAATTTCAATTCGTTTGGATACCCATTGAACAAAATACATCAAGGGTAAGATAATCAAAAGACGTTCAACAACATCAGAGTTCAAATGCTACGGACAATTGGTAGCTACACTTGAAAGAAATAAGGAAGATCCTACATAAAAGGATGAATCATCAAAGTACTTAAGGAACGTAATCCCTTACCTTGGCTTTGCGTTATTCCTCTTAGCAAACCTTGCGCAAGAATCTACAATCATGCACAAAATATTTCTTAGGACAAGTAATACTATTTTACTCCGTCCCCACAATACTTTACTTTACTTCCTTAACCTTATGAGTTTATGTTCTTAAACCCCTTATTAAGGTTGATAGTCAATCTAGGGTTTGTTCTACCCATTAATTGCATTCCCAAAATACCCTCTTTGATTTGCTAAAATACCCCTAGGGTTTCAATGTCTCCAATCTCAATTATTATGTTTTAGGATTTCATTAATCACATGAAAATACTATTCCCAGCTTAGTTCACTATTCACAGCGTAAATTACTATTTACCGCAGATTACTTATTCATCGCAGATTACTATTCATCGCATATTACTATTCACAGCGTATAAACACACAAACTGTTTACCTTTACACACACACACTCACACAGCATGCAGGATACACACACACACTCGCATAACACACACACTCACAACACGCACATCATACACACACTGCCGCACACACTATCACACACACACGACACACACACAAACGCACATAATACACACACACACCATGATTATCAATTCTCCCCTTAAATTTTAATATAACCCTAGTTCATCATAGTGGTTAGGGCTTCCAATCTGAATTCAATACTATCTAGGTGATTAAACGGAAGGTCGAAGCTTGGAGTTTAGGGTTCATTACCTTAGATCGCTTTCTTCCCCTTTTCTTCTTCTTCTTCTTCTTCTTCTTCTTCTTCTTCTTCTTCTTCTTCTTCTTCTTCTCTTCTCCGCCCCCTCTCTCTTCCTTTGCAGGTTCTCTGCCGCCGCCTCCCTCTCTATTAATCCCCGTTATTTTCTTTTCCTCTTTGCAGTAAGTAATAATAGGGTTAGGGGAAAAAGGGTTTATGTATATATATACTAAGATCCTCCATTCCTAAAATAAAAAGGACTTCTAGTCTTAATCAGGCTTTGACTAACTTGGGCCCAACGTTTTAATCCAACTCATTCTCTTAATAAAATTAATTAAGCCCAACTTAATAAATAAAAGTTTAACCAAAAATAAAATAATTGGCCCAAAGTGGCCGGTTATTACATTCTTTCCTCCTTAAAAGAGTTTGGTCCACCAAACTAAACGTACCTTAATTCGAAAATAACGCAGGGTATGCCTCTCGCATCTCGCTCTCGAGCTCCCACGTAGCTTCCCTTTCGGAATGATTGCTCCATTGCACTTTCACATAAGGAATCACTCTTTTCCTTAAGGTTTGGTCCTTCCGATCTATGATCTTTACGGGTTCTTCGTCGTAACTCAAATCAGCACGAACTCTTAGTTGTTTATACTCGATCGAATGACTCGGATCGGGAATGTACTTCCTTAGCATCGACACATGAAATACATTGTGCACTCCAGCTAGCACAGGCGGTAAAGCTAACTTGTAAGCTACCATCCCAACTCGTTCCAAAATCTCAAATGGTCCTACGTATCTCGAACTTAACTTCCCTCGAATATCGAACCTCATAACTCCCTTTGTTGGCGATATCTTCAGGAATACATGATCGCCTAGTTGAAATTCCAAATCACGCCTTCGACGGTCGACATATGACTTTTGTCGACTTTGCGCGGTCAACAACCATTTCCGAATTTGTTGGACTTTATCCACGGTTACTTGAACAAGTTCTGGTCCAGTTAATTTCCTCTCACCAACTTCATCCCAGCAAGTAGGTGATCTACACTTCCTCCCATATAATGCCTCGTACGGTGCCATCCCGATACTAGCATGATAACTATTGTTATACGCAAATTATACTAGCTTTAGATGTTCGTCCCATGTCCCTTGCCAGTCCAACGACGTAGCTCTCAACATATCTTCTAGAGTCTGAATAGTCCTTTCCGACTGTCCATCCGTCTGAGGGTGAAAAGCGGTACTCATTGCCAATTCCGTACCCAATGCTTGTTGTAGACTCTTCCAGAATTTCGACATAAACCTTGCATCTCGATCAGACACTATCGAAATAGGTATCCCATGCAATCTCACAATTTCATCAATATATAACTTGGCCAATTTCTCCAACGAATCATTTACCTTAATTGCTAGAAAGTGAGCCGACTTCGTAAGCCTATCCACAATGACCCAAATTGCATTATAGCCCTTCAACGTCTTTGGTAATCCTACCACCAAATCCATAGCTATATGTTCCCACTTCCACTCTGGAATAGGTAATGACTGTAGTAATCTTGCCGGTCTCTGGTGCTCACTTTTCACTTGTTGACATACTAAGCACTTTGATACAAACTCGGCTATATCTCCTTTCATATTGTTCCACCAGAACGACTCTCTTACGTTTCTATACATTTTCGTACTTCCAGGATGTACAGAGAATCTCGAACAATGAGCCTCCTTTAAGATCTCCCTCTTGATATCTTCATTATCTGGCACACATATTCTAGATTGGTACCTCAAGATTCCATCTTCCCCCACACGAAAGTCTTTTGCCTTCCCTTTAGCGATACTCTCATGCATTTTCATTAGTTCTTCATCCACTCTTTGTGCTTCTTTAATCCTTTCCATAAGCGTTGGCTGAGCACTCAATTGAGCCAAATAACCCTTAACTTGTACTTCCATGCTAGAGATCTTAATATGGTTCCACGCGCTTTCCTCCTTAGAAATTAACGTTGCTAGTGTCCCACGATTCTTCCTACTCAGTGTATCCGCCACCTTATTGGCTTTCCCAGGGTGGTACAAAATCGTACAGTCATAATCTTTCAATAACTCCAACCATCTTCTTTGTCTCAATATTAAGCTCCTTCTGGGTGAATATGTACTTAAGGCTCTTATGATCAGTGTAAATCTGACATGTCACCCCATACAAGTAGTGCCTTCATATTTTCAAGGCAAACACCACTGAGGCTAATTCTAAATCATGGGTGGGATAATTCTTCTCATGGTTCTTCAACTGCCTAGATGCGTAGGCTATAACCTTATCATTCTGCATTAACACGCAGCCTAGTCCTTTGAGTGAAGCATCACTATATATTACGAATCCATCCGATCCAGACGGTAAAGCAAGAACTGGTACGGACACCAATCGTCGCTTCAACTCCTCAAAACTCTCTTCACATTCTTCCGACCAAACAAACTTTGCTCCTTTCTGAGTTAACCTCGTCAATGGCACTGACAACTTCGAGAAACCTTCTACAAATCTTCTATAGTAGCTAGCCAACCCTAAGAAACTTCTTATCTCACTTGCTGAAGTTGGTCTCTCCCAATCCACAATAGCTTCTATCTTTGTCGGATCTACGTCAATCCCATCTTTTGACACTACATTCCCTAAGAATGCCACTTCTTCCAACCAAAATTCACATTTCTTGAACTTAGCATATAACTTTTGTTCTCTTAAGATTTACAGTATTAGCTTCATATGTTCCTCATGTTCTTCCTTGGTTTTAGAATACACCAAAATGTCATCAATTAATACAATTACGCACTTATCTAAGAACTCTTGAAATATTCTATTCATAAGCTCCATAAACGCTGCCGGTGCGTTAGTCAACCCAAACGGCATCACTACGAACTCATAATGCCCATACCTCGTTCTAAAGGCCGTCTTAGAAATGTCTTCTTCTTTACTCTCAATTGATGGAAACCAGACCTCAAGTCTATCTTCGAAAAGTAGCATGCTCCACGAAGCTGATCAAACAAATCATCTATTTAGGCAATGGGTATTGGTTCCTTACCGTCACACGGTTCAGTTCACGATAGTCGATACATAACCTCATCGACCCATCCTTCTTCTTCACAAATAATACCGGTGCACCCCATGGTGATACACTCGGCCTAATCAACCCTTTATCCAACAAATCTTGCAATTGCTACTTCAATTCCTTCAATTTTTCCGGAGCCATCCTATATGGTGCCTTCGATATTGGTGTAGTCTCCGGTACCAAATCGATGGAAAATTCTACTTCCCTTTCGGGTGGTATCCCTGGCAAATCTTCCGGAAATACATCCTTGAAATCCTTAACCACAGAATGCGATTCGATCGTTACTTCCTTCTTGTCCATAGTACTCACGTATGCCAGAAATCCTTCACACCCTTTTCTCAACAGCTTGCGAGCTCTCATTACAGATATAAGGTTCGATTGGGTCCAAAATTTTGTCCCTAAAAAAAAACATTCTTCCCCAGATGACAATCTGAAGTGGACTTCCTTCTTAAAGTAATCTACATGGGCATGGTATGCGGCTAACCAGTCCATTCCTAAGATCACATCGAACTCATCAATCTCCAAGCTAATTAGGTCAACTTCAAATTCCTTTCCGTCCAATTCCAAGGGACAATTTTTATATACCGATGTAATAGGGATTGAATCTTTAGTTAATGTATCTACTACTAAAGAGCTTTCTAACGTTTCAGGGATCAATTTCATCTTCTTAGCTAAGAAAGTACTTATTAAAGAATGCGTAACACCAGTATCGATCAATGCCGAACATTACGAGAGTATAATTGGATCGTACCTGCCACGAGATCATTTGTGGCTCTAGCATCCTTAGCTGTCATGGTGAATATGCGTCCATTACCTCCGCCTTTTCCCTTGTTGTCATTCCTTGCTCCTTGAGCTTTGACATCCTTCTTGGGTTCTGGACATTTCCAATGTGGATGCCCCACCTTGTCGCAGTTGTAACACTTCCTTTCCTTATACCAGCATTCCTCGGTCTTATGTTTCCCATCGCACACTTGGCACTTTTCATTAGAACCTTGTCCTTTAGTATCGACTCCCTTGCCATCCCTACGGTTCCCTTGACCTTTATTCGGGTACTTATTAGCAGCATTATTCTTCTCTCGATCATCGGCAGCCTTACGCTTATTGCCCTCATCCCGGTTCCAGTTTCCTTTGGTTGGCTCTTTGTCAGTAGATTTCTTTTTCTCCTCTTTCTTGCTACGGTAACTTTCCGCCTCTGTTTCCACAATTCTGGCCCTATCCAACACTTGGTCATATGTTGGTAGCATCAATGGGGTGATTCTATAGCGGATCCGGTCGCTCAGTCCAAACTCAAACTTCCGGGACTTCTGCTCTTCATTGTCGAAAAATACTGGAGCAAATTCTAATAACTCAGTGAACTTTTCACAATAATCATCCACGGCCATCTTTCCTTGTGTCAGCATCATGAACTCTGCCACTCGAGCATTTCGGACACTCATTGGGTAATACTTATCATAAAACACACGTTTGAACCTATCCCACGTGAATTCAACATCCCCACGTGCGACAGCAGCTCTCTTCTCAGCCTCCCACCACTTTAAGGCCCGCCCTTTTAGCATAAAAGTGGCAAACACCACTTTCCTCTCAGTTGCACATTCCAGGGTCTCAAATATCTTCTCCATATCTTTTACCCAGTCCTCGGGCTTCTCCTTATTCGTACCAGAAAATGACTCTGGGTTTCTCTTTTGGAATACTTCTAACGGATCTCTCAATGGAACTTGCGGAGCTTGTTGCTGCGGTTGAGCTAAAGTCGCCATAACTTGACCAATCCCAGCCACTGTTGGTTCAAGGTTTGGAGCAAATTCGCCATGTTAGGATCAGCTTGACCATTGTTGTTTCCAGTGTTGTGAGCGTTCCTTCTATTACCCCTTCCAGACATCTGGTTAAAATCACACTCTTGTTAGTATCGTGGGTAAACGCTATCACTCACGCCACACAAGCATTGCTACTATGCTTAATACTTTTACAAAAAGGCCGTCCCTAAAAGATGAAATTTTCTTATAAGATCAATTCACTAGACCTCTAGTCATTTCATTAGACAATTTTTTTTTTTTTTTTTTAAAGAAGTCATTTCACTAGACTTTTACTTAGTAATCATCGGTCAATTTACCAGATCCACTTTCATCAACATTTGGCCGTCTTACTAAGCCGATTACCTTTACACTTAACCGTTTCAATAGGTTATTTTCATTCTTGTTTTGATCATTTCAATAGATCGGGATTAACTTTACATGGCCGTTTCAATAAGCCATTTATACTTTTACTCTTGACCGTTTCAATAGGTCACTTGTTTCGATCATTTTACTAGACCAAAACTTATTTCACTTGGCCGTTTCAATAAGCCCATTCTACTTATGGTCTTTTCATTTGACCATTACTTCTTTGTTCTATCTAGTTCACATGTCATGAAATTTAAGAACCACATAATTAACAAAACCATTTGCTAAAATAACTCATAAACTTTATTAAGAGGGTCTTTCTAAAAATAAGAATCAAAACAAAAGTTTCTAGCATACTTTAAACTAGAACTAACTATCATTACTATGAAATGCATAAAATAACTCTATGACTCAATTTAAATCATGGTGGACTTTCCTAGGGGAGGCCAAGAGGCTCAAGGAAAGCACCAAGAGCACCGAGTGGAACACCTAGGGGAAGACCTAGGAAAGTATTGAAATTGAGTCATAGAGTTATTTTATTCATTTCATAGTAATGATAGTTAGTTCTAGTTTAAAGTATGCTAGAAACTTTTGTTTTGATTCTTATTTTTAGAAATACCCTCTTAATAAAGTTTATGAGTTATTTTAGCAAATGGTTTTGTTAATTATGTGGTTCTTAAATTTCATGACATGTGAACTAGATAGAACAAAGAAGTAATGGTCAAATGAAAAGACCATAAGTAGAATGGGCTTATTGAAACGGCCAAGTGAAATAAGTTTTGGTCTAGTAAAATGATCGAAACAAGTGACCTATTGAAACGGTCAAGATTAAAATTATAAATGGCTTATTGAAACGGCCATGTAAAGTTAATCCCGATCTATTGAAATGATCAAAACAAGAATGAAAATAACCTATTGAAACGGTTAAGTATAAAGGTAATCGGCTTAGTAAGACGGCCATATGTGAATGAAAGTGGGTCTGGTAAATCGACCTATGATTACTAAGTAAAAGTCTAGTGAAATGACTTCTTTAAAAAAAAATAAAAAAAATTGTCTAATGAAATGACTAGAGGTCTAGTGAATTGATCTTCTAAGAAAATTTCGTCTTTTGGGGACGGCCTTTTTGTAAAAGTATTAAGCATAGTAGCAATGCTTGTGTGGCGTGAGTGATAGAGTTTACCCACGATGCTAACAAGAGTGTGATTTTAACCAGATATCTGGAAGGGGTAATAGAAGGAACGCTAACAACGCTGGAAACAACAATGGTCAAGCTGATCCTAATATGGCGAATTTGCTGCAAACCTTGAACCAAACAGTGGCTGGGATTGGTCAAGTTATGGCGACTTTAGCTCAACCGCAGCAACAAGCTCCACAAGTTCCATTGAGAGATCCGTTAGAAGTATTCCAAAAGAGAAACCCAGAGTCATTTTTTGGTACGAATAAGGAGAAGCCCGAGGACTGGGTAAAAGATATGGATAAGATATTTGAGACCCTGGAATGTACAACTGAGAGGAAAGTGGTGTTTGCCACATTTATGCTAAAAGGGCAGGCCTTAAAGTGGTGGGAGGCTGAGAAGAGAGCTGCTGTCGCACGTGGGGATGCTGAATTCACGTGGGATAGGTTCAAACGTGTGTTTTATGAGAAGTATTACCCAATGAGTGTTCGAAATGCTCGAGTGGCAGAGTTCATGATGCTGACACAAGGAAAGATGACCGTGGATGATTATTGTGAAAAGTTCACTGAGTTATTGGAATTTGCTCCAGCATTTTTCGACAATGTAGAGCAGAAGGCCCGGAAGTTTGAGCTTGGACTGAGCGACCGAATCCGCTATAGAATCACCCCATTGATGCTACCAACATATGACCAAGTGTTGGATAGGGCCAGAATTGTGGAAACAGAAGCGAAAAGTTACCGTAGCAAGAAAGAGGAGAAAAAGAAATCTACTGACAAAGAGCCAACCAAGGGAAACTGGAACCGGGATGAGGGAAATAAGGGTAAGGCTGCCGATGATCGCGAGAAGAATAATGCTGCTAATAAGTACCCGAATAAAGGTCAAGGGAACCGTAGGGATGGCAAGGGAGTCAATACTAAATGACAAGGTTCTAATGAAAAGTGCCAAGTGTGCGATGGGAAACATAAGACTGAGGAATGCTGGTATAAGGAAAGGAAGTGTTACAACTGCGACAAGGTGGGGCATCCACATTGGAAATGTCCAGAACCCAAGAAGGATGCCAAAGCTCAAGGAGCAAGGAATGACAACAAGGGAAAAGGCGGAGGTAATGGACGCATATTCACTATGACAGCTAAGGATACTAGAGCCACAAATGATCTCGTGGCAGGTACGATCCAATTATACTCTCGTAATGTTCGTGCATTGATCGATACTGGTGCTACGCATTCTGTAATAAGTACTTGCTTAGCTAAGAAGATGAAATTGATCCCTGAAACGTTAGAAAGCTCTTTAGTAGTAGATACCTTAACTAAAGATTCAATCCCTATTACATCGGTATATAAAAATTGTCCCTTGGAATTGGACGGAAAGGAATTTGAAGTTGACCTAATTAGCTTGGAGATTGATGAGTTCGATGTGATCTTAGGAATGGACTGGTTAGCCGCATACCATGCCCATGTAGATTGCTTTAAGAAGGAAGTCCACTTCAGATTGTCATCTGGGGAAGAGTGTTGTTTTCGAGGGACAAAATTTAGGACCCGATCGAACCTTATATCGGTAATGAGAGATCGCAAGCTGTTGAGAAAAGGGTGTGAAGGATTTCTGGCATACGTGAGTCCTACAGACAAGAAGGAAGTAACGATCGAATCGCTTTCTGTGGTTAAGGATTTCAAGGATGTATTTCCGGAAGATTTGCCAGGGATACCGCCCGAAAGGGAAGTAGAATTTTCCATCGATTTGGTACCGGAGACTACACCAATATCGAAGGCACCATATAGGATGGCTCCGGCAGAATTGAAGGAATTGAAGGAGCAATTGCAAGAGTTGTTGGATAAAGGGTTGATTAGGCCGAGTGTATCACCATGGGGTGTACCGGTATTATTTGTGAAGAAGAAGGATGGGTCGATGAGGTTATGTATCGAATATCGTGAACTGAACCGTGTGACGGTAAGGAACCAATACCCATTGCCTAGAATAGATGATTTGTTTGATCAGCTTCGTGGAGCGTGCTACTTTTCGAAGATAGAGTTGAGGTCTGGTAACCATCAACTGAGAGTAAAGAAGGAAGACATTTCTAAGACGGCCTTTAGAACGAGGTATGGGCATTATGAGTTCGTAGTGATGCCGTTTGGGTTGACTAACGCACCGGCAGCGTTTATAGAGCTTATGAATATAATATTTCAAGAGTTCTTAGATAAGTGCGTAATTGTATTCATTGATGACATTTTGGTGTATTCTAAAACCAAAGAAGAACATGAGGAACATTTGAAGCTAATACTGCAAATCTTAAGAGAACAAAAGTTATATGCTAAGTTCAAGAAATGTGAATTTTGGTTGGAAGAAGTGGCATTCTTAGGGCATGTAGTGTCAAAAGATGGGATTGCCGTAGATCCGACAAAGATAGAAGCTATTGTGGATTGGTAGAGACCAACTTCGGCAAGTGAGATAAGAAGTTTCTTAGGGTTGGTTGGCTACTATAGGAGATTCGTAGAAGGTTTCTCGAAGTTGTCAGTGCCATTGACGAGGTTAACTCAGAAAGGAGCAAAGTTTGTTTGGTCGGAAGAATGTGAAGAGAGTTTTGAGGAGTTGAAGCGACGATTGGTGTCCGCACCAGTTCTTGCTTTATCGTCTGGATCGGATGGATTCGTAATATATAGTGATGCTTCACTCAAAGGACTAGGATGCGTGTTAATGTAGAATGATAAGGTTATAGCCTACGCATCTAGGCAGTTGAAGAACCATGAGAAGAATTATCCCACCCATGATCTAGAATTAGCCGCAGTGGTGTTTGCCTTAAAAATATGGAGGCACTACTTGTATGGGGTGACATGTCAGATTTACACTGATCATAAGAGCCTTAAGTACATATTCACCCAGAAGGAGCTTAATATTGAGACAAAGAAGATGGTTGGAGTTATTGAAAGATTATGACTGTACGATTTTGTACCACCCTGGGAAAGCCAATAAGGTGGCGGATGCACTGAGTAGGAAGAATCGTGGGACACTAGCAACGTTAATTTCTAAGGAGGAAATCGTGTGGAACCACATTAAGATCTCTAGCATGGAAGTACAAGTTAAGGGTTATTTGGGTCAATTGAGTGCTCGGCCAACGCTTATGGAAAGGATTAAAGAATCACAAAGAGTGGATGAATAACTAATGAAAATGCATGAGAGTATCGCTAAAGGGAAGGCAAAAGACTTTCGTGTGGGGGAAGATGGAATCTTGAGGTACCAATCTAGAATATGTGTGCCAGATAATGAAGATATCAAGAGGGAGATCTTAAAGGAGGCTCATTGTTCGAGATTCTCTGTACATCCTGGAAGTACGAAAATGTATAGAAACGTAAGAGAGTCGTTCTGGTGGAACAATATGAAAGGAGATATAGCCGAGTTTGTATCAAAGTGCTTAGTATGTCAACAAGTGAAAAGTGAGCACCAGAGACCGGCAGGATTACTACAGTCATTACCTATTCCAGAGTGGAAGTGGGAACATATAGCTATGGATTTGGTGGTAGGATTACCAAAGACGTTGAAGGGCTATAATGCAATTTGGGTCATTGTGGATAGGCTTAAGAAATCGGCTCACTTTCTAGCAATTAAGGTAAATGATTCGTTAGAGAAGTTGGCCAAGTTATATATTGATGAAATTGTGAGATTGCATGGGATACCTGTTTCGATAGTGTCTGACCGAGATGCAAGGTTTACGTCGAAATTCTGGAAGAGTCTACAACAAGCATTGGGTATGGAATTGGCAATGAGTACCGCTTTTCACCCTCAGACGGATGGACAGTCGGAAAGGACTATTCAGACTCTAGAAGATATGTTGAGAGCTACGTCGTTGGACTAGCAAGGGACATGCGACGAACATCTAACGCTAGTAGAATTTGCGTATAACAATAGTTATCATGCTAGTATCGGGATGGAACCGTACGAGGAATTATATGGGAGGAAGTGTAGATCACCTACTTGCTGGGATGAAGTTGGTGAGAGGAAATTAACTGGACCAGAACTTGTTCAAGTAACCGCGGATAAAGTCCAACAAATTCGGAAATGGTTGTTGACCGCGCAAAGTCGACAAAAGTCATATGCCGACCGTCGAAGGCGTGATTTGGAATTTCAACTAGGCGATCATGTATTCCTGAAGATATCGCCAACAAAAAGAGTTATGAGGTTCGGTATTCGAGGGAAGTTAAGTTCGAGATACGTAGGACCATTTGAGATTTTGGAACGAGTTGGGATGGTAGCTTACATGTTAGCTTTACCGCCTGTGCTAGCTGGAGTGCACAATGTATTTCATGTGTCGATGCTAAGGAAGTACATTCCCGATCCGAGTCATGCGATCGAGTATAAACAACTAAGAGTTCGTGCTGATTTGAGTTACGACGAAGAACCCGTAAAGATCGTAGATCGGAAGGACCAAACCTTAAGGAAAAGAGTGATTCCTTATGTGAAAGTGCAATGGAGAAATCATTCCGAAAGGGAAGCTACGTGGGAGCTCCAGAGCGAGATGCGAGAGGCATACCCTGCGTTATTTTCGAATTAAGGTACGTTTAGTTTGGTGGACCAAACTCTTTTAAGGAGGAAAGAATGTAATAACCGGCCACTTTGGGCCAATTATTTTATTTTGGTTAAACTTTTATTTATTAAGTTGGGCTTAATTAATTTTATTAAGAGAATGAGTTGGATTAAAACGTTGGGCCCAAGTTAGTCAAAACCCGATTAAGACTAGGAGTCCTTTTTATTTTAGGAATGGAGGATCTTAGTATATATATACATAAACCCTTTTTCCCTAACCCTATTATTACTTACTGTTAATAGTCTAAGGTAATGAACCCTAAACTCTAAGCTTCGACCCTCCGTTTAATCACCTAGATAGTATTGAATTCGGATTGGAAGCCCTAACCACTATGATGAACTAGGGTTATATTAAGATTTAAGGGGAGAGTTGATAATCATGGTGTGTGTGTGTGTATTCTGTGCGTTTGTGTGTGTGTCGTGTGTGTGATAGTGTGTGCGGCAGTGTGTGTATGATGTGCGTGTTGTGAGTGTGTGTGTGTTATGCGAGTGTGTGTGTGTATCCTGCATGCTGTGTGAGTGTGTGTGTGTAAAGGTAAAAAGTGTGTGTGTTTATACGCTGTGAATAGTAATCTGCGATGAATAAGTAATCTGCGGTAAATAGTAATTTACGCTGTGAATAGTGAACTAAGCTGGGAATAGTGTTTTCATGTGATTAATGAAATCCTAAAACATAATAATTGAGATTGGAGACATTGAAACCCTAGGGGTATTTTAGCAAATCAAAGAGGGTATTTTGGGAATGCAATTAATGGGTAGAACAAACCCTAGATTGACTATCAACCTTAATAAGGGGTTTAAGAATATAAACTCATACGGTTAAGGAAGTAAAGTAAAGTATTGTGGGGACGGAGTAAAATAGTATTACTTGTCCTAAGAAATATTTTATGCATGATTGTAGATTCTTGCGCAAGGTTTGCTAAGAGGAATAACGCAAAGCCAAGGTAAGGGATTACGTTCCTTAAGTACTTTGATGATTCATCCTTTTATGTAGGATCTTCCTTATTTCTTTCAAGTGTAGCTACCAATGGTCCGTAGCATTTGAACTCTGATGTTGTTGAACGTCTTTTGATTATCTTACCCTTGATGTATTTTGTTCAATGGGTATCCAAACGAATTGAAATTGCCTTAAGTATTCTTGTACCTAGAATACTATGAACTATAACTGTATCTAATTGAAATAGGTGCGGTTGGATTAGTCTGATTGAAAAGGACTAATTACGAATAAGTCTAGTTTGATAGAAAAGAACTTACACTTTTAAATTGCTACATGAGAAAGTAGCTTGATTATCATGATATACCTAAATAAGGGAGCACCCTGAAAAGGTGTGAGGTCTCTTATTCTCTTAACACCCTGAAAAGGTGTGACACCCTGAAAAGGTGTTTGAAACTCTGGAATTGACGGATTGAACTAGGACCATAATTCATTGAATTGATAACTGTGTTTGTTACCTGCAGTTAAGATTATTAATATTAGCCTTTCATTGAATAATGTTGTTTGGCTCCGTTCTTTCGGTCATCTCTCCTTAGTACCCGGAGAAATCCCGTATGAACTTACTGAGCATTGTTCGCTCACCCCTTCTTGTATTATTTTTCCCAGGTAAGGACTAAGGACCTAGGCGGATTGCAAGGAAGAGCAGTTCGTGGCTATTAAGGAATTTTAGACTTTATTATATTTTATGTTGAGCTAGTGGGTTGTACTAGCCGTTAGAATTTAAATGTTAGTTACGCTTCCGCCCTATTTTGAATTGTGGTTAGATTATACTAGTCGTTACATTTGAACGTTAGATTTGAATTAGGTTTGACGTTTGGGATTTCTTAGTTTATGAATAATTATTATTAATGGAAAGTTTGGGTCGTTACAGACATAATCACAAGATTGGCGAAGCAATCAAATATTTCTCCCTCATTCATCATGCAAAACAAAAACAATCACGAATAACGATTCGCGTAAGTAAGTTGTGGGTCCCGACATTTCTTCGACGCACACACAGTGGGGAGCTCTTGTCACATCTAGTCGCCTTCTTAAAAAAAAATATTTAGCTACTACTCACTATTACCAACATGTTATGAGTTTCATCGCAACAACATCAATTAGAAACACATACAAACTGTGGTTGTTGAATGAACTGGTTTTTGGCTGCTTCCATTTCTATCCTTTCCCATTTCTGTCTTCTCTTACTCTCTTCTCTACGTGCTGCAAGTTCGTAGAGATGAAGCTTTTGCATACAATTTGAGTACAAAGTGGGCTCCAATTCTTCCAGCATCATCTTCACGTTCTCAGTCAGTTGTCGAACACTCTTACTCCAATGCCATTTTAGGTTCTTTTCCATGCCTTGAACTAGAATAGGGAACACCTCTTCTATTGCTTGCGATGCCACTTTAACAAATTGCTCGTTGTTCCAAACGTACAGGGCCCGCTCCGCTACCTAAATATCAAAGACACCCATTATACTCCAAAATGTCCATAAACAATAATCTCTCTTTTCCAGTTTGACCTGTTTCTGGAAATAAAAGAGTTAGTCCCCTCTTCTATAGGAGACTATTTTCAGTACAATTTAAAGAATGTACAAGTATGTAAAACTACATTTTCTTTTCATAAGTTTGAATCAACAAATTAGACCGTCTTTTTTTAAATTATAAGATCTAATTACAAGTAGTTAAATGAGTATTAATCAAACAATAACAACAGCATCAGGGTTCTGGAGAAAGACAAATTGTGCAGGCTCCCCAAATAGAATAAAACATTAAAGAGGCTACCAGTGTCCGTGAATATATATATATATATATATATATATATATATATATGCACACTCATATATTATACACGTACATATGTATATTAAATATGAGAGAGTGGTGTGCCGAAGGAAGGCAATTAGGTTATTGTCTGGTTGCAAAAATCTGCAAGTGAACACCTCCATGTGTCTGGTTTTCTACATTATTTGTCCGTGGTTCTCTATCTTAGTCTGTGTTTGGCAAGTCAAAGTGTGAGATTTATAATTTAAAAAATGAGATGAGGTCTGTCAAACAAATCCTGGAATAGAAAACACATACTCCCTCCGTTCCGTCACATGATAAGGGTTACTGAAACTGAATGCGCAAGAATTATTGGAAAGTAAATACAATATTGATAGTGGAGTGGATGTTGTGAGTATGAAAAGTAAAAGTAAGAAAGAGGATGTGGGGTAAGGAATAGTGAGTGGGCAAGTGGGTCCGATTGAATAAAGAAGCATTTTCCAGATTCCATTTTTTGATAGTAACCTTTATTATTATGGGACGCCCAAAAGGAAAATAAGTAACCCTTATTATGGGACGGAGGGAGTACTTTATTTTCATTATGCTCTTCCAGACGTTTGTTCAGCTGCCAAACTTAACCTGATATAGCTAAACCTCGACATGAGAAGAACCAAACGGATGGCAGTCTAAATGTTAGCCTAACATCTTATAGATCATGTTTATGTTGACAAAAGAAAGTACAGGTTTCACCAACAAAAAAAATAGAAAATATGAAAATAATAATAATAATAGTAACACACAAGAAGATTATAGAATCTCAAGAACTCCCAATACGAATCATTTTCAGTTCATTAATATGACAAGGAACAGTTGTTAAAGTGTGCAAAGATGCTGGAAATAAATTGAAAATAGATATTTTACCTGTGAATTCCAACTGTTCAAGCACTTAGTAATCTGTGTACAGTAACCCTTATTATGAGGCGGAGGGAGTACTTTATTTTCATTATGCTCTTCCAGACGTTTGTTCAGCTGCCAAACTTAACCTGATATAGCTAAACCTCGACATGAGAAGAACCAAACGGATGGCAGTCTAAATGTTAGCCTAACATCTTATAGCCTCTGAAGCTCATGTTTATGTTGACAAAAGAAAGTACAGGTTTCACCAACAAAAAAAATAGAAAATATGAAAATAATAATAATAATAGTAACACACAAGAAGATAAAAGGAAGTATAGAATCTCAAGAACTCCCAATACGAATCATTTTCAGTTCATTAATATGACAAGGAACAGTTGTTAAAGTGTGCAAAGATGCTGGAAATAAATTGAAAATAGATATTTTACCTGTGAATTCCAACTGTTCAAGCACTTAGTAATCTGTGTACAGAGAGGCAGAGCTAGTTTCCGGTACTGATCCGGGTCTATATTCTCAACAATCTCCTCGAGCTCTCCAATAAGCAAAACTTCCTTCTGACAATTCGTGACAGGCCAATACCTAAGTATCCCCTTAACAACGACACCCCCGAGCACAGGCTCCTTCTGCACAAACTGAGACACACAGTAAGCCAACTGCCTATGATAAACCTGCATATTCTTAGGTTTATGCAAGGGCACAAGCACTCTCATCAAGAACAGCTTATGTTCTTCCTTCAATGGCACAGTAAATCCGTTTATAATACTTCCCCATATCTCGAGTAATTCCCCGATACCGGAATGTCGTTGCTCCGTCTCAAATATGTAGTGAAGAAACACATCGTTCATCGCCTTTCGCATGAATCCTCTGTAGAAGGTGAATTTTGAGTATATTCGATGGTACACATTCTTCAAGCTATCACGCTCTCTCGGGTCCTCGGATGGAAAGAGTGCTAGGAGGTTCAGAAGAAAAGGGTAGTCGATGAAGTCTCGAAGCGTTTTGGGGTCCATGTTGATGATTAGGCGAAGGAGAATATCGTATACCATTTGCAAGTGGGGCCATGTTGCTGTTGGTGTTGTAATGAAGTCATCGTCATCGGGTAAAACGGAGATCACTGATGAGTTGGAAGGAGGAGGGAGTGGGCGGAAGAGATTTGAAGCTAACATCACAAAGAGAGGCTCCAGGATTTCATTTTGCAGAGGCTTTTTAGTAGTCTTTACTATCGAGAGGAGTTGAATGAGTTTGAGTCGCTTTAGGTCTTGCTGTGAAGACTCTGAAGGGTCATCAAACGCGTACGTGACTGTACAGTAAGAAATGATCGATAGGATCTCTTCGTTTTCAGATTCGAAGGACGATTTCTTCCCTAAATTGGACAAATTGTTCCCACTATTGCTGCGGGAGTCAAGATCAAAGAGGAACTGTAGGGTGGTGGATTTCTTCTTAGGGGAGGGTTTCGGGCTATTTCTTTGAGCTCCCATTCTCTCTCTCTCTCTGAAAAATAGTTTCTGCTTCAATACCGGGATAATACTTTTATCAAAGACCAGAAAAGAGAATGAGGTCAGAAGACTGTCCAATGCTATATCTTCTTGCCCGACTTTCTTGTTTATGTCCTAATGGTATAGACCAAAACACAACCGATGATTCATAGGAAAAGAAGCATTGTAATATCCGGAAACATAGATATTGCCACTCAGGCCCACCACCATCGCAAATTAACTACGAAGAGATGCTTTGTTCTTGCAGCTTGTCTGATTGAGATGCCACATGGACAAGGTTAGCTTTGATAATATATAGCAAAGAATATCTTTGGTTTTGTTAATACACTACGAGGAATCACAAGAGTGAATCATTAAGAAAATAAGTAATACGACAAACATCCCAAATTGGAATATTAACATCAAATGCATGTGCTCTTTCCAACCACGGATAGAATATCAGATTAGGCACCACCACATGCTGTAACTTAAGTTGGGCAGGTTTGAATTTGGCAAAGGTAGGGACATACCTGTGACTAGCTAGTTGACAACACCGAAATGCCAAAGGGCACCAAATCTTGGATTTCTGGACCGAAGTTTGCAAGAATCCAACATTGTAGACAAGTCGGCCAAATCTGATGTCACGAGACAGATGAATGGAAAAACACGCTCAGCAGACCAAGGATCCATTGTGTCCATGAAATCATTTATAGAAAAACAACTATAGAGAGAAGAGTCTAGAACCTCGATCGAAAAAAAGAAAGAAAGAACAACCAGTAGGATTCTGAAAGAAAGAAAATGGATACATAAATCATTTAAACAAAGTAAAAGGACTAATGCGTGAGAGTGAAATGGTCATTCTTACTTACCTTCCTTAATCATTAGCATGCAACAGCAGAACTCCAGTAATAGGAAATCCTCAGAAGAACAGTAACCTTAGTGAACAAGAGCAATATGTAAATAGAGCACTAAGAAATAGAAGCATTGGAAAAAAGACGTAAATAACAGGCTTATTCATAAGTTCTGTTACAGATTTTAGCTTTTCCTTTTGCATTCCAAGTAGCCATGTCCTAGCTTTCCCTTCATGATCCTTGCAAAGCAGCCAACCTGTTTTATGACGGGAGGGCATTAGAAGCAATATCTGACTTCTGTCAGACATTCAAATATTGGAACACCAAATCCTGCCGCTCATAACCCTACAAGGACCTCATCAATGGCTCTTACTGAAAAATGACCACTGTGAAAGGAACACTGTGTAAGGTCTTTCTACATATTTTCAAGAAGTGAAGTCATGGCTTATAGAAGTTTTGTTAATGCATTATCATGACTTGTAGTAAAGAATCGCTATTTAAATTCCGAATTTCAACATCACTACTCCATTGATACATTTTTCTCCCTAGAACCAAATGCTTCAAAATGTATCATATGGAGAACCAGTGTTGAATCTTGAAGTGCTACTAGCAATTTCTAGAAACGCCAGTAGAAAACTGTTGGGGTGCAACCCAAAGTCCCACATCGGCAATTGAGCAAACAATTGCAAGGTATATAATAGCACCCACCCACTTCATTAGTATGAGGCCTTTTGGGAAGTTTCCAAAAACAAATCCGTGCGGGCTGGGCCCAAAGCGGACAATATCATACTAATGTGGGAAAGTGTAGTGGTGGTCGCAGTCCCTTCAAGTGGTATCAGAGCCTGGTTCGGATGTTCCTGACCGGGTGGACCGCGTGTGTGCTTTATATTGGTGGGGTTCCCCTTGTGTGACATTGCGAATGGAGTCTTGCAATCGAAGGCGGTGGTGTTCCGCGGGCCGGTTGGTACAAGCTTTCGCTGGATATGGTCCTTGGTTTGAGGGGAGGATTGTTGGGGTGCAACCCAAAGTCCCACATCGGCAATTGAGCAAACAATTGCAGGGTATATAATAGCACCCACCCACTTCATTAGTATGAGGCCTTTTGGGAAGTTCCCAAAAACAAATTCGTGCGGGCTGGGCCCAAAGCGGACAATATCATGTGGGAAAGTGTGGTGGTGGTCGCGGTCCCTTCAAAAACCTTCATGAGTTCATCATTTAACTTCTAATAAGAAATATATTCACTACAAACATTGCGTGTTTATGGAACCTTAGAAATCCCATGGGGGTACCTCGCTTGAACTTACACAATTCATGAGGGTTTCTTACATTCATGAACCTAAAGATGATAAGCAGAAATGAAATGGACAACCGCCAGCACCAGAAAATTCAAAGTGCAATTCATGGTTGATGATCACCGAGATTAGGGGATTGAAGATCGGGAAGATCTGGAAGATCAGGACTTCTCGAGAACAGCATCCATCTCTTCCTCTCAGAATAACTCAGAAAAGGCTGCATGACGAGCCCAACAAATATAGCCAAGAAGCTGATGGCCATGACTTCTGGAGAAGCGAGAACTAAAACCACCAAGATCAATAGTGTAAGGCCTACTAGCTGAAGGGTATTTAATCCTCAACTTCACAAATGCCAGAAACTCCATCATCATCCCAAAACAGTACAAGAAATTCTCCGCAGCTACTATCTCTTGAAAAGTAAGAGAGGATAGCAAAATCACGCCCGATGCAGAAAACAATATTCCAATAACGGGAGTCCTATAACGAGATCTCTTCGCAAAAAACTCGGGTAGCATCCCTCGTTCCGCCATTCCCAGGAGTTGAAAGGAGTCGCTACTCATTTCAGCTATAAACATCCCCATATTCGACATAGCAGCTGCTGCCTGGACCCAAGTTCTCAAAAACACCCCTCCAATGATTTTAGCGATAACTGAAAAATACCCGTCAGTCCACTGATCACGATCAACCTCAACAGCTCCAGTACCAATCAGAAGGGGGAAAAAGTACCCAAACACAACCAAAATAACAGCATACAACAGAGCTTTTGGGAGAGTACTGCCTGGGTTTTCCACTTCTCCAGCTAGAGTACTAACTGAATCCCAATAGTTCAAATTCCAAAAGAGAGTATTTAAATACAAACTCCAATTAACACTTTGCAGGTCCACAACAAACCATCTTGAAGGCTTTAGATCTGGAATAGAGATGAATCCCATAACCACAAAAGGAAGGAGGGAAAAAGCCCCTAATACTATAGCAATCCATCCCACAATGGTTAAACCTCTGTAATTCATGTACGTGAGTGCTATCGTCAAGGCCAGTACTGCAGAAACTCTAGGTAAACCACCTTCTAATTCCGGAACAGCTGATTTGACATAATCTAGAAAAAGAACTGGATATAGTGCATTATCTATAACTCCGCTTATCCACTTCATCCAACCAAGCTGAAAACCCCAATAGGGACCCAAAGCCGAAGAGACCCAAACCACATACCCTCCATTCTCTGGGAACATGGTTCCCATTTCAGCTGTTATTAAGGCTTCTGGAATACTCCATACAAATGGAAAGAGCAAAAATCCGAGAAGGGCTAATGCGGGACCAGCTGAGGACACTGTCTTCAACACCAAAAGGTCCACCAGATACCTCATAGAAGATCAGAAAAACAAGAGGGGCAAGGGATATCTTTTTCAGGTCTTCTAGTTCAGTAAAAGATGCTTCTCCCAAAGCTTCATACTGTACTCCACTAGTGTCACTCATTTGAGAAAATGTCTGGCAGCTCTTGATTCTTTCCCTTTTCTGCATAAAATGTCAAATTTTGAAATATACTATCAATGGGGTTATCAATAAGCAGATTCTTTAGAAGTAACAATAAAAGATTAAAAAATATATTGATATATTGATGAATCGGTCAATCTTGGCAGGGAAAGGAGAGTGAAAATTAATCCATGTTTCATGTTTAGCTCAGTATTACGTGGGAGGAAAGAAAATAGAAAGAGACAATTTACCCTTGCACACACTTCTTTTCTTTCCTTCCATTATACTCCCCCATTCAAAAAACTTTTCGTCATGCGTTTCCTTATCAAATTAGACATGAGCAACTACAGTGTTAGGCCGCAAAGTAGGTTGTGTTACAGCATGTCTCTCATTTGGTAATATCCTTTACTGGGTGGGACACACTTGTGATGAGTTACAAACATTTCACAGCTTTGAAATAAATCAAAGGAGACTCAACTTCAAACATTAGGATTCCAAGGAAGGACCGGGAACAGTCGGGAGTTGTAAATTGGGAGGAAACACAGATCACATTAAAAGAACACCAAACATTCTATGGCTGAACAAGAACTTCCAAAATACAGCAAAGCAGATTTCGCATACCGCGTAATTCATGGGGTACAAGGATGTGGCTTGGTTCAACGTAGTTCCACATAGCTAGTGGCTTGAACACTGCCTGAAGAACAGCACATAGTGAGAATCAATATCTTTAATTTTGGCCAATCGTGGCAGATCCTATCTGGGGGTTTTCTACGTGTCTGTAAGGTGTTTCCACCCTTTTTGCTCTCACACCAGGTAGTTAAGTGAGGTACAATCTATCAACAAACGCCCTATGAGTTATGCATGAGAACGAGATAATTTATTCAAGAGTGCACTTTCTGGACTGACCTCCGGGGACTTTCAAAACTGTACTACGTTTGGGCATCTCTCTCTTTCAAACAACATACAATTCCGCCTACTGTTTGGTTCAGTGAATCCGCTATGAGTTGCTGCTTGCATATGCAAAGTATGACTAGCCCAGAAGAACATCGAAATCTTAATTCACGACAGTTTTGATCTTATTTTCCCTTTTGTGGTCTCTTATTTGCCACCAAGGATGATTTACATAATGCAACTAGGAGCATCAACAGCCACCTATACATTGAGTACTGTTAAACCCAATAAAATGCAGATTCAATAGATACCCTCCCCTCCATTCCTCCACTCAACTAATCTAGCTTTCCTTCTCGATGCTAACTACCACATTTACAAAACTAAGCTTCTAGTTACTAAAATGTTCCGACTTTAGTACTGTACCCCTTCTCACATATGCAAGTGCTTCTGGTTCTGCACTTTCTTCTGCAAAGCACAATCACACCCCACACCACACCCCCGGACCCAAAGAAATGTATATCAACACTTGCATTTTCAAATGCAGGTTTGCGAAAAAGCTGTGAAAGGGTGTTTTTGAAGTCCACCTATTTTTGAGTTTTTTGTTTACAGCCCTGTGTTTTGAACTTTTGACTTACCAAACACATTTAAATGGAAAAACTACATTGCAAAAAGTTGCTTTTAAAAAAAGCTACACCAGACAAGCCCAAATACAAAATGCAATGCGGATAAATTTCGCAACTCAATTCGAATCATTTTATGGAATAGGAAGAATTTTATGGATATCACAATCAAATCATTCTCCCAATTCCAACCCTAATTCGGCTTATGAGTTTCCAAAGACAGCATAAACCTTCAGAATTCAACTACGACCAGTATTTTAAATTAATGCAGAAAATTTGTAATATTTCTTCCATGCATCAACTAAAGGTAAGAGATACATAGAAGAATTATTCTAAAAAAAAAAAAAAAAAAAAAAAAAAAACACTTCGAAAGAAGAAAATTGTTGAGATTTGGAACTTGAATTCTGATCAAATTGCGTACGAAAAAATGTCAATTACCTTGGATAAAGTAAGAAGGTGACACGGCGGTGCGTGGTGGCGGCGACGGTGGCGGATGAGAAGGTTGACTGAGGTGAGTTTGATCGACTCATTGCAATAGCTGGGAGAATGACGAAACGTTCACCACGCGTCCGCTTCTGTGGCATTTGAATTTGTTGAGCTGGCAAACACTCCCTCGTCTATTTTAAACTTCAATTTTTTTTTGGGTAACGACAATTTAGGGTCCAAAGTTTAGGGGGTGTGTGCCAATTGGGGTCTGATGTATTAATTTTGTCAATTTAAGGTCCAAAGTTGACAATGTTAGTCAATTAAGGGTTTTTGGACTAAATTATAAAGAAAATTCAGTTAAGTAACAGAAGCACTTAACTGAAGTTTGTTTTGGTTGTTCGTCTAGGCTTTGTGTCATTTCACACATCCCTTATACAGTAGAACCTAAATTGTCATTTACTCTTATTATTATTTTTTCGAATAATTTTAATTAATTTTAAAAATACCAATAAATCAAAAAAAAAATAAAGTGTTTTTTTTAAACACAAAAAATGAAGTTAAAAACAAGGAAAATTATTAATAAATTTAAAAATAATTTTATGAAAAAATAAAATAATTAGAATACTAATATTAATAATGAAAAATACTAACCACCACCACACACACAAAAAAAATGTCTGATCCCCACTTTCTTTTTTAAAAAAAATTAAGTGTTTTTTTTAATATAATTTTTTTACACTTTTTTCTTTTTAAAAATTATACATTCTATTTTATAGTGATTCTAAAATGAAAAAGAAAAATTTATTTTATTTCTTGAAAAAGTATTTTAATAATGTTTTAATTATTAGTTAGTTTAATATAAGAAAATAAAATTTAATATTTCAAAAAAAATTATTAATTTTCTTTGTCTGAAATGACGATATAGCCATCCAAATATTCAAAACAACTCTAGTTAAGTCAACGTGCAAAACACGTTTGACTTAGCTGGATTCTGTTCACAAAATCGTTAAAAAACCCTAACCTGCACAACTTTTGCAACTTTGGACCCTAAATTGACAAATTGATACATCAGACCCTTATTGGCACACACCCCTAACTTTGGACCCTAAATTGTCATTTCCCCTTTTTTTTATTTTGGGAATCCCATTTTAAGTTTGAAAACGAGTAAACTGCTTTTCTGCCCCTCGTACTATGGCTCCAACATCAATTTGACACCCGTGCGCTGAACACAACAAATGAATGATGCGTACTATAGTTTTATTAGCTAAATTAACCAATTTACCATTCAGTTGTTTTTTTGTTTTTTTTAACAAACGTTATTTTTTAACGGGCATTAATTTATTTTAACGAATATTAATAACTTAACGGAAAAATATAAACTTTTTTACATACATCATACATTGACTCGTTTTTTATGTTCGTTTTAGTTACAGCCAATCCTATTTGACACCATTCTTATATGTTTGTCAAATTATCCGTTTAATAATAACCACCCAACCACCTCCATCACCAACATCATTTTACCACCACCGGCAAGCACCTCACCACAGCACCTCGCCATCAACTATATACCAAGTCAAAAAATTTGAAAACCCCCAAAAAATAATTCAGATAACAACAGATAACATATGAAAGAGGAAAAACCAATTTAAATGGTAAACTACAAGCATCCTATCTCTACCCATCTCTCTCCCCTTCCAAAAAGTCAACCATCAAGTCAACGCTCTTCCAACCTGTCATCAATTAACCCACCAAAACCAATACCAAGAAGCCTTGCAATACCGTCTCCGAGCTCGCCGCCTGCGTTGTCCCCAGAAAATGGGTGGCCGAAGCTCTTGCCGTTCATTAAATTGCGTTAATTCGAAAAATCCTAAGCATAAGGAGAGCGCCCTACTGATTTTCGCTCAATTGGCTCAGCATATCGGGGAAACCCTAGTTTCGTATCCAGATACTTAGCATTCGGTTTTTCCAGGCGTTTGGCGACGGGTGTGAATCCGGATGTTCGATTTGCTACATTGGGGGCCTTGATTAATCTAAAGTGTTTGGAGAAGGCATCGGAGCGAGAAAAGTTTCAAAAATTTGTTGCCATTGAAGGATTTTTACAGGAGAAGAAGATTATTGGTCGGATGTTGACAAAGAAGGAACAGAAAGGGCGGTGTGGGGAAGCGGCGGCGGTGACATATGAGCAGGCTACGACGGTATTCAAGAGGGGGAGTGCGCGGCCTGGAAAGATGGGGGCGGCGAGGGAGGGTGGCGGCCGACTGTGGAGGCTGAGGGTAAGCAGAGGGAAGCGTAAGGAGTGACTGAATATTAGGGCTATAAGTTTAATAATTAACACTTTATCCCCTTACAATTTAAAATAAGAAATATTTGGTTCCAACCCAACATTTGTAAAGTTTAATTCTAGCTTTGGTTAAATTGTAAACATTTGTTAAAAAAAAAATTAATGTCCGTTAGAAAACATAACGGATGTTAGAAAAAAATAACGATTAAATAGTAAATTGGTTAATTTTGCTAATAAAACTATAGTATGCATCATACATTTGTTATTTCAACAGTACGGGTGTCAAATTGACGTTGGACCCATAGTACAAGGGGCAAAAAAACAGTTTACTCGTTTCAAAACCTAAAAAGGGAATTTTTTTTTATACTCCCTCCGTTCCAGTTTAATGTTATTACTTTCTTTTTTGATATGTCCCAATTTAAGGTTTTTAGTTACTTTATTCCTTAAATGACAAAAGATGAATAGTGTTTTGTACAATCTTATCCTGATAAAGTTCATATACTACAAAAAAAACCATCACTTACCTATCTACTTTTCACCCACTTGCTTTATGAATAGACAATTATATCCTCTACCAACTACTATTCTTGACCCAAATTTGCCTTTATTTCTTAATAATCGTGCAAAGTCAAACTAAAAATCTTAAACCGAAACGGAGGGAATACTTCTTTATTTGTGGACTCCATATATCATACTCACAACAATTAACCACTAACTATTTCCTACCACACTTTCTCTCTCCTACAAATCATCTACACTCACAATACATCACCTTTTTCTTAATTCTTGAGTTCAAAAGTTTTTTGAATTTTAAATTGCGACAGAGTGAGTATTGAGAGAGCGGGGTTGCGGCCAGGGTTAAGTCTTTCTTAATATGTTCAATAGCGCCCTTGCAGTAGGATAAATTTCATGATACCCCCTAAAAGTTTTATACTCTTTCTGGTTAGTTGTTAAGGTGATTTGTTTTAATTAGATTTTGAACATTAAGTATCATAATCTATTATGAAGTTCATAGAATGCATGAACAACACTCTATCCATGAAAATTAGCTATTGGGTGTAGACATGTCCAAACGGTTCCGGTTCCCGGTTCCGGAACCGCCGGTTCCCGGTTCCCAAATGGCCGGAACCATATTCGAACCATCTAATCCGGTTCCCGTTCTATCCGCCGGTTCCGGTTCCGACGGTTCCACCGGTTTCATCTCACCATCTAATAAGTATGTAATACTCCCTCCGTCCCAAAATTTTTGTAGTTTAAAATGTAATACTCCCGCCATTTTAAAATACTTGTAGTTTAAGGAGTTGAAGTCTGTCCCAAAATATTTGTAGTTTTGCTATTATCTATACATTTTTGACATTGTTTATCAAATATACTCTTATTTATGATAGTGCTGTCATTGTAAAAGTATTAAATTGCTTGATACTTGAAATGTTCCAAGAGTAATATAGTCCATTACACATGTATTAATTTTTTTTTTAATTTGTGTGAAAATCCTAGAACTACAAGTATTTTGGGACGGAGGGAGTATGTATCAGTATATATATTAGCTAGCAGTCAACCTACCATAATGATCAAACATCTTTAAACTCCTCTGATGCAGAGAACCGTTCGGTTCCCGGTTCCGGCTCTCGGTTCCCGGTTCCGCCGGTTCCTCGGTTCTGAATATGTTGGATTCGTATTCAAACGTTTCAATCCGGTTCTCGGTTCCGTTCGGTTCCCGGTTTCGGTTCTACCCGCCGGTTCCGTCGGTTCCCGGTTCTATTTGGACATGTCTAATTGGGTGCTGGTCAAATGAAATATACCACAGTGTTTAAGGGGCATCAATTCAATTATGACATACAGTTCGGAATGAAAATAACGTTTAATACTTGTAAAAGTTTATTTTACTTAGTTTAATGTTAAATGTATTATCCTGTGGAGAGGAAATCCTCTGTGTCACACCCCAATCCCTTGCTCCTTTCAAATCGGGATTGTTAGTCAAAGTACTGACGCTCACATTAGATATAAAAGAAAAATGTATTTGATTTCAATTTTTTTAAATGTTATAATTTGTCTTGAATAGCTTTGAACCCTCACCATACAGAGTTGCACTTTAACTTTATATGAAATCTCTATAAGTTGATATCACATACACAAGACTCACTCGTATCTATAATCTAATAGTATGTAAATTAAAAGATGTAAGACAAAATACCAGATTTAATATAACTATATTATGTGTTGAATTGTTTTGTTTTTGAAGGTTGAATGATAATTTTGAACACTTTATCCCCTTGATGGACTATGCACATGAATAGTTGATCTGCACGGGTGAACATCACAATTTTCAAATAAGCTCATTAAGTTTTCAACCTTTTCTTTAAGAATGTATCATTCCATTAATTTTTACACTTTATTGCAACAAAATATAAATGTTAGAACTCGGAATGCAAAAACACACATTTTAGAACCAACTCACAAGTGTAAGATAACATAATGCAATCGACCATATACATGTATACATTATATAACCACAATTAGAGAACAACTTTATGCATAAGACTATCAAAGCCTTCTAACTTGATAGGTCTTCCTTATCTAGGGCTAAGACCATGGAAGATTTGTCATGTTTGAATCTATAACCTTACCAAATTGTCAAAATCATCTCAACACACAGTTCATGAAAGAAAAAGAGCTCGAAACCGCTACAACGGATATAGCCAAATATATTAGGGCTTATTTGCTTCCATTTTTGTCTCGACATAGTCAATAACTAAACATGGATTATTTGACGAGAGCCTTTGATTCGTCTCAATATATAAGTCACCTAACTCATTTCAACAATTTACCATTCACAACCAACAATAACTACCATGAATCATTTCAATAATAATAACATAATAATAATAATTTCAATTTAAAGTAATAAACCATTAGGTGGTTAATCCTCATTAGCTCCGTGGTTAAACCGCGTAACCTCACTTACTTACCCTCTTAACTCCACTCTCATTTTCCATATATATGAAGCTTCTTACCTTATGTAATTGATGTTGACACCAAAAATAAAAAATAATTTTTTTTCAAAATAAATCTTCAAAAATTAGTTAAATGGACAACTGTCACTCACTGACTAGAACTCTCTAATCTCTCTCCCCTACACATATATCTCACTCCTACAATTAAAATCCCTTCCCCTTCTCTGTTTCTTCAAATCAAATTCACAACACAATTAATCCCACTTCGATTACAATTCTAATCCAGTTTTAATCTTATCCAATTTCATCATAATGATGCTGGAATCGGAATCGGAACCGGAGCCGCTACCGTCGTCGCTGTTGTGCAAAATCAAGCCACGGCTACTGTTAATTGACGGCGGAGAGAACGACGTCGATCGGGATTATGAATCATATGGGGTTAATATTGAGATGATGGCGATGGAAAGGTACGAGAGCTTGAAGGATGTGCTAGCGTCGTCGCCGACCAAGACTTGGGAGCTGAGGGATAGTTGGCGGGAGATTCCGATCAAGGATCCGTTGGTGCAGCACGCGGCGTGGGCGTACCTCATGGCGGTACGGACGCCGGAGGGAAATGATCGGAGGGGTGGGTGCTGTGATTTTATTCGTTACTTGTTGAACGCCGTCGTGGTCGGGGGTGTTCGGAGTTTGTTTGGCGGGGATAAGAGGAGTGATGATTGTAGAGTTGACTGAGTCGGAGATAAAGGTTGACTAGTTGTTGGACTTTTTGTATATAATAATGGATTTTTTTTTTATTATTTTTCTTTCCTTTTGTAATTTAGATATTTTAGAATATAATTTTGCTCCCTTTTTTTTTGTGGGTGATGTGTAAGAGAATTATGGAGTTTGCGTGTATAACAATTTGCTTTCATTTTTTTTTTTATTAGAGAGGTTTGTTGACATTGGAATTTTCTTAGTCTTCTTTCATTTTGTTACTTATTTTTGCTTTCTCACTTTGAATAGTACTAATGAAATGAATACTCATTTTTATTCTTTGTTAATACTCTCTCCCTTTCACGTCACTTGAGACTTTTGGTCAACTTAATATCATTTTGATGAAAACTTTATAGAAAATTTTATGATCCTAATAAAAATTTAAAGAATATAAAATGATTCACCATAAAATTTTATGATCATAATAAAAAATTTATGGTCCTTTTGGTCAACGAGTTCGTCCTTGGTTGACGCGGAGGTGGAAGCCGGTTCTTGTGACTGGGACGGTGCTAGTTCTTGTGACAGTGACGGTTCAGTTTTAGGCTTGGGAATAGGTTTGAGTTTGGAGTTCCTGGGGGCGAATCTGCTGGTTCTTGCCAGAGCCTTGACCGGAACGTCAAGGTCATCCAGGTCCATCATGTCTGACATGTTTCCACCGATGGGATTACTGCTGTGATTTTTCGGCTAGATTACGAAATTCAATTCTTAATTTGTCACCGTGAATGGAATTGACATGTTTCCACATATGAAGTTGTTATTCGAATAATTGTGAATTTATTTTTTGAAGTTGTTATCAAAACAATTTTGAATTTGTTCTTGAAACAGTTAGTAATTTGTTCTTGTTAATGAATTTGGGTTGTTAAGTTCACATTTATTTTCTTGGAACAACCGGAAACTTGTTCTTGAAACTTTTTGTTCTTAGAACAAATGTGAAGTGTGAACTTGTTCTTGGGATAAATGTGAACTTACTGATATTATTGTTTTGATATCCATAGAGATTGTGTGTGTTTGATGTTATTTTAGTTGACAACTGTGAACTTACTGACAAATTCACAGTTCTTTTGTCGACTGTGTTGGTGGATGCTGGAGTTGATAGTTTTCTTAGTAGCAGTTTTAATTGACAACTGTGAACTTACTGATTAGTTCACAGTTGTTTGGTCGCCGGAGTTGGTGGTTGCCCGAGTCGATCGTGTTCTTAGTAGTTTAGTTGACAACTGTGAACTTACTGATTAGTTCACAGTTGTTTGGTCGCAGGAGTTGGTGGTTGCCGGAGTTGATCGTATTCTTAGTAGTTTAGTTGACAACTGTGAACTTACTAATTAGTTCACATTTGTTTGGTCGCCAGAGCTGTTTAGTTTAAAACTGAGAACTTACTGATAAGTTCTCAGTTGTTTGATCGGCGGAAAATAGTCGCCGTATAAATAGTCGCTGGAGGTGGTCGCTGGAAAATGGTAGCCAGAAAGGTCGACGGAGGTGGTCGACGTCAAAATAGTCGGCGGAGGTGGTTGCCGGAAAATGACACCGGAAAAATAGTCGCCGGAGGTGGTTGTCGGAAAATAGTCACCGGAAATAGCCACCGGAGGTGGTCGCCGGAGATGGCCACCGGAAAACGTCGCCGGAAAAATAGTTGCCGGGGAAGGTTGGGATGGGTCGCCAAAGGTGGTCATGGTGGTTGGAGAGAGAAAGTGAAATGATGGGGGAAGTGGCATTAATGTAATTTTTCATCATTTAATAACGGCATGAGTGTCCAGTAAGCTGCCCCTTATATTGAATAAGAGAGTAAATTTTATGAACACTTTAAAGGATTACGAGTAATTGAGGAATTGTATTTCCTAACCAGTTTAGCTAAGCTACAATAACTCTTGCGACGTATGTATATTTTCAGCCAGTACATGAATAACATTAAGCTTTTAGTAAGCTTTTAATGCAAGAATTTATAAGGTTTATAGAGTAAAAACATGGATGTTAATTTCTCCACAAATGTGAGAAGAGAGTTTGTCCACAAGTTATATGAGTGTCACCTCCGCAGTGGCGATACGAGGTCTCCGTTGTTTGTGGTGTGTAATGACCGTGTCAATGTATTTATATACCCTTTAAGATGGAAAAATAAGTACTCCCTCCGTCCCCGTCTTAGAGTAAGAGTCTTATTTTACTTTTTGGTCTGTCTCAGAGTAAGAGTCCCATTCTTAAAATGACAAAGAATCTTTACTATTCACCCCACTCATTCTTTCTCCTATTTTACTTTATACTCACAACACCAATCAATTCACTGTTCTCTTCCACTCATTCTCTCTCATACTTTACTTTTACACATAACATTTACATCACATCCAATATTTATTAATAAGCGTGCAAATGAGGGGTGAGACTCTTACTCCGGGACGGAGGGAGTATTACTCTTTACAATACTTCATCCGTCCCACTCGAATTAAGACAAATTTCTATTTTGGGTGTCTCTTTCGAATTAGGACAACCCAAAAATGGAAATGTTTTATTTAATGAGACCCACATTCACACTCACAAAAACTTTCCACTCATTATTCTCCACCCTACTTTCTCTCTCCTACTTTATTTTTCATACTCACAACACCTACTATACTAACACTTTTTCTTTAATCCCCGTGTCAAACCCAAAAATCCTAATTCGGGTGGGACGGAGGGAGTATATCTATATCTATATTTATAGTTAATAAATATATTTTATATGTATTGACATTATATAGTTGCCATTCATAATGTATTCCGAATTGTTATTTATCAATTATTTTTTTATCATATTTTATCTCATTGTATTTTATTTAACATGATAAAATTGTTATAAGTTTATTTACAGTTTATATAGTCTCTTTGTCTCAAATTTATGATTATTTATTTCTATTTTGAGCGTCTCATACTCACAATCACTTTCAATTACATACACTTAAAATTTAGGTCTCATTTTCAAATCATCATACTCACAACCACTTTCCTATTCACAATATAATTGAATATCTATACATTGTTTTTAATATTTTATATAGTACAAGCTGTTTTGTGTCAGAAGAATATGATTTATAGTCCTTAATTTGTCAAAAAATAAAATAAAAAAATAATTTGGAGTTTTTTTTTTTTTTAATATGTGATCCACAGTCGACCCCTATACTTTATGTGACAAAATCACGAAAGATATCCTCTCTATGTCAACATCAGATTGTGATGTTTTTCCACTTTCCACTAATTTTACCAAAATATTATTATTGCACTTTACATATAAATATGCCGCGTGGTTTATTAGTCGGTGCGACTCCCGCGTCTCGGCTACTAAAGCAAATATTGTACTCCCACATCTTTTGCATTAGAAAAGAGAAAAGCAAAAATTATTAGAAATCCACCTTGAAATGTGCAAAATGCATTGTCCAAATTTTTGACAAAAATAATTACGTTATTTTTTACGACGTCCACGACATAAGGAGTCGATTAGAGGGATCGAACCCTACCGCTCACCGAAGATGAGGCTTGGCTTTACTACTGTGCCACTCCTTTGGGACACGTTTTTTTTATTAATGATTGCATGATTTTCTCTATCACAAAATAAATTAATATATACAAAATTAAATTTATTTTTAATTAATATTAAAATATTTTTGATTTTTTAAACACTATTTTAAGGTGAGCGAGTATCTTAAACAAATTGCACTAGCAACCTATAATGATTTAATAAAATAATTATTCCCACTATTAGTAATTTTTGTTATCTATCTTTCTTTCGGATGTGGAAAGTTTTTTTTTTTTTCCTTCTGACGATGTCTTAGTCAAATTAAGGAGAACGACTGAACTTTTAGTCACTTCGAATATTGATGAGTTTTGTAAGTGCAGAATGTGGTGATATCAGAAGTGATAACCACACCTTCCCAGTGCTGTCGACGGGCAGACTTTATTATATTTGTATATTTGCTTCTTAAATAATTGCTGGACTAATATCTAATATTATTGCAAGGTTTGTTATTATGTTGGTCCAATTTACAGGTATAATACAAGCTAGGATATTGCAAGGAAGATAAAAAGGAGAATTATGGATAAAATGAGATTTTATCCATTCAAGCATGTGGGATTTGTGCATAACAAACACATGGGTAATTGACCCATTCAACATCTGAGTTTGTGGAGGATAGAGTACAAGGCGCAGAAGCTCAATAGTACAACAAGGCGAAGCACATTACTTGGGCACAAAGAAGTTGTTCCTATTTTATAGAAAATGTGGAGATATTCATCCCCAAGATTCGGCCAACTCAAGCTCTCCACTACCCACGTTTTTGTGAACCATCTCAGCCATTTTTGGAGTGTTCCCCAAGTCCAAAAAGCACTATAAATAGAAGAGGGTGTGAAGCATTGAAGATACAACACTTACAACACTTGAAGCAAGAACACACACTCCTCACAAGAAAGTCTTACACATTCCTTAGTTCCTTATAAATTCCCAAACACATTTATATTCTTGTACCGAGTATTATAAGTGTCTTGGCTAGGTTAGGATTATGTGTATTAGACTTAGTCGTTCCACAAAGCTTTCATTGTAATAGCATTAGGGAACTCTCGACCTTGTACTTCATCTCATATTATTTAGTGAAGGTCTCGCCTTTTAAGGCATCCCTCAAGATATATATAATTTATATATCTTGAGAAAAATAATTCTTGTGTTGATTTTCCGCTGCAAACTCTTTTCAGAAACTGTTTTCTGTTCGTGTGTGTTAAGTGTTGCCAGAAGTGATATCGTTGCAGTGACAACACTTTTGATATCACTTCCTTTCTGACTTAAGCCTTGACCCTGCTTTTTCAATTGGCACCAGAGCTGATTACTTGATATACTAAGTACTTCGGTCCAGTATGTCATGGCTTATGATCCTGCAAATCCATATCTTGAGAGACTTTCTATTCTTCTTGGCTCGAATCATACTTCCCTTAGGAATAGTGAGGAAAGAGAGCTAGAAAACATTAAAGAACGTGATCAATCAGCCATGTTGACCATGGCTAATTTTCCAGTTTGAGGCTGTCAAAGCAGTCCCCAAACTGAATCTGAAGAACAAAATTGTGTGTGGGGACTGCCTTAAGAGTATGGAGACTCGTATTACCCGCAGTGTTACCCAACACCAGGAACAACACTTCGGGACAACACATTGTTTTCAGCTTTTGCACATGGACTTGATGGGTCCAATTGAGGTAGAAAGCCTGGGAGGTAAGAGGTATGTTTTTGTTATAGTTGATGATTTCTCTAGGTTTTCTTGGGTATATTTCTTAAGAGAAAAATCTAAAACTTTAGATAAATTTAAACTCTTGCATTTCAAAATCAAAAACATGTTTTGCTCACCTATTTTCTGTATAAGATCCAATCATGGAAAAGAATTTACAAATGTTTCCTTTTATACTTTTTGTAAGAAAAAGGGGATACACCATGATTTTTCGATCTCTAAACCACATGGTGTGGCTGAAAAAAAAAATAGGACATTGCTTGATATGGTCCGTGTTATGCTGTTCTCTAAAAGGATTTCAAAAAGATTTTGGGCTGAAGATTTGAGCACGGTTTGTCACATTTCTAATAGAGTCTTTCTAAGACCCGGTTTAACTATGACACCCTATGAGATTTTGAATAGGAAGAAACCACGTGTTCATTACTTCCATGTGTTTGGGTGTGTATGTTATATATTAAAAGACTGAGATCGCTTAGCTAAATTTTACTCTAAGAATGATAAAGCCATTTTTTTTTGATATTCTCATGACAATCTTGCATATCGAGTCTATAATTTAAGATTGAGAACTATTCAAGAATCTGTAAATATTGTTTTTGATGATCTGTCAAGTGTTGCAGATGAACCAGGTGCTTATCCTCGTTTGGTACTGCTGGAACAACCTCAAAGTGAATTTGACATTTATGTTGGACCAAGTGTTGACATAAGTGTTGGACCAGAAGTCAGTCCAGTTGCAGAAAATGAACATAATGAGGACTCCAATAGAGTTGATGATCCCGTCAGAAGAGATCCCCCTTTGAGGATTCAAAAGAATCATCCTATATCCCAAGTGATAGGGAGGTTAGACGAAGGGATACAAACTAGAAATAAGGAACCGGTTAATTATCGAGACATGGGGAGATATGCTAAGGTAAACCATTCATGTTTTCTTTCTAAGCTTGAATCTGAAAATACTTTGAAAGATGAATATTTGATGCAAGTTTTTAACCATAAGAGATTTTCTAACTTGAAGAAGTCTCTTGTTCCATTTCTTGTTTAAACCCCTTTGATCATCTTTGTTGTTGTACAATATTTTAATTTTTGAAAAAAAAAAAAAAAAAACGTTTTTTAGTTTTTTCTATTTTCGTGTTTTAAGCCCTCGCGGCGGCACATGCTGACCTTTTTGTTTTGGTAGGTTTATACTTGGTTAACATGTTTGTCAAAATTCCCTTTGTACTCAAAAGTGGCAAAGTCACTAATTTTTGTGATAAAAATATATATTTATAAGGCAAAAAGCACTAATGATATCTCCTTAGTAGCTCGGGGCACGGCGTTCGCTGCGACGATGCACTCTTGCCAAAGGGAGATACTATCTAGTGATTTTGTACTAAGTATTGGGAACATGGAGTTCGCTACTACAGTGTATCCCACTTGAAAGATACAAATCACTAAAGCATGTTTTACACTTTATAAGGACTCGGGGCACGAAGCTCGCTACTACGATGCTTACTTGTAGATAAAGAAGTGTAAATTATGCTTATATTCTAAAAGTGCTTAAAGATGAAGAACAAGCTTATATATTGTTAACTTCAAACATGCATTTAAGGCTTGCTATGCCTCAAGTGTTTGAAAATGAAAAGCTTGTTTCTTAGCCTCAATTGCTTATTATAAAGAAGCCTAACAATTTACCTCAAGTGTTTATTATGAGTATTGTTTTGCCTTAAGTTTCTTAAAGTGATTCAAGGGGATATTTGACTTATATGTTTTCCTAAGTGTTACCATCATTGCCGATAACACATTAGTATGTGCTACATTATTTTTTTATTCATTTCTTTTTTCGGAAATTAATAGTTAATTTTTGAAAGTCCGAAAGTCCTTTATAATTTGTGGAATTTTTTTGATTTTCAAAAAGTCTTTATTAAATTCCTTTTTATTTTATTTTTGGTGAATTTGGTTAAGTAACTTCATCTCTAAAATGTTTGAAATCAAGTTTCAAATCAAACTCAAAAATTAGGGATGTAGTCACCTAGGCCGAATTATCCAACATTATTTTCTTTTATTTTTTATTTTTAATTTTTATTTTTTCGTTTTATTTTCAAAAAAAAAAAAAAAAAAAAAAAAGCTTTTTGGGATAATGGCCGGTTGTTTTATAAAAAATATGGGTGATGTGATTGAGTGTAGCTATCTAGCTAAGAAATAGGGGGAGTTGAGAGTTATAGGTTTTAGGAAGAGACTTATCATAACTTGTATTTATCTCTTCCATTTGAATACTTCCTAAAATATCCAAATTAAACCCCTCCTCCTCTCACCGATCTCCCTCTTTCTCTCGCCGACCTCTCTCTCTCAGTCTCTCTCACGCTCAAAATCTCTCTTCCAAAATTCTTTCATTCTATTCTCAAAACTCTATAAATGGCTTCCCCTTCCAAAACCTCAAATGAGCACATGGAAATCTCGCCATTGTTGTCTCCGGACCTCCACCTGTTCCGGTCGCACAGGCTCCTTCTACGTCGGCTCCTTCCCAACCTATAGTGACTACCATCAAGAAAAAAAAAAGAAGAGAAAAGACTCATCTTCTTCACGCTAACCAATTGCCCAAGCTCCATCAATGCAGACTTCAAGCCAGATACAGATTCATACAGACTTGTAGAAATTCTTTGCACAGTATTCTTCACAAACAGGGGAGATAATGCTGCCACAAGTGTTGTTCTGCATGCTGCCCCCACAAGTGATGTTCTGCATGCTGCCACAAGTGCTATGCTAACACAAGTGCTGATCTAACTGCTAATGCACGTGGGCGGGCTAGTGATACTCAAACATGTTTGGTAGTTGGTGTGTTTCTATTCTTGATAGCTTTTAAAAACAATTTTTATGTTAGTTGTTTTAAAACTATTAGTTGCACGTAACATTTGTTTTACATTTATTTTTTGGTTGGTTTATTTGTGTGAAGTATGTTAAACATTTCATGGTTTTTGGATTTTATAACTTTGGTTTTGTTTTGGATAATTAGTTTTTAAACATGTTTAGTTTACTTGGTTTAAAACTATTTCAAAATCATTGTTTTTCGGTTGACTTGCCTCTTTGAGGGGAGTTAATCTTTGCGGGAAGAATTTATGTATATTCTGTATTTGTGCCTAACATTGTCTTGCAGGGTCACAGCATTATTTAGTTTGTGAAGAAATATACAATTAAGGGGGAGATTGTAAGTGCAGAATGTGGTGATATCAGAAGTGATATGTCGCGCCCCCGACCCGTGGTCCTACTTGGCCCCACGTCCGGGACACGCACGGAAGACGTCATAAAACAATTTAAAGGAAATTTTTCGAAATATACTTTCATAAAAAGGGTCACACGACCAACACAACTACTTGAAACTTGACTTGAAGTCACAAAACAAACCAACTTTCACAACGAGTACTGAGCCACTTGGCCACAACTTTACTTACAAATATACAACACCGACATCTACCAAAAGAGATGATACAAAGCTAAGTCACGGGTACACTACCCCAAAGGTGCTACATTTACATAATGTATCCTTTAAGATACACATCACTTCCCAAAAAGTCTTACCCAAAGAACTCCTTCTCGACGTCCTCCCTGTGTGTGAACTATCCCCTGGGCTCCCTATCTAAAACGGTAAACAAATAAGGGGTGAGAATAAATCTCAGTAAGTTACTAAAATGCAACTACATTACATGCTTATATGATAAACATAAAGGAACAATGTCACAAATGATCATATAGCATATAGCACATAATATGAGAGGCTCCCTATCGCCAACCGTCCCATACCGGTTGGAAATAACGACCAACTCATCATACAACACATAGTGTAGGAGTAAACACTCCTACGAGGATACCAAGCCAAGGTTTACCGAAATAACATGATCATCAGAGAAAACCATCTGAATAACCATCTGAGAAGACCATCTGTCTGAAACCATCTGAGAAACCCATCTGTCTAAAACCATCTGAGCAGCATAAATAGCTGAAGCCGGGATCCCGAAAACCAAACCATAACCAACAGAGCCAAAGTAACAACGGGCAGCATCAATAGCTGAAACAGGTTCCGGAACCATATAACATAACAACAACAATAGCGGGAGAAAATGACACAAAGTCATACCCCTAAATGCTCACGCGAGGGAGAGAGTTCATCCCAGCCAAGGCCAATCTGGACTGAGGAAAAAGGTCCAGTGGAAAAGCCTTATAGTGCACTTAACTGATGCCACTACAATGCCTTCCACCTCCACTCGATAACATCCCAACCTGGGAAATAGGACCAGTGGAAAAGCCTTATAGTGAACTTGGCTAGTGTGCCACTATAATGCTTTCCGCCTCCACTCGATAACACACAAAACCAGCTGGACTTTCAACAAAGAGCACAGTAATAAATACTTGCTAAAACAACAACCAGGGCATGATTCCATAGAAGGAAACCACACAAGCTCATCATAGAGAAGTAAACACGTTTTCACAATAATGTGCACAATCTTGACATTAAGTCACCACACAATCCATCTACACAATCACATTAAGTCAAACCCGATCACAAAGGACTAATTCTATCATTTTTATACCTCATAACAACTATCTAGGCATCCTAGGACATCGCCTAAGACCTAGCCCAATACTTAACGAAAAACAAACAAGTTGTTAAAACTCAGACTGCTCGGCCGCTCTACTTACTTGACTCGGCCGAGCGGATCGGTCGAGTCCTTTACTTTGATCGGCCGCTCTCCTAGAACTCAACATTCGACAATAAGGGGATCGGCCGCTCTAATTTACTGACTCGGCCGCTCCACTGCAGAATGGCCAATTCCCAGGAAAAATCTAACAAAGTTCACTTTCATTACCAAGTTGTTACCCAATCCTAAAGCACAACAACATCATTAAAACTTCACAACACTACCATACCAACCTCATCTAGCATATACCCATAATAATAAAAGTTATTACTACTCCCTCCGTCCCAAATTTACAAGTATAATAAAAGTTATTACTACTCCCTCCGTCCCAAATTTACAAGTATAATAAAAGTATACCCAAAACATTATTTTATCACATATAAAGCATATAAAGCATGTTTGTGACCATTTTAACATTTAAAGGGGGGATTAGTAACTTACCTATTTCCGGAGAAAGTATCGCAGAAATATGTTTTGTTCGGGTAGAAATGACCTACTCAACACCCTGATCATTTTAATATAATTAGATTTTAAAACGGATAAGTAATTAAAAAGATATAAATTAAAATAGGATGAAACTTACCTTTACTACGGAAATAATATTGAAGAAATTATATTTTGATCGGCTACAAATGATCTACTCTACTCCCTGAACATTTGGTGAAGTCGGATTTTAGAACGGAGGAGGGTTAATTAAAGAGGAAGAAGGGAAGATTTTCGGGCGAAATCCCTGTCTGTTCGACACTAATGGCGGAGGGGAGTATATGGAGTGGATGAAGACTTCACCCAGAAGTTTTTTTCACTTTTATTCCATGTAAATTTTCATAATGACCCCTCCAGTTTTTAATCTATTACAGTTAAACATTCCTAAAACTAAACTTGACATATTACCACCTTTGACTCACTCTTGAGTCCTACTCATGGAAATGGTGGTGGGAATGACTATGTGCCCCTTTTTGTCTCTAGAACAAACACACATTAACAATCCATGTGAATACGATGAGACCAATCAAAATCAATCATAAGTCAACCAACTTCAAGCTAGTCAACTAATTCAATTAATTTTCTTAACCATTATTATTACTAACTAAGCAAATAACACAATTACTCAAATAATATGTGCATGTTATAAAATATAATGCAACACATAAAATGCACACACAAGTTCAAATTAAAATCCTCAAAAATATAAAATAAATAGGGACGGGTTTTGGGGTTGTTACATGATAACCACACCTTCCCAGTGCTGCCGACGGGCAGACTTTATTATATTTGTATATTTGCTTCTTAAATAATTGCTGGACTAATATCTAATATTATTGCAAGGTTTGTTATTATGTTGGTCCAATTTACAGGTATAATACAAGCTAGGATATTGCAAGGAAGATAAAAAGGAGAATTATGGATAAAATGGGATTTTATCCATTCAAGCATGTGGGATTTGTGCATAACAAACACATGGGTAATTGACCCATTCAACATCTGAGTTTGTGGAGGATAGAGTACAAGGCGCAGAAGCTCAATAGTACAACAAGGCGAAGCACATTACTTGGGCATAAAGAAGTTGTTCCTATTTTATAGGAAATGTGGAGATATTCATCCCCAAGATTCGGCCAACTCAAGCTCTCCACTACCCACGTTTTTGTGAACCATCTCAGCCATTTTTGGAGTGTTCCCCAAGTCCAAGAAGCACTATAAATAGAAGAGGGTGTGAAGCATTGAAGATACAACACTTACAACACTTGAAGCAAGAACACACACTCCTCACAAGAAAGTCTTACACATTCCTTAGTTCCTTATAAATTCTCAAACACATTTATATTCTTGTACCGAGTATTATAAGTGTCTTGGCTAGGTTAGGATTATGTGTATTAGACTTAGTCGTTCCACAAAGCTTTCATTGTAATAGCATTAGGGAACTCTCGACCTTGTACTTCATCTCATATTATTTAGTGAAGGTCTCGCCTTTTAAGGCATCCCTCAAGATATATAATTTATATATCTTGAGAAAAATAATTCTTGTGTTGATTTTCCGCTGCAAACTCTTTTCAGAAACTGTTTTCTGTTCGTGTGTGTTAAGTGTTGCCAGAAGTAATATCGTTGCAGTGACAACACTTTTGATATCACTTCCTTTCTGACTTAAGCCTTGACCCTGCTTTTTCAAGTTTATTGATTTTCCACATTATATTCTTAACCAAATTTAATATTCAAAGAGATAAATACGTTCAATTAATAATATTCATGTTTCAAATGAGGGCATGCATTCGAAAAATATATTGTAGATACTATTACTCAAGCTAATGCAAAAAATGCTCAGGTTCAATTTATTTTTATTTTAGTTGATGGGAAAAATAATTGAGATAAAAAGAGTGTAATTAGAGAGTGATAGAAAGTAGAAAGTAGTCAAAGAATAATAACGACCAACTAAAGATTCCTTTAGATGTTATGGAAATAATCAACTTAAGAATATCCGAGTAACTGTTAAAACGTCACTCGAGATATTCACCTCAACGGTATGTTTGTGAAACTTAAAACTCCCTCATAGATCCCGGACCCGGAACCGGAACCGCTCCACTCATTTTAGCTTCACCCCTCCACCCAACGGTTCCGATCAAGGCTACATAGGTGAGCTCATCATCTGTGCGACTAAGATGATTTCAATTTTTTGTGGGTCCTACCGAGCTCTGACACATCTCATCCGTCGAACACAAAATCCAATGAAGTGGCTCTAATCAGAGCCATTGGGTGGAGCGGGTGGAGCGGTTCGAAATCCCATAGATCCCTCATCTTCTTATTTTCTTTGATTTTACACTTTTTTTTTTAAATCTTTTTTTTTTAATTATTTTTAACCACCTAAATTGGACCATATGACCCACTTGACATTCTCACAACAAAAACTCTCTACCCACTTTCTCTCTCCTACTTTTTCTTCATTACTTTTTCATACTCACAACATTTACTTTTTCTTAATCTCCGTGTAAAGTCGAATTAAGAACCTTAGTTCGGGACGGAGGGGGTACTCTGTGTCCTGTAATAATTGTCATAGTTGACAAATCAATGTTTTTAAAATTTTAGTTGTGTTTCCTTGTTTGCACAAATTTGTTCATTTGTGTACAGTAACATCTTTTATAGCATTACAATGCTTGTACTTATAAAAATGGATAGCATATAAAGATCACTAAACTTTACACCTTATTTTTAATAAAACGATAAAATGGGGACGGAGGGGGAATGTTATAATGTTTGATGATGCTAAACCGAAACACTTAAGAGTGGTGATGAACAAAATATCAGGTAGCCCGTTTGGGCCTGAGGGCGGTTGGTAGGATCGCGGTCTAAGCCGGCACTTTAGCTCGTGAATGAAAAGTCAGACCGGCCTCTCCTTGTAACACACAGGATGGGCCATGCCCAGGCTCATTTGACTCGTTTAGACCTTTCTTTTTGTTTGTTTGTTTGTTTGTTTTTTTTTTTTTTTTTTTTGTTTTTTGTGTTTTTTTTTTTTAAGGTAATGAAACTCAAATTTATATACTCGTACCACTTGACACCTTTTGATCAAAACTGGTCAACTTAAGGTCGGTTTGACCAACACTTTATAGAAATATTTATAATCCGAATAAAAATAAATAAATGTAAAATGATCACTATTAAAAATCGGGCAAATTGCACTATAGTTACCTGAGTTTGTCATCATGTTTCAATTGATTATCCAATTTGTATTTGTTACAATTTGGTTACTGAATATGTCTTTTTGTTGCAATCAGGTGTAATTTTGGTTAGCTCGTTAGAAAATTAATGAAAATGGATGAAAAACGTACTCCCTCCGCCCCAGAGTAAGAGTCCCAATTTCTTTTTTGGTCCGTCCCAGAGTAAGAGTCTCATTCCTAAAATGGCAAAGAATCTTTACTATTCACCCCACTCATTCTCTCTCCTATTTTACTTTTATACTCACAACACCAATCAATTCACTATTCTCTCCCACTCATTCTCTCTCATACTTTACTTTTACACTCACAACATTTACATCACATCCAATATTTATTAATAAGCGTGCAAATGAGGGGTGAAACTCTTACTCCGGGACGGAGGGAGTAACAAACATCTTTCAAAAATGCATAATCACCCCTATAGTCTAAATTATCTCACTTCGCCCCCTAGCTCCTAACGAATGTTTTAAAACTAAGGATCAATTAATGACCCCTAAAATTTACATATTTATCCTTTTCTCTCCCGTATTAAATACCCACTCCATCTACTGCATACATAAGAAAGAGAAAAAACTATACCACGGAATGATATTCTTTCAAACCTCCCCCTCCATCCCCTTTCATACCTATACTTATTTTATTGTAGATATCATTTTTTAAATAATTAATACTCCCTCCGTCCCACCCGAATTAGGATTTTTGCTCCCGGTGATTAAGGAATAATAGTATTTTGTTGCCAAAAGTGATGATGAGTCAAGATTAAGAACTTTGACATTTATAATTCATTTTTAAAAAAAGGCTGTCATTAAGTTAAAATTAAATTTATAGTTCATCATAATTTCATAGTCTCATCACCATTCTCTTTCCCCCACCATCACCACCACCGCCCCCACCATCACCACTGGCTCACCACCGGCCACCCACCAAAGAACACCAACACCACCACCGACCGCCACCGCGGAACACCATTACCTCCATCAGCACCACCACTTTCCACCAATATCAAATTCCTACCATAATCACCGAACAATAGCATAAGAAAGTGAACAAAAAGTATCTAAAATCAAGAAGAAAAAATTGAGATCTACACACACAACACACCCAGATTATCACACACAAACACCCAGATTATCACACCCAAACGAAAACACATGTAAAACACATCAAATATTCAGTTGTACACACGAACACACACACATAAAAAACGCCAGATCTACATCGATATGCAGTTAAAATCAAAACAAAAAAAAAAATCTGAGCTTGAGAGAGAGAGAGAGAGAGAGAGAGAGAGAGAGAGAGACTAACCTAAAGTTGAGGCCGCGACGGCGACCACAACGACGTCGATAATGGTGACGGTTTATGTGGGCGGCGACGATGGTGATGGGAAAGAGGAAAGGGAGTTGCGAAGGTAAAGGGGGTTCTGGTATACGGTGGAAGGGTGGCGGAGTGACGGTGGGAGAGGTGGCGGCGGAGGGTGGTAAAAGAGAGAAAGAGAGAGAAAGGGAGTTGCTGGATCTAGGGTTTAGAGGAAAGGGCAATGCTAGGCTTACAAAAGAAGTTTACAAAATGAAGGATACAAGATGTGGTGATATTTTATTGGCTACATCGATAGTGGACCTGACACACTCTAATTAAAAACACCAACACAATTATGACACCTCATTTTGTAAGCCACATTTTGTAGCCATCTTTTGTAACTTTATTATTTCCCTAGAGGAAATGAAGGGGAGGGGGATATTTTTAGGTTTAATGGTCTGATAGTGGGTTTGGGCTAGTGGGGTGGGCTAACCCATGAGTGGTTGGTTAAAATAAGTTGATTGAGTTAAGTTTAATTATGGATGATTAAGGTAAATAAGGTGGGGTAGGCTCAATATAAAGTAATATAAAGTTTTAATTTTGGGATTTCCTAATTCGGATGGGACGCCCAAAATGAAAATTTGTCCTAATTCGGATGGGCGGAGGGAGTATGCAATAAATAAAATGAAAAGTATTGAAACACCCATCATGGGACCTGTGCATGTCAAATTATGTTAGTTTTTAAACATTCGTTAGGATCTAGGTGGTGAAGTGAGATAATTTAGACAATAGGGGTAATTATGCAATTTTGAAAGATGCTTGTTACGTTTTCCATCCATTTTCATTAGTTTTCTAACGTGCTAACCAAAATTACACTTGATTGCAACAAAAAGACATATTCAATAACAAAATTGTAACAAATACAAATTGGATAATCAATTGAAACATAACGACAAACTCAGGTAACTAAAGTGCAATTTGCCCTTAAAAATCCTCTCAATAACATTTTTTTTTGGAACATACATATTTCTATAAAGTGTTGGTCAAAACGACCCTAAGTTGACCCGTTTTAATCAAAAGGTGTCAAGTGAGATGGGACGGAGGGAGTATTCCCTCGTCCGAGTTTAAGGTTTTTTTCCTTCTTTTGGTATGTCACAATTAAAGACTTTTAATTGCTTTATTCCTTAAATTAAAAAGTATGAACAGTGTTTTGGACAATTTTGTCCTCATAAAATTCATATACAAAAAAACCATCACTTACCTATATACTCACTTCGTCTTTTTAGTTTGTTCATTTTTTGTCATTTAGAGTGTCTTATTTGATTGTTCACTCTTAAAGAGGAAAGCTTATATTATTCTTTATTTAATGGGACTCACTTGTCATACTCAATAGTCAATACAACTATCTCACTCACAATTCCAACTCAACACATCACACTTTCATACTCACAACACTTACTTAACTACTAATATAAAACATTTTTCTTTAAAACCCGTGCATTGGTCAAAGTGTGGACAAACTAAAAAGACAGAGGGAGTACTTTTCACTAACTTGTTTTATGAATAATCAATTATTTCCCCCACACAACCGCACCGGGATGGAGGGAGTAACTGAAATTAAGATGACATTATATAATCAAATGCGTTTTCTAATTTTTAAACAAACAAAATTAGGTTCTTAAACTAGAATTATAATCGCAGAAATTAGAACTCCTCGGGGATGCTATGGAGAACGGGCCTCCACGAGCATGAACTCCGGCAGCTCATCTTGAGCCTACTCCTCCGCAAACTATTCCTTCTCCTCATAACATTTATACGTTGTTCCAATGACAACGACGTCGTTTGCATAGATGAATATTGCAAAAGATCTTTAACATTCTTGCTCTCACTCAGTTGATCCACCACTTTCTCCAAATCTTGTTTCTTAACCAATATCTTCACCCTCATCACTCCACTTTCATCTCCTGAAACCACCATGCCGCCGCCGCCGCCGCCGCCGCCTCCACCACCACCACCGCCACTGCCGCTGCGTAGTTGTGCAATGGCATCCGATGTATGGCTTTTCTTGGCCTTTTGAATGTTCAGAGACCTCATTGATCTCATCATATCTCCCACTCTCTTCTGAAACCTTAGAGCTTAAATTTTATTTTTTTCGTGTTTAATTTGCTTGATCACAAATCTTATTGTAAAATGTAGTTCGATAAACCTATATATATAGGAAGAGCGATACATTATAAGACTTAATTATGAAATAATTAGTGGGTAATTAATTTACGTGTGGTAAGCTGAAGCTTAATTAAGTGAATATAATATCCAAACAAACCTCTGCCGCCAACCCTTCTTCACATGCAAATCCAATTATTGATGAAAACGACTAACGCGGATCTATGTACCAACATTAATATACACACTCATGTTACAGACGTTATCTCACACCGAAAGTCATGCTTTGACTATAAGAAAATTTTAGGCTGCTCTTCTCCTTGACAATTGTTTTTTAGAGAGACCTTAGACTTTATCGTGGTATCAGAGTTGACCCGTTACACATGCAGGTCGAACGGCTCACGATGTTGCTCTGCGCCACCCGATTATTAAGTCCACGTTGTAAGCTTTTGTAAAGTCCGGCTACACGTGAGGGGACGTGTTAGGGACATACCCACATCGGGAGTCTTCCTTGACTATATAAAGATTTTGGGTTACTCCTCTCACAAAATTTATCAACTCACTTTGTCTTTAAATAATGTTCTCATTTTTCTTAAAATGAAGTTTGAGTTATAATTATACATGAACTTAATCATTTTAACAAAAATTTAAATCAATACGCCATTATAAATATTACTGATATTATTAATAACAAATTTTAAATTTATATTCAAATAAATTTATAATTATTGCTTAGAATTTATTAAAATAATAATAAAAAAGAAAAAGAAAAAAAGGAGAACATCTGGAGATGGAGGAGTAGGGATGACCAAACCGGCACGGAACCGGAAAACCGGACCGGAACCGGACCGGAGAAGCCCGGAACCAGAGCGAACCGGCGAGTTAACCGGAACCGGTGTAACCAAGGGCCGGTTAAGGTTCATATAAATGGCGAACCGGAACCGGACAGAAACCGGAACCGGACTGGCGTTTCCATTAAAAAAATAAAAATCCCTTGTTTTTCAATAAATTTTAACATGTTTATTCATTATTGTATGATAAATAAAAAAAAATCCCTTGTTTTTCAATAAATTTTAACCTGTTTATTCATTATTGTATGATAAAATAAATAAAAAATAAAAAAAATGTAGTGTGGAACCGAACCGGAACCCTACCGGAGCCGGATTGTGATGACCGGAACCGGTGTAACCAAAGGCCGGTTAAGGTTCACATAAATGGCGAACCGGAACCGTAACCGGAACCGTGTTTGGTCATCCCTACGGAGGAGTATATAAGAGCTGTACGTATGTCCTAATATGGTGTCGGTTAATATGAAATGAATTAAGTATTGATATTTTTGGTGTAAAGAATTTGAATGCAAAATGTCAAAGCCTTTTCACAGCCTGTGTTTTTGTAACTAAACTTCCTTGCCAACAATCTGTATATGTTTATAACGAATTAAAATCATTAATTTGCGCTAGTCAACTACTAAAACATTTAATTTGCTCAAGCCTCTAAGTCAACGGTGCGCTCAAAAACCCATACTAAGATTTTTAATTTTTTTTTAGTTTGTCCCAAATTAAGGTTATTAGTTGTTTTATTACCTTAAATAGACAATGGGACACACTTGTCATTCTCACAACAAAAACTTTCTACCCACTTTCCCTCTCCTACTTTCTCCTACATTACTTTTTATACTCACAACATTTATTTTTTCTTAATCTCCTTGTAAAGTCAAACTAAAAACTTTAATACAAGACGGAGAGAGAGTAGTAATACTAATCCCTTCCCTATAAATGTAAGAATTTAAATACGGATTATATGTCTAATGCATGTTAGTATTATGTGGTAAGCAATAATAGAAACTCAATTTCGTGCCATTTCAGCAGTCCGAAGTATATTCCAAGGCAGTTCCAATAATTGTACAAAATGAAATCACCATTCATGTTTATCAAACTATTGATTACTACTGCAATCCAAAATGAATTTTCAAAAAATTTTCAAATTTACACTTAATTTAAAAAAAAAAAAAAATTATCTCGAAATGTTGTTGGAAACTAAATGACCTATTTATTGTAAATGTATACATAAGCAACGGTTTATAAGTTAGTTATCAATTAAAATTATATTGGATATTGAATTTGAGAGGGAAATAGTGAGTGTACTTGAAAGGAACGACCCGACTTGGAGATACAGACTCTTAGATCGGCCCAACCTGGATGGCCTGGCCCATTCCAGATGTCTACTCGGCTGGGTGTGCCACACCGAGCAAGGAAGGAGAAGCCACGAGGAATCTGGCAAGCACTAAGGATTCCTCACCATGTCTCAACGATCTCAGCTCAGTCTTACCGAGCTGAGTAGCTGGAAGCTACGATTGCTCTAAGGGCCCCTCCGTCGATACCCGCGGGCATATCTCACCTCGCAAATCGAGTCTCATCATATATTTGCTCGGTCCAACGAGCTGGGACTTGGAACCATTCCTACCACGATTACGGGAATTGCAGGACTGGCCCGGCCCATCACCAAGGCCCACTAACGGCTTCTAGAAGCGTTGCCCTAGTACGGACATGGTGAGTCATTCATATGGATAAACCCAAATCCCTACATTCAAGGGGCGGAATCAAGGTGACAAGACAGCTATTTTGGGTATAAATAGAGACCTCTACCTCATTTAGGAAGGTTAAGCTTTCTAGCCCTACTCTTTTCCTCTTCCCAGTTTATTTATTCTCAAACAGACTGACTCATTCTCACGCCGGAGGGCATTCGCCGGTGAAGCCCCGGCCGAGTTAACGTTTGTTCTTCCATTTCAGACTAACTAAGGCGCTCAGATATCCATCCGCGGATCCGGCTTATTGATCACACTTTTTGCTCGATGATCAGTACTTGTTTAGGTTAAAGGTCATTGTCCAATATGATGATTACACCCCGTTTATACATTCTCATAGTCCTCGCTAGTAACCTACTTAACTACTTTCGAATTTTCTTTCTCCTTTTCATTATTATTAATTTGGAAATAGTTTCTTTTTTGTTGTGGAAGTCTATAATACTACTCCCTCCGTCCCATACTTATTGTTATTAAATGAGAGTGTACAGGGATTTAAAAAATATATTGGAAAGTAAGTATTGTGAGTGGATAGGAGAGACAAAATAAATTAGTAGACAGTTGTTGTGAGTGGATAGAAGAGAGAAAATTGAACATTTTGGGTAAGTAGCAATAAGTATGCGGCGCCCAAAATGACAATAAGTAGCGATAAATATGAAACGGATGGAGTACTAAGAAGACCAATCATTGGTGCATCTTCCCGAGGATCCAAGTGCTATTTCCATTTGGTGTCTTTTAAAAAATAATAATCAGAATTGAAAATCAAAATGTCAAAGCTTTCACAGCCTGTTTGCTCTTAACGGTCTAACCTAATTTCATTATTTCATAAATTAATCAATTAATCAATTAATCAAATCATTTATTATTTGTCTCAAGAAAAATTATCTCCTTCATAATTGAATTGACCTCTACAAATGGGCAAGACACGTATGGCAGAGGAGATAATTAATCCAATTCTTTTTGCTCAAAATAATGAGATTTATGTAATGTGTCAACGTCTAATCTGATTTTAACAGCTTGTATAATCATTTATTTGATCGTAACCAACTTAAAGACTTTCAAATACTATAAAAAATTAACTTTTTTGGTACATAGTATGAACACTTAAATTAGAAATTCATTTTTATTTTATTTTTTTTAAAATTCCTAACCACCTGATCTCAATACTAGCCAGCAGGAGGTATATTATTTCTGGTTACTTTTGAAGCATACATTCACTCTATTTAAAAATAAAAATTGTAGTTGACGTGTCAATGTTTTTTTAAGAAAGAAGTATACTTTAATTGTTTATATATTATTGTTGGGAATATGCCTTTGAATCAATATGCGTATTGGTTAAGGATAGATCCAGTGGCGGATCTAGGATTTCCAAACACCGGTTGCACAATTTACACTAAATAACTTCATACCAAAAACTTTCAAAACTCAATTATATTCAAGTACATAATTAAATAACTTCTACTAAGTTCACATTCCTTCTAGTTAAATTACCACTCTAATTAATTTTTTGGGGGTGCACTTAGTAAAAAAATAATAATTAAAAAATTGGGTTGACCGTGTGCACGTGTACCCCCTGGATAGATCCGCAACAAGTTCGGTAATTCCTGAGACTGAGAATTGTGAATTCCTTTTGGAAATGGATTAAGGATTTATTCAAGAATAAGGATTATGGTGTCCTTATGACAATAGAATTGCTTTATCTCTAAGTAAAAGGAAACTCTTTTGAGACATGGATTAAGGTTTAATTAGGTTTCTTATTGGTAAAAGGAATTATTCAAGAATTAGGAAAGTTGTTTCCTAATGAGAATATAATTTCTTTGTACACAAAAAATAGGATTCCTTTTCCTTTTAGGGTTTTAGTTATTTATGTGATTATAAATACAACCTTCCCCTAGCATAATAATAAATTTGTAAGCTTGTCAACTAGAGCTAGAAATAGAGTAGTTCAAGATGCTCAAGATGTTAGACATAAGTTCCAAATCTGTAATTCTAGATCTAGGGTTTGCACAGTAAAAAATTATTCTGATCAATAATCCGTGCAACTAGATTAGTGTGATTTGTATCTGTGATCTCCATATTAATTATATATTCCCTCTTCGCCCGTGGAAGTAGCCTAGTTGGTGAACCACGTAAATTTGTGTTCTTGTGATTGCTTTACTTTTCTCTTCAAGTCTTGTTAATTGCTCTAACAATTATTGTGTTACATTAAAGAAGGAAAGGGTAATATTAACTGGACCAATTATTGCTGCAACTGCAACGGAATGAAGCATTTAATAAAACAAGGTACAATGGTGGTTTAGGGGTAGTGGTAGCTGTTGGGTTTTGATGTATCATGCGCAACAGAATAATAGCATAAGATCAAACACCCATGAGCCGGGATCCGTCCATGTTGATTAAATTAAATACAAGATGAAAGAAACTAACCCTTGAAGATCGCATCCATGAATACGGACTTTAAGATGCTAAAGCAAACACCCTCTATCGGTATCCACACGTCGAACGGATTCAAGAACACCTTCTTGATTGATTGCTAGATCCAAGGCTTGATGATGAAGAAACGCTTTCTTCGTAAGAATTATTTTGCTTCATTGATTATTGTATTTTGATGATTCTAAATCTCAAAATAAATAATCCTCTCTCTTTATGGTTTATTGTTTCTCAAACAATTGTTATTGATTTCTAAAATCAATTATTGAAGCTTTCAATCCCGGCTGCATATATTTATATGAGGGTTTGACCTAATTCCTTTTGGGCTCGGGATTCCTTGTCAGCCAAGGAATCCCGACAAACTGACCAAATACGGGCCGTACGGCCGCAGTTCAAAAATTCCATATTTTTCTGCCTTTTTCAATCCGTTCTATTGTGTGTGACCCAATAAGATTATACTAAGTTGGCTACGAGTCCGAACCATTCACAACCCGTAAGTCATAAGCGGACTCTAGTAAGCCATTATGACTACCCAATTAGCATAACTTTGAAAGTCCAAAGTTACCTTAATAGAACATATCATAATCCCTTTGTCACGCGATATCATATTGGACATAAGTCATGGTCCACGTCAACTTATGTTGTCCAATGCTTTTTCGATCCCGAGTAGATTGATATGAGCAAATAACATTGAACACATCAATTCATTTGGGTATGGCCATACACTATCATCAATCTCACTCATCGAGTGGCCAAGCAGATATCTCTCTTGAGAGAGGGACAAATCTCATCTTGACTTATAATTCTTCCCTACAAGAATCCGATTATGCCAATCATAGTCTTTATAACTACCTGATTAAAGGTAGCGTTTGACTGTCAAACATAATGTTCATCATGTGGAAGACCATGATAATCTCAGGTCTAAGGATATCAAATGATGATATAACTATTATGAGATTTAATTATGACATTTGACCATGACATAAATCTCATAACGGGTCTATCCAGTACCTTGTTCTCCAATAAGTACCCACAAGTTTAATCCGCATCCTATGCACCATAATCATCATATGATTATCCATTAAACTCATGCTAGCCTTTCATAAGTGCTAGGTACAATGATTATTATAATAAACATGCAAAAGATATAATAATCGGGGTTGTTATCTCTATAACAATGAAGCTATGATGTACCGCATAGGCCTTTCTCAAGGGCCTAGGGCATAATATCCAACAGTAGCAAGACAATAAGATGTTTATACACCTCCTTTCCATTTATATGATCAAATTATTTTGATCTAAAACAAATTTAATATTTACTTTGGTATTTACTAAAAAATATCTTTTTTATCTGTCACTGATTGAGACACATCCTTTATGTGTGTGACACAAACCATTGTATGTGTGTGTCACACCATTGTGTGTGATGAGAGAGAGAGAGAGAGAGAGAGAGAGTGGCACCAAAATGAAGAGAGAAAAATATAGACGAAGAGTGCAAGAGCGCCGCTTGTGAAAGTATTGTGAGAGTAGCCTGGTGATATTTTTGTAATCTTTGATTGAGCTAGACATTCGGATTTGTAGATTGATACACTTTATAATGTTGAATTTGTGATAATATTCCTTTCTTTGTTCATGTCCATGCTATCTTTACGATCCTTCTTGTGCAAATTACTACTCAACACCTTGTGACGGCCATAAACATGTGCTTTCATAGAGAGACATTATTCTTGTGATCATATATAATAGGGTAAATCATAAAATAGGGACTAAACTTCTCGAAGTGGTACCAGTTTATGGCCTAAACTTATCACATGTGTTTTGCACGTGACACCCAGATTGGATTAGCTTGAAATGAGTTTTGGTACAAGATCAAAAAAGAAAAGTGCATTGCTAATATAAAAATATCATTAACTCAGTACTTTAACAAACCAAAGATCATTAACATATTTAATTTTCTACCACTTCATATCTTTAGATAAAGCAAATTAAGAAGGAAATACACAAAAGTCTACCCATTTCTCCTCATCCCATTTCCTCAATGGACATGTCTCAAATTCCTCTATATTTAGCTACTTCCTTAATAAGGTTGGTTTTACTAGAGCCTACATACCTTCCACAAATTTGTCCATCTCTAGCAAACAAGAATGTAGGAACCGCAACCACATCAATGTCCGTTAAGAACTCCTCGCAACTATCACTCTCATCACCATCCATCCTCGCGAAAATCACCGTTGAATCCATCTGCCTCGATAATTGCAATAGTGTCGGAAAAACCTTTGAACACGGACCACAACGCTTCAACCCAATAAGAACCACAACCAACCTATTAGTATACTTGCCTTCGCTAATCAACTTATCAAAATCATCCTTAGAGTGCAATTTTACTACAGTGTCATGGTTTTTACTATAGTAAAGGGTATCACATGTGAGTTGATCAAACTCCAAGCCTTCTATTTGATGGATTTTTCGCATACCCCTATAGAAGCGAAAAACTGGGACTTTACTAGTGAAATTCTCTCTTTGGCATAGTTCTTTAGAATCCTCCGATCCATCTTCTACTACGTAGATAAGTCGAGCATTGTTGTTGCATGTTTCATTAAGCTCCCTCATGAAATTCAATATTTTGGTTGTGTAGTAGTCATGGTTAGGGGCAAAGGCTACCAAAATAAGCTCATTGTGCGACGATGCAAGAAATTCATCAAATTCTTGGATGGTTCCAACTTTGTTGACCGTTTCATTGCCTATGAGCTTTGGCTTGATAGTACTACTAGAAATCGAGACGTTTAAGACAAGTTGCGAGCGACACATGTTGAGCTTTAATGTTGAAGATTTTGGCTTCAAAGATGTGTTGGAAGATTGGGGTGAGAAAATTGGGAATGGTGGCCTAGAGAAATTTTGGTTGAGTGCAGCCATGAACACTTGTACACACACACACACACACACACAATCTTTGGATAAAGTAAAAGAGAGGAGTTTTTGCAATGAATGTGGAGATGGAGTTTGAATTTTAAGCAAAAAAAAATAAAAAATACAAGGGAAGGAAACATGTTTGGCATGAGAAGGTTGGGATATAGACAATTTTAAAGGAGTGTGAGTTGATGATTTGGTAGGGTCATTAATGTTGTGTCTATCCCGTATAATAGTACTCCCCCCGTCTCATACTTATTGCTACTAAATGGGAGTTTACGTGTATTAAGAAAATATGTTGAAAAAGTAAGTATTATTAGTGGGTAAGAGAGAAAATAAGTTAGTGGGTAGTTGTTGTGAGTGGATATGAAAGAAAAAAAAGAACATTTTGGGTAAGTAGCAATAAATAAATGGGACGCCAAAAATAGAAATAACTAGGGATGGGATAAGTATGAGAGACAAAAGGAGCTGCTAAGAAGATACCATTAAAAGGTTTTAGTCTTATCCTATTGGGTTATTTTGAAAAGAAAAAGATCAATCACCAAAGATTTGGTAGGGTCATTACTGTTGTGTCTATCCCATCAAACTCATTTTTCATTCATAAAACAAGGAAACACTGATGATGACATCAGTCATAATAACCGTTGGATCATCAGCGGTAAACACACTGTTTGTATAAAGTAGTATGAGGTCTGAGCTACTTAGCTTGTGTGTTGGGGAGTGTGGTCCTCTAACAACAATCACAGGTGACAGGTCTTCACTTGCAAGGTTTATGTTGCCAGTGACTATGAGGACATACTCAAGTGTACTTAAGGCACAACTATTCAATGCATTTATGAAAAAAAAATAGTACAAAACTTTGATATATCTACCATAAATCTACAGAATGAATCAACTACCTTACGAAGTTGTACAGTACAACCAGTCAGCCCTATGCATCAAGCATTTGATTTTCAGTTTATGCATCAGCCAGCCTTCATATAATACACCGTACGCAAGCCATATGTTAAAACAATAGCCTTAATGTCTCAGAAGAATTCGAATTAACGCATCTCCTCAGGGAATCATTAGAGATCTGCAGATCACTAAACTAAGTAACACTCTAGGATTCCACTGATCAGTATCTAGAGATCTGCGTTAGATTAAACAACTCGGGGACGGACAAGACCACAGCACATGCCATTTGTTTCATGAATCTATTAAGCTTACCATAATCACAGAATTCTACCAAAACCGGCTACTCTCGAGTAGAAGTCAAGTACAGTTGCTAACTCTAAGAAATGAAACCATCTTCAATCAAGAAAACACTAAGGCTCCGTTTGTTTCAGGTAAAACAACTTACGGAAAATGATTTTCCGGAAAATGACATAAACATGTTTTTGGTTGCTTGGTAAATCTAAAGAAAATGTTTTCCGGAAAATATTTTCATATGAGAAAAAAAATAAGAGAAAAAAAATAATTTGAGAAAAAATATTATTTTGAAACAAAAAAAGTAATATGAGAAAAATTTGAATGGGGGTTTGGGTGGGATGGTTGGTGTTGGGTGGGGGTAGGGGAGGTGGGGGGATAGGGGCGAGGCGGGGGGGGGGGGGTAGGGGAGGTGGGGGGTTAGGGGGATGGCGGGGGTGGGGAGGTGTTCAATAATAATTTTAATAAGAGTGAAAATAAGTTTTTTTTTTTTTTTTTTTTTGGGGGGGGGGGGGGTGGGGTAGGTGGGGGTGTGTGGGAGTTGTTAGAAAATAATTTTAATAAGAGTAAAAAAAAAATTGTGGGGGGTGGGTGGGGTGGGGGAGGGAAGGTCAGGTAAGGTTGGAGGGTGGGTGGGGGTGGGATAGGATGGATGGAGAGGGTGGTGTTAGAGGTGTAGTGGGTAGGGTGGGGTTTTATGGAGAGTTGGGTGTGAGTGAGAGAGTCAACATTTTCAGGAAAATGACTTGCTTAGTAAAAATCCGTAAGTCATTTTACTTAGAAAAGAGGGAAATCATTTTCCGGAAGTTATTTTACGCGAAACAAACGGAGCCTGAGAGAGAGAGAGAGAGAGAGAGAGAGATGTTATCAAGGCTCATGTGACCTGTTTTAGAAAATGAATTCCTCATCGCTCCTGAATTGGGCATTTAGCTAAGATCCCCAGCTCTAAACGCATGTCTTTCCACATTTACAGTCTTCCTACTTTTAAAGTCAGTAAAGAACAAGTTTTTAGATGTTTGTCACCAAGATAAACCTCAAAAAACCCAAGACTGGTAAAGAATGAAGAGCAAAAGAAACCAAACTAACGAATTCAGTACTTCATATCTTTCATGTCCTTACTCCTCGGGATCAAATAATGCAGAAAGTCTAAAACCGTTATTCATCTCATATCAAGATTTAAAAAAAAAAAAAAATCTCCGTCCTTCACAATTATGCTAACTCTTATTCTCCATACTGTCAACAGTACAATTTAGAAGTTCTATTAGAAGACATTATCAAACTTAGATCTAGCTGGCTTAACTGCAAGGCCATCCAGTAATGAAGCTCACATGACTTACAAAGTCTTCCACATCACGTGAGCTACCTCCACAATCACTAGTATATACTACTCCTATAAAGCTCACATGTTAAGCCACACAGTTGGAGTGTCGTGTGAGTTGTAAACTCCATGAGCTTTGATCACGGGCTCGTTTGTGTAATCTCACTGGCAAATCGTAATTTAGCCAAAATCCAAGAGTGGTTTGTTTAACTGTCACGCGAGCCTGCCTGGCTGAATGTTTGATCTTATTTAATCTACTAAAACGCAGTAACAGTTGTTCTACAACTATTAAAGCAGAGCATAAATCACACCTAAACTTCAGTAAAAAAAAAGGCCGTTGAATTAGTAGCAAATTTGAAACCTCAGTCAGTTTCAGATATCAAGCGAAATTCCAAAAAAGAAGAAATTAAAAATAAAAATAAAAAATTAAACCCACATAATACGGCAATACATTGGCAATTCAGAGACTAGATCACTAGGCCTTTTCAAGAATTCATCCGTTATTGATTACCATAGCCCAGATAATAACATGGTAAAAGCCAACACTCAAATAAATTGATTAATTTAGTTAGAACATAGTACTATATACTACATTGTCAGCATATACTCAAGCATTTGAATTCATCAATGGCATAATCTTAGCAAATCAAAAGCAATAAAGATTGGGCCTTTTCCACTAAAATTCATTTTCCTTATAAAATAAATAGATTGTCAAAAATGCTTTTGACATTTATTCCTCTTAAAGGTGCAATGCAGGCAATTTTCAATACCCACAGCAACAAATTAGGATCAAAATAAATTAGATTCGTCCATCTATAAGATAAAAACTTGCCAAAATTCAAAGCTTTATCATCGTAAATGGCATAACCAATTCAAGATTGTAGATACCCTTATACTCCCTCTTCTACAATTTAGGCTTAATTGTCATAAACATGGCTAGTGAAGCAAGTGGTCATATCGTTAAAAAGTTTGAATAGTCAAACTGGAAGATCATTTTGGGACGGATGGAGTAGTTAAATAGCCATATCAAACATTTAAACATTCAAAATCAAGGTAAATCCTTTCAAAAACATCAATATCTGGTCAAAATATTCAAGCTTTTTCCTCTCTTATTATAATTTAGCTCAAAGATGGTCTCAAGCCTGACTTTCCCCTTCTAAAAAAACTAACTTAAAACAGTTCCACAGGACTATCAACGACATTAAATCACACTCAAAAAACATAAATTTGTGCTAAAAAAACATAAGACAACAAAATTAAAGCAAATTAAGAACAAAACCTCTTCTAATTCGATTTGGATTTCGGGTTCTCGGGTTTTCTGCAGAGAATCATGTGCATTGGCGAGAAAATCCCCGACTCGCCGCCTCTCGTGAGATAATCAGCAGTCTTGAACAACATCTCGTGCACATCAATTGTACCTTTAGGTGCAACTCCAAGTGTTTCGAGAACCATTACAACAATATGGTTCCTCCAGTAGGCGATCCGACCCATCTTCAACCTATTCCACCACGGCTGAGACGGCGGCTTAGCCAAGTCCTTCTCCTTCACCACTTCGAAGCCGACATTCCGAGCCGTCACAGCTATGTCACTGTAGCTTCTCAACCCAGGCAAAGCATCACCCCTCTCAATCCCCTGAATGACCTCCACGTGTTCCGGATCTTCCCCTCGGTACAATTCGGTTGTGACCCATTCGTATGATACGTACAGTGAGCCGGGTTTTAGGACCCGGTAGATCTCGGCGTAGACTTCCTCGAGCTTCGGCGCGTGGCAGGTGGCTTCAATTGAGTAAGCTCCGTCGAAGGTCCCGTCGGCGAACGGCATCTGTAAGAAATTCCCGCACACGACGTCGCATTGCTTGTCCAGTCCGGCCTTTTTGTTGTGCGCTTTGGCCCGATTGACTTGATACTCGTTAATTGTGATTCCGACGACGTTTGCGCCGGAGTGGGCGGCAATTGCACGCATCGGGCCTCCGACTCCACATCCGGCGTCAAGGATTTTGTCTCCGGGTTTGACGTTAATTAAATCGACGGCCATTTCTTCGTGGATCCGGGTGGCTTCACGGTGAGATTTTCCGGGGATGTGAGGGGAGAAGTGGAAGGATTGACCCCAACCCCATTCGTAGATGTCAGTGACGAGATTGTAGAAAGTGTCGACGAAGGCGGGGACGTTTTGGGTGTTTTCAATTTCTTTGGGGCGGCGGAAGAAGGACCAGTACTGGTTGTACTTGTCTTGGACTTTGTCGTGGGAGATGGAGCCGCCGGAGAGGTCGACGGCACGTTTTCCCTGTCGTTCGGCAGGACCGAGGACGCAAACGAACCAGTAAAGGCCGCCGGCGATGAGGGAGGTGGTGCAGACAAGGAGAGTGAGAGAGTCCATCTCTAGTTGGGAGAGAGAGATCGAAAGTGTGTGAAAGTGTGTTTTCACGGCGGTGGAGAAAGGATAAGGAGGAGATTTTTCGGTGGGGGGATATGATTGGTATTTTGGTTATTGTTGAGTCGTTTTGTGACCACGTTATGCCACGTCAATTGGTTACTTTTTGAAGGTTTGGTACCTAATATCATTTTTGTTCCAAGTATAGTACCTCAAATGGTCACTTCGTGCATTCAAGGTCACTTTGGCTAACACCGTTAGCATTTGACGTTAAATATCCATGTGCTTGGTCATGTGCCATTTATTGAGGGGTAAAATAGAAAATTTATGTGAAGAAAATATCCCCACTCTTTCTCCTTCATCTTCTTCCCTCCTCCTTCATTTTCTTCACCTTCAATGGCAATTCCCTCCGCTCATTACCATTTATTCCTCTTTCATCAAGAAATCAACAACATTTTTTTTTTTGTAAAATTCAAAACAAATTTCTTTCTTTCAACCCACCAATTCCCTCTACTCAGCAATGTCTCCATCTCCACCCTTCGCCCAGCTCCCCTAGTCCCGCTACCGCACCCCTCCTCACCTCTGCCTCACTCCTTTCCTTGTCCCCGCCCCACCCCGCATCGCATCTTAGGCACTGCAAACCCATAAGATCTTAACCCATTAACCCTTACTCTTCACCCCTCTCCCAGAAATTGACCTTTCCCTACATGGAGGTCGCAATATGCAGAGAAAGACATGGAGGTCAGGATTGAAGGAGAATCATGTTGATGCTTGATTTGGGTTCAGTGAAGATTTAAAATATATTTTTTTCTAAAACCCAAATTTTGAAATGGGAAGAAAGTTTAGAATCGCGTTTTATGTTGTTGTATTGCTATTGTTGGTTCTGCTTGATTTGAGTTTTCTTAATTTGGATTTTGTTGATTTGGGTTTCGGTGGTTATAAGGACGGCGGATTGGTGATGGTTGAATAGTGGTGGTTAGTCAATGAATTTTGTTGATTTGAGTTTTCTTGTTCATATGTGTGGGAATCTGGGAGGATGAAATTGAAAAGGCTTATGAATTTGGTGGCTATTTGCAGGTGTAGTTCAAAGATTTAATTAGGTTTATTGATGAAGGAGAAGAAAGAAGATGATGGAGAAAGAGGGGATATTTTTTACTCATTAATTTCTTATTTTACCCCTCAATAAATGGAAAATGACTAAGCACATGGATATTTAACGTCTAAATACTAACGATGTTAGTCAAAGTGACCTTGACTGCACAAAGTGACCATTTGAGGTACTATACTTGCAACAAAAATGGCATTAGGTACCAAACCTGCACAAAGTGACCAATTGAGGTATTTTTTTTGCATTTTTACCTTTCCTTTTTCTATCGTTTTACTTATATTATCTCACTCCTTCACCTAAACAAATACTCACCATCCTACCTAAGTTGAAACTTAAAAAAATATGTGGTAGAAAATGAAAAAAAAGAGAATATGTAAGGTAAATATTAATTTTGGTTGAATAAACTGAATGGTGTAAAATGAAGAGAGAGAATGAGTGGTAAGGTAGATTCAATATAAAATTATTAAAAATTAACTATTTTTGAGAGGTCTCACGTGAGCTGGGACAGACCAAAGTAAAAATAAGTCTAAAGTGAGCCGTGACGGATAGAGTAGTAGCCGTTGTCTTTATATCTGGTTTACTTGTAAGTTTTACACGGTACGCATTATATACCGCTTTTGGGCAACCTTTTCAACAATTCTAACAATTAAGGGATCCGTTTGAATGGAGAACATGGGACTAGTTGAAATAATGGACCTCCCACTATTTTTTTTTTTTTGATTGGGAAGCCTATTACGTCAATTGCAATTGAGATAATCAAAAATTCATTTTTTTTTTTTGGTTGAAACTTTCGGCATTTCGGCGATTTTCTAAAAAAGATAGCAAACAATGATTCCTAGAGTTGAGACGGTAGAGGAATGTGTAAACCAATGCTTTTCCATAGATTAGATTGTGAAATCTAATCAAGATTTCTAGTACCAAACAAACTAAATTAGGTTACTTAGTTTCGTTTTGAGCGCCTCATCATAGTAATTGTTAATTACTCAAAATATTCAATTTTCTTTCTCCTACCAACTCACAACAATTATTTACTTATTATTTCCCATCTTATTTTCTCTCTCCTACCTACTCACAATACCTATTTTTTTCGACATATTTTTTCAATCTCCGCACATTCAATTTTAATAAGAAATAGTTTGGAAGTATCAAACATGTTACGATACTTATCTAGAATTTGATCTGAACTGAGGTAGTAACCACCTAAACTCCTTAAAGTTAAATCTAGAATTTTGAGAAAATAGCAATAAGTACGGGACGCCCAAAATGGAAATAAGTAACGATAAGTATGAGACGGATAGAGTACTATGCAACAAACAACTGAGGCATAAATAAACTTTAACCCCATAATTTTTACTCTTTTAAATAGTTAAATTCCCGTGATAAAGCTCAAACCTTCAGAAATGATTAGTGGGTCGTATGTATTATCTGATCCGACTAACAAAATAAAAACTCAAACCAGACAAAATACAAACAGAACAACATCTGCAGAAGCAGCTGCAAATAATGCCAAGTTCCCAAGTGAACAAATGACTTGGGGCAAACTGTGGCTCACGGCTGCCCAATAAATGATCGCCCGACACAAAAAAGTCACAAATTTTTCTTCTCAGATCCTAATTGGCAGATGTTGATTGGCTATACAATCTAGGGGACCGGTACATAACCAATCATCATCTGCAACCAAACCTTTTTGCGACTTTTTTCACTCGTCTGCCCCGCATCATTTTCTGACAGTGGTAGATTCAATGTTTTAGAACAATACTCGGGCGTCGCCTCTTTTTCCGTGCAGACCTTCATCTCCAGTCTGACAAGAAAACTCGCATTGACAGGACGTCTTAACTCAGTTTAGGGGGAGCAGCCCAGGTGGAGGGGACTTGAGTCGAGTTGGGTAATGCACGAACATTGATGTCCAGAGGGTATAATCGGTACTCAATGTCGAGTTCTTTGAAGATATTGACCATTTCTTCAACCACAATGGCTCTCCTTATCCACTTTTCTCCCATATCCTGATGATTGATTTTGTGTCTCAGCCACACTGCCATCTTCAGCCTATTCAACTCCTCTATATTCATCGCCACCACCTTTGGTTCCGCGTACCAAAGATCCTTATTGCTCTCAACAAAACTACATAACACACACGCGCACAAAAAAAAAAACTTAGTATAATAATCGAAGTGAAAAGAAAGAATTTGAGACAGATGAATAAAAGTTCGTACTTTATAATCCGTTTCTTTATGAGGGCAATCTTTTCATCTGGAGTGGCTATATGGATACAGAACTCAACTGAATCACCCATATCAGGACTGCGATAGTAGTTGCTGATTGGTCTTGTTGCGAGTGTACTGTTTGGATAAAGGATCTTCTGGTTGTCGAATCTCAGAAAGACAGTAGTTAATATGTTCATCTCTTCCACAATCATCTGCAACTCGTAAAATGCCCAGAATAATCTTAAATTAGATCAAGCATAGTTATGATTATATTTATATATGTATATGTGTATGTATATAGACCTAGTTCTAAGGGTACCTGTACTCCATCGATTTCACAGCGATCGCCCACATCAAAAGGATGCATAACAAATACGAAGATGATGGCCTCAAATATCGTTTTGCAGGTGTTTCCAAATATGAAGGCGACAACGACAATCTGAGAGCTTACAAAGAGTAAAATCTTGCTTGTTGCTATTCCCAGTATTAATAGGCAAATGATCACGATGATGATTCCCACCAAGACATTAACCATTGAATGCAGCTTGTTCACGGCTGTTTTCGTGTCGTTGAGTGTCAAAGCCAGGGCTTTTCGTTCTCTAAACGCGTTGACCTACAATAATCAAATGTAATTCATAAGGTTGATAGAGCATCAAGTTTCTTCATTTCAGTTGGAGCATCACATAAATTAGTTCAGTATGAAATTGCACTAACAAATCATGCTTACTGTGATCAAGGCTATACACACACACACACACACACACACATACACAAATACATTTACATATAGACATGCACAACTATGCATACACAGAGACACACATATAATATGTCTCCATTCTCCAAGAACTTACCACCCAGTTTTTGAGAGCTGCCTTGCTGATCTTTTCACTTTCAGATGATCCTTCTAAGACACCCATGGCCTTCAAAGCCTCATCTTCTCGCAAGAAACGCATCAAATCTGACAGATATATGAACCTGAAAGGAAAAAATACAATTACGTTTATGATTACTCGACAAACAATCCAGTCTAATCATCAATAGCTCAGTCCGCTCATGGCTGTCAGAACAGCTTTTGCATGCAATGCAGCACGTAGAATTTGACAACGTTATCATAACTCGAGTCAAAACAAGGAACTTGAACTTCCTCTAAAGGACGGAGAACTCAAAATGCGAAATGCAGTGATAAAATTGTTTGTATGACCACACGAGCTGTTAAAAGCTGTTCTTTTTGAAACCTACGCAGAATGCTATCTAATGTTTGTATGGCGACAGCAGCAACAACAATAACAAAGCTTTAGTTCCAAATGTTTGTTTCAAAATGTTAAAAGTGATTCATTTCAATGCTTACTTGGAGCCACGCCTAGCCACGTTTTGGAATATCTTCCTCGCAGCACGTTTAGCTTCAACTTCACTTCGAATCTCCGTCCCCGTTTCCTCATCTTGGGCCGTGCCAAGCACCTGCTCATCCAACGTAGCCAGGGCACCATGTCGAACAATTTTCATCAATCTCTTCATATTCCAAGCTGAAACATTTTTAGGGTTCAACCTATGCAAATGATCTATCGTTATCCCTTGACCCTTATCATCTGCATTTTTCGATGATATAGTCCCCGAAAACTTAATACTAACTGTTCTAGCTGGTCTCTGCACAGACGACTGCACTGATCTTCCACTCAATCTCATTCTTGGTGGCAATGCTGATGCCCTAAGATCTGGGGGAACCGTTGCCCCTGCATTCTGCAGCTTCCAAATCTCTGCCATCGTCCGATCCTCTTCCTCCTGATTGTGCTGAATCTCAATCAGAGGTGGGCCCGATAATGTCTCAATCACATACTGATTAAACAAAGACTCGTGAATCCGATCAAAAAACGTGCTCACGTGAAAGGAAGAGGCAAGGACCTTGACCACAAGAGTCTTGACCAGCCATAACAATGTCGCGACAAGCATACACACCATCAACTTGTTCACATACTTGAGGAACTTATTTGTGCCCTCGACTTTCTTATCAAACATGCAATGCCAAGCGATTAGAACCAAACCTAACCATATACAGTTCTGGACCGCCTTTCGAATTCCATACACAAAGTATAAAACACGTTTACGTAAAAGAAAATTCCGTTCTATAAAGAAGACGACTAACCTTATCCCCCAACCAGAAACTAGTCTTCCACATATTAAAACGAGCACCAAAACCTCCCATTTCCATATCTGCAACCCTCTTAGGCACTGTCGCTTCCATTTGGGGATTGCGAGGGTACATGACAAGGCGGAAACGATTAAAATGAGACTAATCCATTGAGTTAGAGTCAATGCATCCAGCTTAGCCTTCTTGAAATCATCGGGAATGTCCTCATCATCAAAGAACGGATCTTCTTCTTCTTCAGTTTCTAGCTTACCTAACATGCCTGAGGCTCTAGACAAGAGCCCTGACTTTAACTGGCCGGACCTCCCTGTTTTAGCCGACCTTTTTTCAGGTGGTGGCTCAATCGGATCCAATAATCTCGATTGCATTGTTTTAGTCCTAGCTATACTCGATCGCCTCTGGAATGAAGTGCACCTTAAAACATCACCGCCACCTGCACCGCCACCATCATCCTCTGTGGGCCCTACCGATGTTCTTCGCCTGTATTGATCCTGCTGATGAGAAATCTCGTCAAAATTCTCATTGTTTGGAGATTTAACATACTTGTTGTTTTCGATTGGTTCGGGCTCGATATCAAACACTTTGGAGTCAGGATTTATAAACGAAACTCTTAAATCTTTCGACAATGATTCTCGATCACTTTCATTGTTATCCATAATTCCTTTTCTAGGGCTTTCGGCCGTTGGATGATTCGAGATTCGGTTAGGGTTCCGGCCATGCGTCAATTCATCCATCTCCATATCCATATCTAACGACAGCTCCACGCCGGCATTTTTCTGCTTGTTCAAAAACTGTCCGATCAACCTCGACGGCGGATCCTCCACCACCTCTTTCTGATAACCAAATCCACCGCCGTTGGGCGTATTCGAAAACCGCGGATCCTCCTTCACCTCCTTCTGATGACCAAATTCAGCATCACCGCCGCCGTTTCTTCCGCCATCTCGCCAAAACTCATAATTAGACGTTTCCATCCAAATATCATTCCCGGAATCAACATGATGAACATGTTGCGCTTCAAGGTCGGTATTATCGCCGGCGTCGACATTAACAATAACTTCTCCACGGTGGCGTTGGAAAGGAGAAGGAGAAGAGGACGTCGACGAGCTCATTGGGTGGTGATCGGAGAGAATAGGAACGTGTTCGTGGCTTGAATCGTCGTCTCCGGCGCTGGCTGATAATCTACGCGCGTGTTTGTATGAGCCATGTGATTTGAATGATTTCTTTAAAGAAGCAGGGAAATCCATGAATCAAAATATGTAATAATTCTTTTTGCTGAATCGATGAAAGAGAGTGTGTGATTTGGTAACAATGATATTGTTTTTAATTGGCGATTCGTTTCGTGTCATTGAAAATTTTGACAAAAAGGAAACAAAATTTATTTTTGGATTTGCGAAAAGGGGACGGAAGAACAGGTGGCGGTAAAAAAAAATAGAGTCCGGCGGGGTTTGCGTTGGGGGGAGTTAGGTTTTTCGAAACAATATACGGAATAAGTAGTCAATTGAGTTCTGTTATGGACGGTCATCCCGTGATCATTTTGGACATAAAGGCCCCTGCACTTGTAAACATACTACACGGTCTATATTTTGAACCATTCATTTTTATTACGAATGTTTAAGAGTTATTCAAAGATATTTTTAGGTATTTTAATATAATTTTTTAGAGTCAGTCTTATGAAAAACCTGGTTTAGAAAAAATTACTCCCTCCGTCATATCTTAAGGTTCTTACTTTTCTTTTTGGTCTGTCCCAGCCTAAGTGTCTAAGTTTCTTTATTACCTAAAATGGACTATGGGACCCACTTGTCATTCTCACAACAAAAACTTTTTACCCACTTTATCTCTCCTACTTTCTCTTACATACAATTTCATACTCACAACATTTACTTTTTCTTAATCTCCGTGTAAAGTCAAACTCAGACTCTTAGGGCGGGATGGAGGGTAGCTTTTTATAAGTGTCAGTCTTACGAAAAAATATTTTGAAAACACGTTAGCGTAAAACAATTTTTTCACAAGATTTTCACAATCTTTTGTAATGAAGATGAGTTAGCTTTATAAAAAAAAAAAAAAAAAAAAAACAATTTGAGAAGATAAAATAATAAGTAGAAAATATATAATGTGTAATGTGATTAAAATTTGTTATATTAATTTTGGTTAATCACATTCATGTTAGCTCAAGTTTGGCACGATAATGTAAGACAATTGTGTTCACAAGACTATCATGATCATTGTATTGTATTGTATAAGAAGAAATATTTACATTACTTGTGGTTGAAACCTATATTACATATTTCTCCTTTTGGCTCCATTGGGTGCTTTGAATCTAGCTCACATATCTCTTGATTTCATTTAATGCACTATTGAACATATGAATTTCACACTTTATCTCAATCCTAAAAATTGGATATGCATTTTTTCAAATAAAAATAATAATAAACAATTGGATATGCATTGTTATTGTTGTTCATCTTTCACAATAAATGCCACAATTAATTTGAGTAATTTTTATTAATTCATATATTGAATTATATTATTCAAAAATTGTACTAGAATTTTTTTTTTTTATCTGAAAAAAAAAGTAGTAACACTTAGGGCCTGTTTGGTAAAGCTGAAAATTAAGCTCTGAAAATGCAGAGCTGAAAAAGTAGAGCTGAAATCATTAAGTTGTTGAATTTTGTAAGACTTCAGTTTGTTTGGTACTGACAAACTACATACATTTGAATTTAATCAAAATTTTAAACAAACACTTAAAATTAGTCTCATCTCTTTCATTTGATTATTTTTTTTGTTTATCCTCAAACAAAAATAGTCACATTTTTTAAATAAATAATTATAATTCAAATTATTATTTGTCAAATTATCTTTTATTTAGACCGGTAGTAATAATATTTGAACAGTTTTTTATTGGTACTTTCATTTGTCCCACATTAATAAAGTTCATCTTCACTATTTTGATCAATTTTACTAAATTTAACAAAAAAAATGATAAAAATTAATTATTATACTCAAGTAAAACATTATCAAAATTTACAATATAAAAATAATTTTATTTTAATTTTATCATATTTAATCTATAGAAAAAACAAAATATTTCAACAACATAAAGTAACATTAAATAAACAAATATGTTGATGAGTGGTTTGGAACCCATTCTGGTTTTTAATCTTACCTCCTCTTACCTTGTTAAGACTTGCCATACTAGCTTAAAATTAATAGCTTATTTTAAGACAATCTTAACAATTTAAGTGATTGAAATCCCTTACCAAACAAGCTTAATTTTCTAATTTCTTAAAATGTTTCAAATTAAGAGCTTAATTGGATTACCAAACAGACCCTTATTTTAGAAGCTAACTAAAAAGAAAAAGAGGAAGTCTCCTATGCAACCGCCGCACGGTGTGCGACGGCGCACAGCCGCCCCCCCCCCCCCCCTTTTTTTTTTTTTTTTTTTGCCACCCCCAACTTTTTTCTTCCTAACAAAAGTAACACTTATTATAGCGAAATGTAACACTTTTTTTTCTTCAAATGTAACATATTTTTTTTTCAGAATGTACCACAATTTTGCTGCAATAGATTAAAGATAACATAAAGATTGACAACTAAACCAATGTCACACTTTTTATAAAGGAATGTAACACTCTTTTTTTCAAATGTAACACTTTTTTTAAAAAAAAAAGTACCACGATTTTGCTGCAATAGATTGAAGATAACATAAAGATTGACAACTAAACTAATGTCACACTTTTTATAAAGGAATGTAACACTCTTTTTTTCAAATGTAACACTTTTTTTTTTCAAAATTAACATAAGATTGACAAATTAAACTAATGTTACATTTTATAAAAAATGAATGTAACATTTTTTTCCTCAATTGTGACAGTTTATATTTTTAAATGTAACATTTTATCTGAAATGTATCAATTTTTTATTGAGAAAGTAACAATTGAAATGCAACTCAATTATATATATGAATTTTTACTCTTTTTTAAAGAAGAAAAGTAACATTCACCAAATAAAATTTACATTCATCTGTATAGAAAATTATAATTATATATTCACTTTGTTACTCTCCAATTATTATTTTTTCTAACCACAAAACTATCAAAATTTTAAATTTTCTTGTAAAATTGCTGTTATATTTCGCTGTGAAAAGTGTTACTTTTATCAGAACAGAGTGTTACATCTTAGCTGATGAGCAGCTTAATTTTTTTGTGTGTAAAAAAATATGTTTTTTTTTAAAAAAAAAATCAAACCATATCATGACCTATGTAGTTTTATTCGTCTCGTTGAGACGAACACAACGGTATTTTTAATTGTTTTTTTTGAGTTATAAATATCAAGATATAGCATTTTAAAGTTAATGGAGTTTTTCTTTTGGCTTGCCACGTGTCGCGATCTGGGAAGGTGGGAGAGGCTGGGCAAGTCGGGCTGGTGCAGCCCATGGGTTTGACCCTTTGCACCAATGTGCAACGGTTGTATATAAGAATTTGTCAAAGAAAAAAGTGAATGAATTGAGCAAAAAGGCAATGTTTTGGAATCATGTTGTTTTCCATATTAAGATTTTAGGAAAAAAAAATTACAATTCAACTCTTTCTACGAAATTTGTCTCAAAAAAAAAAAAAAAAAAACTCTTTCTACGACATTTAAATGGTTTCCTACAACATTTAAATGGATTTAAAGACCCACATCAATATTGGAAAGAGTAATGTTAAGGGCACAAAATCTTGCTCACACAATGAGGTGGCGATATTTTATTGGTTGCATTGATAATGGACCCGTCACACTTTAATTAAAAACACTAATAGAATCAGTGCACCTAGGATTTTGTGAGCAAGTTTTTGTGATTTTTTTGTGCCCCTTGTATTATTCTATTGGAAATTTTAAAAACCAAAAAGAAAGGATATAAGTGGAAATGAACATATTATACCAGAAATGTATACCGAACTGCTAACTTGTCCTTTTGCGTAATAAGAGTAATTCACATTGTGTGCAACAAATGCATTTGATGGGGGATTAATTATTTGTGAGACGTGGCAAGATGAGGGCGTCAGTGACGGGAAATGGACCGGTTTGAGGATGCGACAAACCGAAACCTTGGACAATCAAAGTCAAAACGACAAACATAGTGCGGGCCACCAATAAGGAACTCGATCCATGCCATTGTCACAGACAAACTACTCTTTCGACGCTACAGATCTCAATATAGAAAAAAACTTGTACGAGACGATCTTATTACACACGTGAAACGGATCTTGTTAGAAGGTTAAATGGCTTGCTTCTTTATAGATTGGGCGGGACAAATCCATTTTGACAAAAACTTGTGTGAGAACACTCCAACCCGTCTCATGGGTGAGACGGGTCATTTTTTTGACCCATTACCCGACCCACAACCCTGCTCCAGGACCCATGGGGGGACCCTGCCACGTGGCAGCCCCTCATTGGCCCCAATTTTTTTTTTTTTTTTTTTTTAAATTTTTATATTTTTTTTTTTGGTTTTTTTTTCGGTTTGTGAAAAGTAATAGTTACCATCTCTTAAAGTAATAGTGTTATTCCTATGTTTTCTTCGTTTGCCAAAAGTAATACTTATTATAACTAAAATGTAACAAACGTGTTATTTATATGTAATAGTATTTGTATATAATTGTAATACATATGTATAGATATCTATATGTTTTCAAACAATAAGTTACAATGGGGTCAAATTTATCATGATACATGTAAAAGTATTACATTATCTATAGAAATCTGTTACAATTTCGTCAATCAAAGTGTTACATTTACTTGTATAAACTTACTATTACATTCATATACATACGTTATTACTTTTCAAATGGGTAAAAACGAGCTTTTGTTTTTTTAAAACAAGTATTACGTTTACTTATAAACAATGTTACTTTAAGAGATGGTAACTATTATTTTTTGCTAAACCACTGAAAAGCCGGAAAAAAAAATATAAAAACTAAAAAAAAAACCAAAAAAAAAAAAAAAAAATTCCCCGGCCAATGGTGGGTTGCCACGTGGCGGGTTCGACCCATGGGTCATGGGGCGACCCGTCTCATGCATGAGACGGATCCCCTTGTTCTCATGGGAGACCACCTCATCCATTTTTTCTCTTATCGAAATTCATTTGTGAGACCGTCTCGTACAAAACTTCCACCATTAATGACATTTCTTAATATGTGTGAAACACTCCATAACGACATTTATTTTTAGACGGAGGGAGTAACATTTTCATAACCCCATATTAAATTCCATCCTTAAATTTAAAAATAAATTATCATAAATTATATTTATAGGTCAAGTTTAAAATATTACTGTCAGATTCCTCTCACTATCACTAACAGATGAGAGTCTAAGTTGGGGAGATTGGATATGAAAAGCTTAAGAGTACCCCTATTTAGAAACTGGATACGATCAAGATGGAGAGCAGATCAAAGCTTAAGAGTACCCCTATTTAGAAACTGGATACGATCAAGATGGAGAGCAGATCTCCTGTGTCCCTCCATGTGCCCTTCCTTGTGCCCCTCTAATTTGGACCGTTTACAATATCAATATAAACGGTCTAGATTAGAGAGGCACAGAGAGGGGCACAGGAGATCTGGCCTCATCAAGATGACAGTAGTAATGATTGCATTTGCTTCGAAACTACGGTTTAAAATCTTTGATTGACGAGAAAGACAAATTTATTAATTATACTTGTAGAATTACAAAATGCTCTACCTTAAAAATCAAGACTTCACCCCTAACAACATTTCTGTAATATCCGCCCCCTATCCGCCCCCTTAGGTTTTTTTTTTTTATGTTAAAGATTCCTTTAATTATTATTGGGCCAAAGTGATTAATGAGGAGAGTTGGGCCTTTAAGTTGTGGGCTTAAGTGTTAAACCCAATAAGATGAACAAGCAAGAGTTAACAATTATAGAACAACTTGCCCTTAGACTATTTATTGGAGTAGCAAAAAGTTGATAAATGTACCAAAATCCAGAAATTCTTCACTTATTCTTAGTAAAAGTTCAATCAAATTGAACATGAAATGAAAGGCAAAGAAGAATATCTTTTCAGGACTGGCACCATGCACTAATATAATTTGTTGGTGACATGATGATAAGTAACAACTAAATGTTGGGTTTCTCTTACCCCAATTGATGAACCGATGAACCGCAAGTAGTAATAATAATAATAATAATAATAATAATAATAATAATAATAATAATAATAATAATAATAATAATAACAATCACTATTATTACTTTAGCAATACTCACACTTGACAAAGTACAAGTGCTTAATGCACACACAAGTCTACTATCTAGTATCTACTATATTAGATTAAAACTCATAAGGGACCTAAATAACAACATCTATCAACCCAAACTAAGATTTAACCCCAACATTCATATTATCACAAATTTAACCAAAAATCCAAATAAATTCTAAACTCAACCAAAACATCATATATATCACTAAAGTATCATTCAAACAATAGCTTCTTCGGATTAATATGCTTGTTATTTGTCCATGAAATTCAGATAAAGGGCCTGAATTGTATGATGAAGTGATTGTTTATTCAAACAATCCATTGATACACCATGCACATATGGACATTTAGAACCGAGACCGAGGTTATAGCACGTCAATTAAACATAAATGACATACAAGTACGTATTGTTCAAAGAGATTGTACGAGCTAATAATGTTAATCATTAAATTATTTGTTGCACCAAAGAAGTAATGGGTGACTTAAAACCTATCTGGCAATACTATGCACAAGCGTTCATGTATTTCTTAGCTATTATTGTCAGGCATAGTGAAGCATTAGTGCTCGTTCATGTGTACATGTATGATGCATTAATAAATTGTTGGTATTGCACAGGTTAATACTTCAACTCAATTTTATTCTTGCATCCTATGTTGAGAAACAAACATTAGCAAGTGAATATATCTGGAGAACTACGGGAACATTTCATGTTATCTACATGCTACCGAGGGCGAAGCACAGCCTGTCAAACCAAATTGAAATTATGCGGAATGATCAATGGAGTCTAAACCCAATAGGTGTATTCTTTTCAATTATTACAATATATTAAGCATTGTTATTCCATGGCTCAGTCAATAATAATTGCCTCTAAGAAATTGTGAAAAGTTGGAATGTCTGATTAGTGGGAATCTCATGCATTCACTTTTAATTTAAAGTATAAGTAGTAATAATAATAATAATAATAATAATAATAATAATAATAATAATAATAATAACAAACAATCACTATTATTACTTTAGCAATACTCACACTTGACAAAGTACAAGTGCTTAATGCACACACAAGTCTACTATCTAGTATCTACTATATTAGATTAAAACTCACACTAATACACGCTGTCACTCTTTCTCTCTTGACTCTTTCCACTTCAAGATTACACCAAAAGCAAAACACTCCACCCCTCTATATACTACACTAAGTCGGTTAAGGAGTTCCAAGCCTACTTCAGATTCATCTCTCAAAGTCGGTTGCTCTACCATAGTCTAGAAGCTTCATTGATGTCGGCGCTCTTCTTCAAAACTGGAAGCTTCACCCTTGTTCTTCAATGCCTTGGATCTTTAACCTGCTACCTAAGAAAACATCTGGGTACGCATCTTGATCAGCGTGTTATAGTCTAGAGATACACCAGCTTGGAACGTTAAGTTGCTACCTAAGAAAACAGACATCGTTAGGGGTGGGGGAGGGTTCTCTTCCCAAAAACCCTCTAGCGTGAGAATCAGATTCCGGCCACAAGATGAACATGAACAAAAGCAAGATGAACAAGAACAAAAGGGTGGGGGGGGGGTTAGCTAGAGAGATCATACTTACAGTGCTTATGTTGATAAGAGGTTTATATAGCCTTACTAAAGGAACAAACATGCCATTCATCGCCACTCATTGGGGAGCACAAAATCACTCTGAGTGGTGCATGCCCAGTGGGACGTGAAAAAATAAATGTCCTTTATGTTAGAGGTCTGATCTTGTTGTAAGAGTTTGTTGATCTCGTAACTAACAAGCAAGTGGCCTGCTCAATTGACAAGCAGTTCGCCCAAATAGGCGGCTTACCCTAGTAGACGACTTGCCTACTTCCCAGTGCACAACTCGCCTACGCGAGTTGTCCATCACATTTCACACCTGTTCAATCTTGGGGGTTAACTTATACACGGAGTTGTACCTCAGGCCCACCCATACTACTGGAGCAACTTGCTTTACAAGGGTAGTGGGCCTTGATCTCATGCCAACTCCGCTCTGATACCAGTTGTTAGGACCGCGACCACCCCCACCACTCCACACTAGTATGATATTGTCCGATTTGGGCCCAGCCCGCACGGATTTGTTTTTGGGTCATCTGGCCCAGCCCGCACGGATTTGTTTTTGGGTCATCTCCCAAAAGGCCTCATACTAATGGAGTGGGTGGACTCTTTCTTATACTAGACAATTCTTCTTTCAATTGCCGATGTGGGACTTGGGTTGATACCCCAACAAACCTCCTCTCAACCAAGGACCACCTCCAACGAAGTTTACTTGTACCGCCGCTATTCACCACATGCGGGACACGCCGCCCGATCACCAATATCGAGAAGACTTTCAACACAAGGCACACACTGTGCTCCACTCGCGAGGTCACACCACAGAAAATCCCACATATCTCACACACGCGGTCCACATCGCGTCGGGCCCATCCACTAACCTGGGCTCTGATACCACCGCTTTGGGCCAGCCCGCACGGATTTGTTTTTGGGTCATCTCCCAAAAGGCCTCATACTAATGGAGTGGGTGGACTCTTTCTTATACTAGGCAATTCATCTTTCAATTGCCGATGTGGGACTTGGGTTGATACCCCAACAATACCAACTCAAATCATTAAGAGACTTGCTCTCTAGGGACTTATGTCAACTCATTTCATCAAGAGAGAGTGAACCAAGACACGACTTGGCCCTTAGTGCGAGGTGTCGCTCCAAGCACTTGTGACTCCTATCAATGTGGGCCATATGGCGAGATGCAATCTTGGTGGTGACTTGATTAGATAGACAATATAATGATGTTACAGGGTGAACCCCGAATATGAGAGTTGCCTCATAGTCTAACTTCCTTAGAAAATACAAGTTGGTCGCATATGGGAGACTTCCTCTTCCTCTTGTAGATTTTCTCTTGGAGACTTCCTCTTTAAAGACTTGTTCTCTGGAGGCATCCTCTTGGCAAGTTTCTAGATGCGAGATGGTCCTGAGTGACTTTCTCCAGTGGCAACTTGCTCTTTGGGGCAAGTCTCTATTTGACGAGTTCCTTACCAAATAATGACCCGTAGATATGCCACACTTGGGCTTGAGCCAGTTGACATGATTGGACCTTTTTAAATGGATTTAGGCCAAATAATTTTGGTGTTGGTGTTAGAACAATTTTAATCCCTGAATGCCACACTCATATTTAAGTAAGAGAAAGAGGAAAAGATGAAGCGGAAGCATGTAATAAATGTATACCTGTTGAATCCATTATTGTGTCTTGAAGGGAGATTAAGGATGATGAAGATGTAGGGAGATGATCTTCTAAATGAGAGTGTCTCTTAAGTTTCTCAGAATTTCTTCTAGATAATTATGAAGAGAGTATGTAGAGAGAAAAGTAAGAATTCAGTATGTTTAAGGCTTGATGGAGGGGCCTTTATATAGTAAACATGGTGACACTTCAAATAGGGACCATACCTATTCATTTCCAAAGCAATGTTGATTTACCATCTTGCCCATCAAAGATAGATAAATAACATTTCAGGGATTCTACACATTGACTATTTTGACCATACTTTATATTAATGTCATAGTCATGACTTTATTTATGGAAGGTGCCTATTAACTTGTGTTGCAAGCCACAATGATCTAACAATCTCCCACTTGGGTTGCAAAACAAATTTCTTCCTTTAAATCACAAGTATAACATAAATGACAACCCTTATGTGCACTTTGTTGTCATCTATAACAATCTCGTCCATTAGCCATATAAGTATAGGACTAAAGGGGCAGTCGTTGTAATTGATTCGCAACTAAACCCACTATAATCACATATACTAATTCAACTAAATGACATAGATCAAAAGTATGGATGTGTAGCATGGATCTTAATGAATATATACATATTCTTCCAACTAGTCCAACTTAACCAAATGAGATCAAACTTTAATAATTAATAGAACAATAAATGAAAAACAACACAAACTCCCACTATATTAAATGTTATCAAAAGTTGTTACACCCATATGAGCAACATGCTCGTGAAACACTAAAGGTGATAACGCCTTAGTAAACGGATCCGCTAACATAGAGTTTGTACCAATAAGTTGTATTTCTATTTGTTCTTTTTGTACCCTCTCTCTTACAACAAGAAATTTAATGTCAATGTGTTTAGACTTTGACGAGCTCTTGTTATTGTTGGAGTACAAGACCGCTGCCCTATTGTCACAATATAGCTTAATAGGTCTTTCGACGCTATCGACAATACGTAGTCCCTCAATGAATTTACGCAGCCATATAGCTTGATTGGATGCCTCAAAACAAGCAACAAACTCGGCTTCCATGGTAGAGGAAGTTACGAGTGTCTGCTTGGCACTTCTCCAAGAAATTGCTCCACCGGCTAATGTGAAGACATACCCAGACGTTGATTTACGGCTGTCTTGGCATCCAGCAAAGTCGGAATCGGAATACCCAACGATCTCAAGATGATCCGACTTTGAATATGTAAGCATGTAGTCCTTGGTGTTTTGTAAATACCGCATCACTCTTTTGGCTGCGACCCAATGTTCTCTCCCGGATTGCTTTGGTATCGACCAAGCATTCCAACAATAAAAGCTAAGTCTGGACGAGTACAGACTTGAGCATACATTAAGCTTCCTACTGCTGATGCATAAGGGATGTTTTCCATATACTTGGTTTCAAATTGTTTTTGGGACATTGATTAAGACTGAATTTATATCCTTTAGAAACAGGGGTGTCATGTGGTTTACAGTTTTGCATGCTAAACCTTTGTAATACCTTCTCTATATAGGCCTTTTGTGATAATCCTAAAGTACCTCGTGAGCGATCACGGTGTATTTGGATTCCTAATACAAAAGATGCCTCTCCAAGATCTTTCATTTCAAATTTCTTTGAAAGAAATTTCTTAGTGTCTTTAAGAAGGTTTATATCATTACTAGCTAGCAAAATATCATCCACATATAAGACTAAGAATATAAACTTACTCCCACTGAACTTATGGTATATACAATCTTCACCAATATTCATTTCAAAGCCAAATGAAAGAATTACTTGGTTAAATTTGAGATACCATTGACGGGAAGCTTGCTTGAGCCCATAAATGGATTTCTTAAGTTTACAAACTAAATGATTAGTTTGTTCCAAATCATCCACCATTTCTGGTTTCTTCATATAGATGGTTTCCTCAATGTCTCCATTGAGAAAAGCTGTTTTTACATCCATTTGATGAAGCTCAAGGTCATAATGTGCTACTAAAGCCATAATGATCCTAAAGGAATTTTTAGAAGACACCGGAGAGAATGTTTCTTTGTAGTCAATACCTTCCTTTTGAGTGAAACCTTTGGCAACAAGACGAGCCTTATGTCTTTCCACATTACCTTGTGAATCCCTTTTGGTTTTAAATATCCATTTACAACCAATCGGTTTCACATCCTTCGATAATGGGACAAGATCCCAAACGTCGTTGTCTTTCATAGATTTTAACTCTTCATTAATGGCATTGATCCACTTATGAGAATTAGGACCTTTAATGGCTTGATGGAAGGTGAGAGGCTCATCTCCCACTAAACCTAAGTGTCCTTCATTCTCGGCTAGATACACCTCATAATCATCCGAGATGGCAATTCTTCTTACTCTATTTGATCTTCTTAAAGGCACTGGTTCTTCCTCATTTTGAGGTTGTTGAATTTCCTCATTTTGATCAACATTTTCATGTTGTTCAATATTTATAGGGGAGTCAATATTTTGAATTTGTTCCTCTTGAATTTCAGGTACAAGTACTTGATTTCCAATTGGAACTACTAAGGGAAGAGGTATAGAAATGGATTCCTCTTCCTTAAATTCAAAATTATTATTCCTAATTTCCCCTCTAAACTCAACATCCTCAAAGAACCTAGCATTTCCCGTTTCAAAAAACGTTCTAGTTTTCGGATTGTAAAATTTATAGCCCCTTGATCTTTCGGCATACCCTACAAAGTAGCAACTAACTGTCTTAACGTCCAGTTTTCCTTCGTTAGGCCTATAAGGCCTAGCTTCCGCTGGACATCCCCAAACATGAAGATGATTTAAGGACGGTTTCTTATTCGTCCATAATTCATAAGGGATTTTATTGTTAGTAGCCTTAGAGGGAGCCCTATTGAGAAGATAAGTAGCGGTTTTTAAAGCATCGCCCCATAATGAGTGAGGTAAAGAAGTACAAGAAATCATACTTCTTACCATATCCTTAAGGGTTCTATTACGTCTCTCAGCTACACCATTCATGCTAGGCGTACCCGGCATAGTGTAGTGAGGGACAATCCCACACTCTTCAAGGTAGCGAGCAAAAGGACCCGGACGTTGTTCTCCCGAACCGTCATTCCGACCATAGTACTCCCCACCACGATCGGATCTAACGTTCTTAATAGTCTTCCCAAGTTGATTTTCAACTTCGGCCTTAAAAGACTTGAAAACGTCCAAAGATTGAGATTTATCATGAAGTAAATAAATGTATCCATATCGAGAATAGTCGTCTATGAACGTAATAAAATATTGTTGACCATTCCAAGAAGGAGTAGGAAATGGTCCACAAATATCCGTATGTATTAGTTCTAAGACGCTTGATGCTCTCGAGGATACTTTCCTTTTCGTGTTTGTAAATTTTCCTTTTAGGCATTCAATGCAAAAGTCTTTATCCAGAATATCAAGTTTATTTATGATTCCCTCAGACACAAGCTTGTCAATTCTCCTTTTGGAGATATGACCTAAACGCCTATGCCATAAGGTATAAGAATTTTCACTTGAAAACTTTCGCTTTTTACTTTTAGTTTCATTATTATGGGACTCATTGATTGTTTGAGTAGTGTTAAGCAAATAAAGATTATCACTACTCGATAAAGTACTAGTACCAACAATAATGGAATTAAAATAAAGATCACATCTATTATTTCCGAACGAACAAGAGTAACCCTCTTTGTCCAAAACAGTGATAGATATTAAATTCCTTCTAAACGAAGGTACAATGAAAGTATTATTCAATACAAAATAATATCCGGTACTTAATAACAATCTAAAGGTCCCAATGCCTATTACTTCAACCGGGTTCCCAGCTCCCATATAGATGAATCTTTCATCCTTGCTAGGTCTTCGGTAATTCAGGCAACCCTGCATAGACATACTAATGTGAGTTGTTGCACCAGAATCCAACCACCATGTATATGAAGGAATTGAAACTAAATTAGCCTCAGTACAAACAAGACCAAATGACATACCTTTCTTAGCACGCCAAGCGTGATACTTAGGGCAGTCATACTTCATGTGCGTTAGGTCCTTGCAAAAGAAGCACTTCTTTTCTTTATGATCGTTAGATCCCTTAGGCTTCTTGTTGCTTGTTACCGCAACTTCTTTCCCTCTTCTCTTAGTCCCATGAGAAGAGGTAGATGCTAAGTGAGCACTTTCAACCTTAGATTGCTTCAACCTATCTTCCTCTTGTGTCACATGTGAAATCAATTCATTAATGTTCCACTTGTCCTTTTGACAATTATAGGTCACCTCAAAGTGACCAAACTGAGGAGGAAGAGAGATCAAAACTAAATGCACGAGGAGCTCTTCAGTCACCTCTAACTTAAGTGCTTTTAGTTTTGTCGAAAGGTGAAGCATTTCCAAGATATACTCCCTAAGATTCCCGGTACCCTTGTACTTCATGGAAACAAGTTTCCTTAGGGTAGAACTTGTTTCCGACTTTTCGCTTTTTGCAAAGCGTTCTTCAAGGGTCTCGAGGAAAGTCTTAGCATCAACGTCCTCGGGAACACTGTTCAAAAATGTTTCCGGGACGACATTTTTCATAATCATTAGGCTTACTCGATTGGAGCGTTTCCATTTCTCAACATATAAGCGGTCCTCAGGGGTGCTTTCTTCATTAAGAGGAATGGGAAACAGCTCCCTAAAAACGAGGTCAATATCCATACAGCCTAAGATCATTACAATTTTGTTTTTCCAAGTTTTAAAGTTTGTCCCATTAAGCATCGGAATTGTGCTCATCGCAGCAGTAATAGAAGAAGCGTTAAGTAAATCTGGGAATCGAGAACAAGAATGAATACAAAACAATAATAAGTAACTACATTATGAATTAAAAGATTAATTATATCAAATGAAATCCATCAATAAAGCAATTAACATGACTTCAAAACTAATCTTTGGATTGCGAATTGACTCATAAATAATTACTTTAGATGACAAGTAATTTGAACAATATTTGATTAAATGCTTAATCTTCCTTTGGGTAGTCTTAAGCATTTAATAAAATTACTAAATGTTCATTTTATATGTCATCACATGAATGCTTAAGACTTTCTTAGTACGTGGCGTTGTTCAACCTTAGTCGTTCCACCAATCCGTTCGGATGGTTGAGGAGACCAGTCAAGGTTTCCAGCCTGATATACCATCGTTAGTCAAATGTCAAGATTTTCTTTGGAAAATTCAAGTCATTCATATCTTAAACATTCAACACTTTAATAATTTTGCATTTAAATAACGTTAATCACTTAGGTGATAATATTATTTAAATAATGAATAAAATTATTTAAGCATATAATTAATCCAAGCTTTAAGGTTTGAAAAATAAATGATTTTTGTTCAAGAGAAAACAACAAAATATTGCAGAACTTGATTTTCTTTCGACATACTTAGCACGACCGTGCCAAACAAAGGGCACGACCGTGCCAAAATATGGGGAAAAAACATGTTTTCACGGTGCTGATGGCACGACCGTGCCAAAATAATAGACACGACCGTGCCAAACGAAACGGTCCGACCGGTTTAAACAACACACCCGTCCGGACCAGCACCAATGTACACACCTGTTCAAGGTAATAGAGGCGCACGGCCGTGCCAAAACAAAGAGCACGACCGTGCCATATAATCTGCACTTCTGAATTTTGGTCTAAATTTTCCTCAAAATCAAATGAATTGCAAGTAGATCCGCATGGTATGTACTTAAAACATAAAACCATGTTATTTAGGATAATCTTGCTTTTTTTAAAAAAAATTAATGGAATCAAGTGAGTAGATCCACATGGTATGCACTTAAAACATAAAACCATGTTATGAAGGGATAGTCTCACTTGAACCTTTTAATGAACAAAAACTTTCAAACCATTTTTCTTAATTTTAGATGAAGATCATCAGCACTCTATTAACGAATTAGAGTCCCTAATCGACATCAAAAACCTTATGATTCAACAGAGAAAATGAATCAAAGTAAAGCATGAAAGCTTTTTCTTAATACAAGAACTCAAACTCAAACTAAATAATGAGCGGTGCTCTGATACCAATTGTTAGAACAATTTTAATCCCTGAATGCCACACTCATATTTAAGTAAGAGAAAGAGGAAAAGATGAAGCGGAAGCATGTAATAAATGTATACCTGTTGAATCCATTATTGTGTCTTGAAGGGAGATTAAGGATGATGAAGATGTAGGGAGATGATCTTCTAAATGAGAGTGTCTCTTAAGTTTCTCAGAATTTCTTCTAGATAATTATGAAGAGAGTATGTAGAGAGAAAAGTAAGAATTCAGTATGTTTAAGGCTTGATGGAGGGGCCTTTATATAGTAAACATGGTGACACTTCAAATAGGGACCATACCTATTCATTTCCAAAGCAATGTTGATTTACCATCTTGCCCATCAAAGATAGATAAATAACATTTCAGGGATTCTACACATTGACTATTTTGACCATACTTTATATTAATGTCATAGTCATGACTTTATTTATGGAAGGTGTCTATTAACTTGTGTTGCAAGCCACAATGATCTAACAGTTGGTGCATTAGTAACAAACATTTGTGACTAATAATAGATCAATTGGTAGTGACAATGAAATGTAGAAGCAAATGAAGAACAATATGACGTGCTATTATAAGTAAAATATCATCTCACTTTTGTTTTTTACTTGTTGAGTAAACAAATGGGAATGGTGTACACTTTTTATTTGTCTTGTAAATCATAATTAAAGTTTTTGAAATGTGGATAAATTTTATGTTTATGTATATATCATTATATCCCCATGATTCCAATTCTTTTATTAATTTTTGACTTTTTAAAAATGTGACCATTGTCAAAGTGTATATCACTAATCACCCTGTTGTATCTTGAATTGTATAAATTTGATATTTGTAGTGTGTGTGAGAAGATGAAGATTAAGGTGATAAGTATTCCCTCCGCCCCAAATCTCATGGCTATTAAAATTGAATATACGGAAATTAGAAAAATATGTTGGAAAAGTAAGTGTTGTGAATATGTATGAGAGAGAAAATAAGGTAGTGGATAGTTGTTGTGAGTCTGTATGAGAGAGAGAATTGAACATTTGAGTAAGTAACAATTAATATGAGACGTTCAAAATAATAATAAGTAACCATTAGTGCCTGCAAAAACTGGAGATCAGCTAATTTTTAGACTTTTATTACTATATTAATACCAATTATTGTTCAAAGTATACTATAATTGCAAAATAAAATATGACCATCTTTCGTGACAGAAGAGTATGTTGAAGCCCAATGCATCCCACATCCTAAATGGTCAAAAAAAAAGCTTGATACATACTTAGACCAGGAAAGAACATCCTAAATGGTCAAAAAAAGCTTGAACTGAACTAGTAGGGTGCTAACCCAAAATGGGAAAGACACCCTCCAAAAATAGGCGTATGCCTCTTAAATGCGGCGAGCACACGGTATTCTTTAGTAAAAGGCGAAAGAATAGTTCGCATTGTGCTCACCGCGTGGCTCCGTGCCTTTCCAATGATCTCCACACTTCATTTTCTACTACGTATCTGACTACTTTATTCCTCTAACTAAATAATGTGGGATAAAAACTATCCAAATTCCTTCCTGGAAAATTTCCTTTCTACCCAAACATCAGTATATGGACAACAACAATTGCATAGGAGTATTAAACATCACTTTAATTTAATCTTAGACAGTTTATATATAAACCTCGAATGAAGAAGAACTACGAAAACAGTCGAAAAATATGTAAAGAACAACAATTTGTAGCTGCTACAATAAGTGAAAATATCGCGACAAGCTATATATAATGTAGATCAAGGATTCAAGGCCAATCTAATGTGCGGGACGGGCTTCCATTATTTTGGAGTTTTTATAAGCTGTTCATGGATAGGCCTCGATTACGGATTGAACAGCTTGAATGTGTTTTATTGTGTAACGACTGAAACCAGCTTTGTGAAGAACGTATGCCCATTCTTTTGCAGTCCGCTCTTTCCCTTTGTCTGTGTGAGCCATCATCACCATATCAAGCATTAACCCGACATCCTTAAATTTGTCTTCCTCTTTGCCTTCTATCACTGACTCCACTATTATCACCTTCCCTGTCTCCGGTGGGATGGCTTCCTTGCATTTCTTCAATATAGCTATGCTCTCGTCGTCATCCCAATCGTGCAGCACCCACTGCATTTTGTAGCACCATAAACAAGTGTCAAGAAAAGTAACAACAGAGTTTTTTTTTTTTTGGGAATTTGGTTCCTGTATAGTCTGACTTCACAGAAGTCTTGATAAAACATACTAAGTCATCTACTAAAATATGTAACTCATGTGAATATAAGAGAAAAGCGCAAGATACTGTAGTAATGTAATTCATCTACTATATAAGTCAGACTTCTATGCAATCAGACTGCACAGACCCCAGATCCAAGACAATCTGTATCTACCAGAACTAACCATTATGTATGCAGCATCGGCGTTTGGAACGCTAACAAACATGTCGCCTCCCACGTGCTCAACGCCATCCCACTTTGGAGCAACCGACACAACATGAGGTAAATCAAAGTTGATCCCACGAACCCAGGGGAACGACTCAACAATCAACCCCAGAGCGGTTCCATCACCACCACCAACATCAACCACAGACTGCAATCCCTCAAACACCTCCGGACACCCATCTAACAAAGCCGGTACAACCCTCCTAGCACCACAAGCCATAGCATCTTCAATAAGCTTACTATGCTCAGGATTCATCTCTGCATACCCCCATACATCATCCCCATGAGCCGCCTTAAAAGCGAAATCCCCACAACCTAAAACACGCGCGCTTAAACCCTGCCACGGAGCAAGCATTACCTGGCTTGTTTCAAGTAACACAAATTTAGCCATACTATGTTTTCCTTCTTTCATTAAAAGGCGTGATATGGGAGTTTGAATGTACCCGATGGAGGTTTCTGATATCGCTTTTTCTTTGAATATGCCACGTTGGATCAAGAATCGCATGATCCGGTGAAGGCATGAGGAGGAAGAGCATCCGAGCTTTGATGAAAGCTCGGATATTGGTACGGGGTTTTCACTCTTTTCAATGATATCAGCTATTCCTAGCTCGATCGCGCACTTGACTGCAGCCATTTCAGTAAACCCGAATATGTATTTCCATATATCCACTTGCGCTTGCGCTTCTTCGTCTCGACTGAATATTTGTGCCATCTCTCCCTCTCTCCCACTCTCCCACTCTCTTTCTCTCTATACATATATATACACACATACATACATATATAAGCAGCGCGCGGAAAAGAATGAATCTTTGCAAGTGGGTATATAAAAAATGATTAGTCCTGTAGATTGACAGATGAGCAAACATACATACATTTATGTATAATTTCCTCTAGTGGGTAATCCGATTTTTACACGTCAATCACGATTAACATGAAAGATATGGTATGGTACAATCTTTAATTAATTTTCCAACTTTTGGTCCACTAAACAACCAACCAACCCCATTAAATCAATCTCCAGTGCTTAAAGGACAAGTTTTAACACTATTAGTTTATGCAGATGATTATCCAAAAGCAAGAAATATACTCCCTCCGTCCCAGCTCACTTGACACTTATTTCTATTTTGGTATGTCTCAACGCACTTGTCACTTCCCAAAATAGCTTATTTTTTATAATTTTATATTCACTCTACCCCACCACTCATTCTCTCTCTTCATTTTCCACCACTCAATTTATTCAATCAACACTACTATTTACCCCACTCATTCTCTCTCTTCATTTTCTACCACACATTTTCCTTATTTTATTCTCTTTCCTTAGTCATTGTGCCCACCTTTTGAGTGTCAAGTGAGGTAAGACGGATGGAGTATTAAACATAAACTCATAAAAATATAAAAGATTACATTATGGTTTTTACGACAAAAGAAGATGCATAATTCATTGAAGCGGCTCCCACACTTGATCACTATTTTTTTTTTTTTTTTAAAAAAGAAAGATGAATCAATTAGCACTGACAGCATATTGATGATCATGCTTTGCTACATCAATGCAGGGCCAACTATGGGATCAATAATTTTGAAATTGAGTAAAGCCAAAAGTGATATCGGACGGTTCTTGTTGATTGGTTGTTTTATTAATTTGGGATAAGATTTTCAAACTATAATGTAGTACTATTTATTTAGCCAAGCAAAACATGTGATTAATATTCTTACCAAAATGACTTAAAATCAAAATATTTTATACTACTCTGAAGAGTATGGGTATACTCGTTTTTTTCCTTTGGTATCTTTGTGATTCTGATTTGTGAATATCTTAGATATAGTTGTAATTATTTATTTATTTTGTAGTTAATTAGGATTTACTTGACTAACATACTCATAGTTATCTTTGGTAAGTGTTTGTGTATTTTAGGTGTTTTTGTCGCGCCCCGACCCGTGGTCCTACTTGGCCCCACGTCTGGGACACGCACGGAAGACGTCATAAAACATTTTTAAGAAAATTTTTCGAAATATACTTTCATAAAAAGGTCTTACATAACCAAACAACATTTACTAAACGTGACTACTAGTCACAAAACAACTTTCACAAACAAGTTCTAAGCCACTTGGCTACACACTTCACTTACTTACTTATTTACAACACGAACATCTACCAAAAGAGTTGATACAAACCAAGTCACGGGTACACTACCCAAAAAGGTATTACATTTACATAATGTATCCTTTACTTACACAAACTTTCCCAAAATATCTTACCCAAAGATCTCCTCGACGTCCTCCCTGTGTGTGTGAACTATCCCCTGGGCTCCTTCTTATCTAAAACGGTAAACAAATAAAGGGTGAGAATAAATCTCAGTAAGTTACTAAAATGCAACTACATTACATGCTAATATGATAAACATAAAGGAACAACGCCATAAATGATCATATAGCACATAGCACATAACATGAGAGGCTCCCTATCGCCAACCGTCCCATACCGGTTGGAAATAACGACCAACTCATCATACAACACATAAAACGGAAATAAACACTCATACGTGGATACTGAGCCAAGGTTCTCAAACCAAACGATAGCCATCTGAGAGGCATCAACTGAGCAGCATCGAAGAGCTGAAACGGGTTCCGGAACCAAACAACAACAACAACGGGGGGAAAATGACACAAAGTCATAACCCAAAGTGCCCAACCTTTGGCCTAAGGAAGGGGGTTAAAAATGGGAAACCAATGATAGGAGCCTTATAATGTACTTGGCTCGGAGACCATTATAATCCCTATCACTGCCCAACACACACAAAAGTACCAGCTGGACTTTAGACACAACCGAAGCAAAGAAAACTTGCTTAAACAACAAACGGGGTATGATTCCAAAGTAGGGAACCACACAAGCTCATATTAGAGAAGTAAACACGTTTTCATAATAGTATGCACCATATTGACATTAAGTCATCACACAAACCATCCAAACCATCACATTAATCCAACTTGATCACAAAAGACCAACTCTACCATAATGAACCATGGATACTCATTTTGGTACTAATCACCTACTGGATTTACGTACTATAAAAATCAAAACCCCACTCAATAACCAACCCATCGTGTAGTACTCGAGAAGAGCTTTCCAACGATAGTTTACACGACTAAAACGGAGTCCGGATGAAGAAGTTATGACCTCCGGAAGATTTTACGTAAAAATACACAAGTTCAGACTTTGGGCCCTTACACGACTCGTGTAACACTACACGACTCGTGTAAGAACTTTTACACAAGTCGTGTAACAGTACACGACTCGTGTAGAAAAACACCCCTTCAGAATCTCTCCTTACACGACTCGTGTAACACTACACGAGTCGTGTAATCAGCCCAGAAATCTCATTTTGGCTGAAAACAAAATACTCCCTTCATCTCACCAACCCAAAACACTAACCTTATCAACCCTCAACCTTTTCAACCCTTACAAAGGCTACAAATTCAGCCCAAACACCATACAAACACCAACTTCTATACCCTTCCTAATACTAACAAGCTATGTACAAGTTTTTACTACTCCCTCTGTCCCAAATTTACAAGTATATTAAAAGTATACTAAAACATCATTTTATAACATATAAAGCATATAAACATGTTTATGACCAATTTAACATTTAAAGGGGGATTAGTAACTTACCTATATTCCGGAAAAGATGTCAAGAAAAATAAGATGGATCGGTAGATATGATCTAATCAACACCCTGAACATTTATATATTTTTAGATTTGAAAATGGAGTAGTAAATTAAAAGAAATAAAATGAGCAAGAATCAAACACTACCTTAGCCAACAATGGAGATTTCTCTGAGAAAATGCTAAGGAAAGAAATGGTGGTGTGCTAAACTAAGGGGAGGGAGGGATGAAGAGGTCACCTAAAGACCTTTATCCAAAAATCACAAATAAGTCACTCTAGTTCCACCTTTAGCAATTTAACCCCTCAACTCCTATTTTCAATAAAGCCCCCATAATTCCACTAACAACTTAACTCCCCAAATAAACTTTACTACTAACATTTTAACTAACTCAAATAATCCATTAAAATGTGCAAATTCATATAAGATGATGCAACACATAAAATGCACACATAATTTTAAATAAAAAATACCAAAAATATAAAATAAATATTAAAATAAATAAACGGATTTCGGGGTCGTTACACTCACTCCCCCTTAAAGAAAATTCGACCCGAATTTTAGGATTGCTTACCTCAACCCTCAAACAACCAAGGGTACTTCCTCTCGATCTCCTCCCGAAGCTCCCAAGTTGACTCTTCCACGTTATGATTTCTCCATACAACTCGAACAAGGGGAATACTCTTAGTTCGCAACTCTTGAACTTTTGAATCAATAACTTGGACCGGGTGCTCCTCGTAAGACATACTCGGTTCAATATCCTCGGGAACCTCGGACAAGATATGAGAAGGATCATACACATACTTCCTAAGCATCGAGACATGAAAAACATTATGGATTTTGTCAAGAGAATGAGGTAACGCAAGACGATACGCCCTATCACCAACTCTACTCAAAATCTCGAATGGGCCAATGTACCTCGGTGCCAGCTTGCCTTTCTTCCCGTACCTTCGAATTCCCACTTTAGGTGAAACCTTCAAAAATACAAAGTCACCCGAATGAAACTCAAGATCTCGCCTCCGATGATCGGCATAGCTTTTCTGTCTACTCTGAGCCGTACTCAAACGATCCCGAATAAGTTTAACTTCCTCAACTGACTTGTTCACCATATCAATACCCCAAATTTTTGCTTCTCCCACTTCATCCCAACAAATTGGAGACCGAAATTTCCTCCCATACAAAGCTTCATACGGGGCCATCCCAATACTTGACTGAAAACTGTTGTTATAGGCAAATTCTACGAGAGGTAAATGAGAATCCCAAGAATCTGAAAAATCAACTGAGCAAGCTCGCAACATATCCTCGAGAATCTGAATAGTCCTCTCTGACTGTCCATCTGTCTGGGGATGAAAAGCTGTACTGAACTTCAACTCTGAACCCAAAGCCTTCTGAAACGCTTGCCAAAACCGAGATGTAAATCTAGGGTCACGGTCAGACACAATACTCACCGGGACACCATGCAATCTCACAATCTCATTTATATACAAAGTCGCAAGCCTTTCCATCGAGTAACTAATCTCAATAGGTAGAAAATGAGAAGACTTGGTCAATCTATCCACGACCACCCAAACTGCATCAAACCTTCTTCGAGTGCGAGGTAATCCCGTCACGAAATCCATAGTAACATGTTCCCATTTCCATTCCGGAATCTCTAACGGTTGAAGTAACCCCGCAGGCCTTTGATGTTCAGCTTTCACTTGTTGACATGTCAAACATTTAGATACATAATCCGCTATCTCTCTCTTCATATTATTCCACCAAAAGTGTTGCTTCAAATTCTGATACATTTTTGTGCTCCCGGGATGAATAGTATATCTCGACTTGTGGCCCTCATCAAGAACTTGGCGTTTAATCCCATCAACGCAAGGTACACATAACCGACCTCTGAAAGTTAACACTCCTTCGGAATTAAGAGAGAAATCCTCAAATTTACCATCTTCGATTTTATCCGCTATTTTCACCAACTCCGGATCATCCTTCTGAGCTTTCTTTATTTGTTGAATCAAAACTGGTAATACTTGAATACTCGCAAAAATAGCCCCATGCTTTGACTCACAAGGCTCCCAATCTCGAGCATCCTCTAACATCTTCCATTCACGCACCATCAATGAAGCCATAAAAGATTTCCGGCTAATGGCATCAGCTACCACATTTGCTTTTCCCGGGTGATACGATATAGTGCAATCATAATCCTTCAATAGCTCCATCCATCTTCTTTGCCTGTTATTCAACTCTTTTTGGGAGAAAAGGTACTTCAAACTTTGATGATCGGTAAATATCTCAAATTTGGCTCCGTACAGATAGTGTTTCCACTTGTGCAACGCAAAAACAATCGCAGATAACTCCATGTCATGGGTAGGATAATTCTGCTCACTCGGAGTCAACTTTCTTGAAGCATACGCAATCACTCTTCCATTTTGCATTAACACACACCCGAGGCCTTCTTTAGAAGCATCGCTATAAATTACCAAATCATCATTGCCATTAGGAAGCGCAAGGATAGGAACTGTAGTCAACCTCTTCTTCAACTCTTCAAAGCTAACTTGACACTTGCCATCCCACACATACGGTACATTCTTTCGAGTCAACTGAGTCAACGGAGTAGCAATTTTAGAAAACCCCTCGATAAATCTTCTATAATACCCGGCTAGACCCAAGAAACTTCGAATCTCCGTAACTGATTCAGGCCTCTTCCAATTCACAATAGCTTCAATCTTGGAAGGATCTACGGATATTCCTCTATTGGAAACCACGTGCCCCAGAAAAGACACTTCTTCGAGCCAAAAAGCACACTTACTGAATTTCGCAAACAGTTGCTTCTCACGAAGAACCGATAGAACCATTCGCAAGTGTTGCTCGTGCTCCTCCTTAGACTTGGAATACACAAGAATATCGTCAATAAATACAACCACGAAGGTGTCAAGATAAGGCTTGAAAACCCGATTCATCATATCCATGAAAACAGCCGGAGCATTAGTCAACCCGAAAGGCATAACAAGAAACTCGTAATGACCATACCTACTACGGAAAGCAGTCTTAGAAATATCCTCAGAACGGATCTTTAACTGATGGTACCCACTCCTCAAGTCAAGCTTCGAAAAGACGACTGACCCTTGGAGTTGATCAAACAAGTCATCAATGAGAGGTAGAGGATATTTATTCTTTACAGTTACCTGATTCAGCTTCCTGTAGTCGATGCACAGTCTCAAAGACCCATCTTTCTTCTTAACAAACAGTACAGGAGCTCCCCACGGTGACACGCTAGGACGGATGAATCCCCGATCAATTAACTCTTGCAATTGCACCTTCAACTCTTTTAGTTCAGCTGGAGCCATTCTATAAGGTGCTTCAGATATAGGGGTAGTACCTGGAATCAAGTCAATACCAAACTCGATTTCTCTATCGGGAGGCATAGAATATTCAGAAGAAAACACATCAGGATACTCTTTAACCACATTCACATCTTCTACTTTAGGAGACTTTTTAGTAGTATCCAAAACACAAGCCAAATACCCCACACAACCACGGTGCAATAGCCTCCTAGCTTTCACATAAGAAATCATACGAATTCCCGAACCCAAAGAAGTTGCCTCAAAAGTAAACACAGGCACACTAGGGATAGAAAACGTAACCACTTTCTTAAAACAGTCAACAGAGGCATGATATTTACTTAACCAATCCATACCCAAAATAACATCAAAGTCTTGCAATGGCAAAATAACTAGATCAGCAAGTAAAACATGCTCACTAATATGCACATCACAATCACGCAACACCTTGTCAGCTATCAAACAATTTCCCATAGGAGTCGACACCTCTAGCACATAAGGCAAAGACTCAAAGGAAGAATGCAATCGAGATGCAAAAGACACAGAAACATATGAATGCGATGAGCCGGGGTCTATAAGTGCACGTGCCCTCAAACTGGACATAGAAATTATACCTCCAATTACGGTGGAAGCATCCGAAGCTTGTTGTTGATTGATTGCAAACACACGACCTTGAACCTTTGGTTTTCCTGAGGCATCCCTTTTCTGACCCTGAGACGATCCAACACCACTCCCCGATGGTTGACTCCCTAATCTCGGGCAATTTCTTTGAAAATGGCCAAGTTGTCCACAATTCAAACACTTTCCTTGTTTCTTCCAACACCGCTCCTCACTGTGCCCTTCCCTCTGACAATAATTACAAACCCTCTTGCCTTGACCCCCGGAGAAATTGCTTTGATTTCTAACACTCGGTTGCCCTTGTGGTTGTCCTCTAAATGGGGTTGAAGTCCCTTGTCCTCCACGATTATCATTCCTTTGCGGTTGTGGTCTACCTTGCCTTCCAGCACTTGTTAATTCCACCTTCCTCTTGTGTTCTTCAATGTCGTGCTCCACTTGATAAGCTCGATCAACTGCATCTTGAAACTCTTGTAACTTGTGGGACACCAATTGAGTTCGAATCACTGTTTTTAGCCCTTTCACAAACCTTGTTGCTTTCCTCTCCTCCGTTGCAATTAAATGAGTACAATACCTCGATAGCTCCGTGAACTTGGCTGCATACTGAGCCACCGACATTGTATTCTGTTCCAAGCTAAGAAATTCCACTTCCTTCCGGTCTTGATCCACCCTTGGAATAAAATGTTCCTTGAACTTCCTCAGAAAATTTGCCCAAGTATATGGTACATGAGCTTCATCCCAACTAGCCTTCAGTGTTCTCCACCAGTACTCCGCAGCTCCACTCAACTTGTAGGTAGCAAATCTAACTCGATCTTCCTCAGTACATACTAAAACATCAAATATCTTTTCCATGGATTCAATCCATCTCTCAACTTTGGTCACATCTGGTTCACCATCATAGCCAGTTGGTTTCATCTTCAAAAACTGTTCTAGACCATACCTCGGAGGTGCATGCTCTCCTCCTTGTCTCTAATCATGGATGGTTTTCATTGCAGCCTCGAACATCCCTTGGAACATAGCTCGAGCTTCTTCCCTTACATTACTCTGGCCTGCAGTACCAGACTGTTCACCCTCATGTTCCGGCATTTTTACTGAGTACCTGCATAAAACACTCAACGTTACTCACTCCATACTCAACTACCCTCCTAGGTCTTAGTCATTCTAGACCATCTACAACCTAGCTCTGATACCAACTGTCGCGCCCCGACCCGTGGTCCTACTTGGCCCCACGTCTGGGACACGCACGGAAGACGTCATAAAACATTTTTAAGAAAATTTTTCGAAATATACTTTCATAAAAAGGTCTTACATAACCAAACAACATTTACTAAACGTGACTACTAGTCACAAAACAACTTTCACAAACAAGTTCTAAGCCACTTGGCTACACACTTCACTTACTTACTTATTTACAACACGAACATCTACCAAAAGAGTTGATACAAACCAAGTCACGGGTACACTACCCAAAAAGGTATTACATTTACATAATGTATCCTTTACTTACACAAACTTTCCCAAAATATCTTACCCAAAGATCTCCTCGACGTCCTCCCTGTGTGTGTGAACTATCCCCTGGGCTCCTTCTTATCTAAAACGGTAAACAAATAAAGGGTGAGAATAAATCTCAGTAAGTTACTAAAATGCAACTACATTACATGCTAATATGATAAACATAAAGGAACAACGCCATAAATGATCATATAGCACATAGCACATAACATGAGAGGCTCCCTATCGCCAACCGTCCCATACCGGTTGGAAATAACGACCAACTCATCATACAACACATAAAACGGAAATAAACACTCATACGTGGATACTGAGCCAAGGTTCTCAAACCAAACGATAGCCATCTGAGAGGCATCAACTGAGCAGCATCGAAGAGCTGAAACGGGTTCCGGAACCAAACAACAACAACAACGGGGGGAAAATGACACAAAGTCATAACCCAAAGTGCCCAACCTTTGGCCTAAGGAAGGGGGTTAAAAATGGGAAACCAATGATAGGAGCCTTATAATGTACTTGGCTCGGAGACCATTATAATCCCTATCACTGCCCAACACACACAAAAGTACCAGCTGGACTTTAGACACAACCGAAGCAAAGAAAACTTGCTTAAACAACAAACGGGGTATGATTCCAAAGTAGGGAACCACACAAGCTCATATTAGAGAAGTAAACACGTTTTCATAATAGTATGCACCATATTGACATTAAGTCATCACACAAACCATCCAAACCATCACATTAATCCAACTTGATCACAAAAGACCAACTCTACCATAATGAACCATGGATACTCATTTTGGTACTAATCACCTACTGGATTTACGTACTATAAAAATCAAAACCCCACTCAATAACCAACCCATCGTGTAGTACTCGAGAAGAGCTTTCCAACGATAGTTTACACGACTAAAACGGAGTCCGGATGAAGAAGTTATGACCTCCGGAAGATTTTACGTAAAAATACACAAGTTCAGACTTTGGGCCCTTACACGACTCGTGTAACACTACACGATTCGTGTAAGAACTTTTACACAAGTCGTGTAACAGTACACGACTCGTGTAGAAAAACACCCCTTCAGAATCTCTCCTTACACGACTCGTGTAACACTACACGAGTCGTGTAATCAGCCCAGAAATCTCATTTTGGCTGAAAACAAAATACTCCCTTCATCTCACCAACCCAAAACACTAACCTTATCAACCCTCAACCTTTTCAACCCTTACAAAGGCTACAAATTCAGCCCAAACACCATACAAACACCAACTTCTATACCCTTCCTAATACTAACAAGCTATGTACAAGTTTTTACTACTCCCTCTGTCCCAAATTTACAAGTATATTAAAAGTATACTAAAACATCATTTTATAACATATAAAGCATATAAACATGTTTATGACCAATTTAACATTTAAAGGGGGATTAGTAACTTACCTATATTCCGGAAAAGATGTCAAGAAAAATAAGATGGATCGGTAGATATGATCTAATCAACACCCTGAACATTTATATATTTTTAGATTTGGAAATGGAGTAGTAAATTAAAAGAAATAAAATGAGCAAGAATCAAACCCTACCTTAGCCAACAATGGAGATTTCTCTGAGAAAATGCTAAGGAAAGAAATGGTGGTGTGCTAAACTAAGGGGAGGGAGGGATGAAGAGGTCACCTAAAGACCTTTATCCAAAAATCACAAATAAGTCACTCTAGTTCCACCTTTAGCAATTTAACCCCTCAACTCCTATTTTCAATAAAGCCCCCATAATTCCACTAACAACTTAACTCCCCAAATAAACTTTACTACTAACATTTTAACTAACTCAAATAATCCATTAAAATGTGCAAATTCATATAAGATGATGCAACACATAAAATGCACACATAATTTTAAATAAAAAATACCAAAAATATAAAATAAATATTAAAATAAATAAACGGATTTCGGGGTCGTTACAGTTTTATTTTTAGGTGGACTCTCAAAGGAAATATATGATTGGATCTTGAAGATCTCGTAGATGAAAAGGACTTGCCGAAAAGCTTATAAAAGTCAGTCGGCTTTGTCATTGTTTGTTTACGTATTCTAAGCATTCGAAATCACAGAGAGAAAATCCTTGAGAGTCCTTGTGTCCTTAGATGTTCTTCTCAAAAGAACTCTAAGTGTTTTGAGTGTTTTTGTGAGATCTAGAAGTCTAGATTAGTTTGATCTTTTAATATTTTGTTTTCTTTCATTCGACTTGTATTCTGCAAGATCGCTTTTTAATATATGAAAGTTTTCCAGCAAGATTTCTTGTTGAAGTGTTTTTAATTCCGTTTCTTTATTTCCGCTGCATATTTTCTGATACTTGACAAGGCAACTGTATTGACAACTGTGAACACAGTTGTACTCAAAGTTGGTTGTTTTCCAGAATAGTCCTAGCCGGCCTAATTTTTTACATACTCCCTCCGTCCCAAAATGATCTTCACGTTTGACTATTCAAACTTTTTAAACTTTTTAAGGATAAGAAGACTTGCTTCACTAGCCATGTTGTGTTTATGCACATTTAAGCTTAAATTGTATAAATGAGAAGAACTTTTTAGGACAATGAAAAACGGCAAATGAGAAGATCATTTTGAGACGGAGGGAGTATAAAATATAAATTTCTTAAAGTCAGAGCATTCCATTTGAGTCTGCTGTGATTTTGGATCAAAACTCTTGAGGTTGTAGAAGTAAGATTTTAAGTCCAAGAGAGGGTATGCTTGCATGTTCCATACTGAAGTTGGACAGAACATATTTAAGTGTGTGCATTATTAATAGTCCAAATTCCAAGGCTTATCCCTGAAGTCTGCTTGCTGATGCACATTAACTTGATCACACTCCTTCGGTCCCATATATATATATATATCGATCGCTACTTATTTTCATTTCGGGCATCACATATTTACTGTTACTTACCAAAAATATTCACTTTTATTTCTCCTATCCACTCACAACAATTAGTATTTACTAACTTATTTTCTCTCTCATACCCACTCACAATACTTACTTTTTTAACATATTTTCTTCATTCCCGTGCACTCTCATTAATAATAGCAATAAGTATGGAACGGGGGAGTATACATTGTACTCCCTCCGTTTCATAATACATGACGTTTTAGGAATTCAATTTTGTTCCAAAATATTTGACGTTTTATTAATTTCAAGGCATTTTTGCCCTTACGTACCAATAATACACTCATTCATTAATTGCAACCTATTTCTTGTTTAAGCATTTAATTGCATAGAGTCAAATTCTTTTAGGGGTAGACAAGTCTTTTTTTATATGTATTAATTATATTTTTTTAATATGTGTGAATAAGTTTAAAACGCCGTGTATTTTGAAACAGAGAAAGTAATTGTTGATAATATGCCTATGCAGTTGCAGTAACAACTGTTAATTCAACCAACAAGTGGGGTTGGGGAACAAGAAGGTGGCTGGTGCAGTGGGATTTTCAAGGGGAAGGGACTAGAGGCGGAGCCAGAAATCGAAGGATGGGGGCAAAGTATGTTGTAGCCAAGGAACGATGAATGGGGGTTCGGGGGCAGTTAACTACTATTTATTTGCAAAAAAAAAAAAACGAAAAAAATAAAATTAAAAAAAATAATTGAAAAGCCAAGTGGGGGTAGTTGCCCCTGCTTGCCCCCTTGTGCCTCCGCCAATGGAAGGGACCCGATAGATGGGGTCTGAGGAAGTCTTGACCTTTCTTTCATAATACCTGTCCCTAAATGAATGTCCAAATTTCATTTTAATGGACATCTGAAAATGTCAACTTTTTGTACATTTTCGTGACAAAGATTCATATATAATCTTGTAATCTCATTTCCTAACATTTAGTTTTGCACGTATAAAGAGGCCGGTGATTTTTTTTTCCCAAAAAAAAAACATTTAGGGACAAAGTTATGCTAAAAAAAGACACTCATTTTGGGACAAGATTTCTTGAAAATGGACACTCATTAGAGACGGGGGGAGTAAATCATACACCCTCCTCGATCTCCTAAAAGATAATATTACTGTATTTGATTTTGACAAGAATATATTTTGACTTATCAAATTATTTCAATGGAAATTCAAAAATAAATAAATTGATAAGTATTAAATGTACATAACACAACATAGCTAGTGAATCAAGTTTTCATATCCTTAGAAAGTTTGAATAGTCAAATGTGAAAATCATTTTGGGACGGAGGGAGTACTTGGCCATTTGTATTTCCAACCTTGTGGAAAAATCCAATTTTGCTCATCTTTTTTAGCATCAAAAAGTTGTAGAGATCGTATTCTTGTATGGAGGATCATTCCATTTAAATTTCCAGGATTAGCACTCTTTTTTCACTTGGTAGTGATATCTTTCCATAGAATTTTTCAGGGAAATTGGAACACGGGGCCTTTGCATATATATTCAACACTTGTAGTGAAAATCTGTATGGACATTATTGCCCTTCCAATCCATTGGGTTCTTGACTTTGAACAGTGAAGCCATCATCTTTAACTAGACCAGGATTAATCACCCTTTCCCTCTGTCGTGTTGTGGATTAGACCCTCACAACCCAAGCAATAACCCCAAGAAAATAATGGCACACAAACAAAACACAAGAAAATAACAGAGCAAAAGACACAGAAATTGTTTACCCAGTTCGTCAATATGTTTGACTACGTTTGGGGGCACTACCAAGCCATGATCTTGCACTATAATATGTAAATATGGAGTTACAATGAGTTATGGGGCGGAACATTGTTTATATAGCAAACCTAGAAAGAGTCCTAAACCTAAACATAAAAGGAATCCCAAAATAACTGCAATTCCCGCAACCTGTGTCGCGGCACCAGGCGCCCGCCTGGTCCTATGCAAGCGCCCGCCTGCATTAATCCGCCAGGAACCAAAACCTTCTGCCCGAAAAGGCGCCCGCCTGGTCTATACCAGGCGCCCGCTCGCCTGGCTGCTGCAGAATTTTCTTCTTTCCGTTTCCTTTTAGATCTCTACTCCAACAATCTCCCACCTAGAGATCAACTGCGTATACAAACCCCGTATCCGTCTTCAACTCATCATTGGTGTCGTCCTAGTGCTCACCTCGATCATGGTAGTGCCTTCCTCCTCCCCTATTCTCCAAGCCCCGTTGAAGCTAAACCCAGCTTCAACTTCACCTTGCTTGAGAAACCTAGAGCCTTTGCATCCGATCTACACTCACTGTTAGATCTACGCAGCGGAATATCCGGTCCTGGAGTATTTGGTCCATCTTCAGTGACCCCTTCACCTTGGTCATTATGAACCGTTCCGCTCCCACCCGAGTCTGAAATATCCATGCAAATTTCACTTGCATCACCGTATTCCTCAAACTCCTTGAGCTCATACTCCCCACCATTGTCCGACATCAAGCTTTTAACCTTGAGTCCCTTTCGATTCTTCACCAAGGCCTTCCACTTCTTATACATCCTGAAAGATTCATCTTTCCCTTCTAAGAAGTAATCCCGGACCTTCCTTGTCGAATCATCAATGAAGGTCATGTAATATGACACACCAAACCGAGAAGTTAACGGGGATACCCCCTTCTCACCCATGTGACCCAATCGACAGTGCCACAAATCCGTATCACCCTTGGTTGACGCCACCGCGATACTATCATTGGTGTTTTCCGCCAAATACAATCTTCCTTCCCTATTACCCCGAGCGATCTCACAATCCTCCTTGGTAATAACCCAGTTCCTGCAGCTAATAGTTACCATGCAACCTTCTTCACCCAGCTGCCCAACTGAAATCAGGTTCTTTTTCAAACCCGGAATGTGACTGACCCCGTGTAGATGTAAGACGTTCCCGTCCGATGCCCTTATTCTGACATCCCCATTCCCTTTGATTTCCAAAGGCTCGCCATCCGCCAGATAGACCTTACCGAAATCACCGGAAGTGTAATTTTCCATCGCTCCTGCATGCCCGCATGAGTGGAATGATGCCCCCGAATCCAGCACCCATGATTCTAGCGCACTACTAACACTCATAATCAGTACATCGTCACCTTCGATTATCACATTCGTCGATTTATCCCCTCGCATGGGACAATCCCTCTTGTAGTGTTCTAACTCCTTACAATGATAGCACTCTACCGATCCTCTGGCAGCCCTTGGTCTTTCTTTGTTCTCCTCATACTGATCCCCACCCCCGATTATACTTTCCCTTGACCCTGTTCTCCCTTTATTGCTAGAACCCGGTCTTCCCCTACTAGTTGTAGCCAAGACCGATTCCGAAGTAGACGGTGTCCCCAACTTCTTTATGCGATTTTCCTCGCTCAAGAGGAAGTCCTTAACATCATCATACTTCAATTTGTTCTTACCCGCTGAATCATTTAACGCTGTCACCGTTCCGCTCCAACTCCTTGGTAAGGACGCTAGCAATAAACACGCATGAACCTCGTCACCGAAAGTAATCTCCAACGCAGTCAATGAGTCTATAATATCCATAAACTCATCGATGTGTTTAGCTATGGATCCTCCCTCTTGCATCTTGAGACTACGCATCTTGCGTATCAAATCAACCTTATTTGCAGCAGATGGAGTTTCAAATCTCTCAGTAAGATAATCCAATATCTCCTTGGTGGTTTTCGCCTTCCTGGTAGTCTTCGCGATCCACTTCGACAAAGTAGATCGAACCACCCCTAAGGCTTTCCGATCCATGAGATCCCAGTCTTCCTGCTTTTCTTTTTCCTGTTTGACTCCTGTTAGAGGTTTATAGAGATCCTTATTATACAAGAGATCCTCTATTTGCATCCTCCAAAACCCATAGTCAGAACCATCAAATTTTTCAACCGCTTGTTTATCCTTGCCCATTCTTGATTGCTTGATAAACCCCTTTGATCGTCCAACCAAAGCTCTGATACCAGTTGTTGTGGATTAGACCCTCACAACCCAAGCAATAACCCCAAGAAAATAATGGCACACAAACAAAGCACAAGAAAATAACAGAGCAAAAGACACAGAAATTGTTTACCCAGTTCGTCAATATGTTTGACTACGTCTGGGGGCACTACCAAGCCAGGATCTTGCACTATAATATGTAAATATGGAGTTACAATGAGTTATGGGGCGGAACATTGTTTATATAGAAAACCTAGAAAGAGTCCTAAACCTAAACATAAGAGGAATCCCAAAATAACTGCAATTCCCGCAACCTGTGATGCGGCACCAGGCGCCCGCCTGCATTAATCCGCAAGGAACCAAAACCTTCTGCCCGAAAGGGCGCCCGCCTGGTCTATACCAGGCGCCCGCTCGCCTGGCTGCTGCAGAATTTTCTTCTCTCCGTTTCCTTTTAGATCTCTACTCCAACATGTCGGACGAGATCAGCTTTGGTTACTAGTAGTGTTAAGCAAATTGCTTGTATGTCTGAAAAAAAAGGGACAATCTGGTTCATCTTTTTAATAGATCATGACTTAATTGCTTTGATTCCTTGCTTGTATGTATCCAAGTCCATCTCCATATATTTATATACATACAGGTTGAATTGAATCAAATGAGGATTTGAGATTATTAACAAATCGCGCACTTAAGCATCCTCGCCCTCCCAGACCTAGGAAATAACTGTAGATAGTTTTTTTGTGCTTGGTGGCCTTTTTTTTATCTAATAAACTTGTGGTAGTAAGCCACTATCATGAGGTTAAGTTTATTGTACATTGATGCATGGATTAAGGAACCTGGTTTTTATTACCTTTGTTACATTATTATTATATTGGTGATTTATCAGTATTATTAGCTCAACAATGTTCAGTATTTATACTCCGTACAAAAGTTCTTACCTTCCTTTTTGGTTTGTCCCATACTAACGTTCTTAGTTGTTTTATTACCTAAAATAGACAATGGGACCCGCATGTTTAGTCTGGGAAGGAGGGACTATACAAAAATCTGATACTGCTAGTGCTTTTGTGCATTCTGTGTAAGAGGCTGCTAGTGTTGTGCAATCACCGTCTCTGTCTCCTGCGTTTTCCCAACTTTTACTCAGGAGGATGCAATGATCAAAGAGTTGATTTCGCCCTATTTTATTTATAACATCCATCTCATCTCAAGTAACTCACCATGGAAACTCTGGGACACTCTACACGGCCGAATCGCACAGCATTTCTTGCAAAACTAATTCAAGTATCTCTAGACCAACCAGTAACGACTACACAAACATCAACGTTTTAACGGACTCCACACAAGTAAGCGACACATCAAAACAAAAGCAAATGGGAATTTCACCCCTAGAGAGTATCTTGTCTGACATCTATCTTTTCATATCTATATGAAATAATTTTCATATCTGTAAAAGTAGATAGAAATGTAATCAAACTGGCGCATAACAATGCAATTTATGCCCATAATATATTTTTTTTTTTTTTTTTGGTACGAATTTATGCCCATAATATGTGAATAACCCATACAAGAAAAGAAAGAGGCCCAGCCCAATACTCATAGTGTTTTAATTAAAGCCCAAATTACTTGAGTCGGTTTCTCAAAAAATAAAAATAAAAATCCCAACCGCAAATCATCGGAGAACATCGATCAAAACCGCTTTTCTTCGCCGATTATAATAATTATAGGTCAAGAGAGACGGTGAGAAATCAATTACTGTAATTGATCGGAAGAAAGAAAGATGCCGCCGAAGAAGATGGGAGTGAACAGCAAAGCCGAAGCAGCTAGGGCTCGTCGGAGCGCCACCGAGTCCGAACGCAAAGAACGCGATGCTCGCGAAAAGGAAGAGCAGTACTGGCGCGAAGCCGAGGGCGCCAAGTCCCGTGCCGCCAAAAAGCGTGAGGAGGAATCTGAGAAGCGAGCCGAGGCCGCCGCTCGCAAAGCCGAGGCTCGCCGGCTAGCCGAATTGGAGGAGAAGGAGCTCGAGAAGGCCGCTAGGAAGCCTGATAAGAAAGCTAACCGAACTTCGATTCCTGTGCCCAAGGTCACAGAGGCGGAGTTGAGGCGGCGGAGGGAGGAGGAGCAAGCGCAGATTGCCAAGAGAGCGGAGGAGGAAAAGAGGAAGCAGAGCCGGACTGCGGCTGAGGAGGAGTATGAAAAGATGGTGCTTGTTGAGAACAGGAATCGCGACGATTCGGTTATTGAGGCTCGGACGGTGGAGGAAGCGATTGTGCAGATGTCAATTGCAGACAGCTTGCCGGTGGATAGACATCCGGAGAAGAGGCTCAAGGCATCGTTTAAGGTGATTTTTCATTGATTGGATTTCATGTTTACTAGTTTAATTCTTGTCTGTGAAAATCTCGAGAAAAACTTGTTGTTTTCATTATCTACCTAGCATGTTAATTCACTACAAGTCAAACATATTATGGAGTATCAGAAATTGCTGCTTCCTAATTGCAGATTAGGAGTTGATACTATAAGTCTATCAGGTACCCTAAGGGCACCGTTAAGCTTTCTAATTATGAAAGTTTGTGTCTTGAAATTCCCCCAAGTCGCATTGGAATAGGTTACGAGGCTATTACGGAGAATTCTTGTTTGCTCTTTACTTTCAGCATGTAAGATGATTAGATGTGCAAATTTGACGGGATTATTTCTCGTGTGTTGAAAGTGTTCCGGATTAAATTCATGCATCTTGAAGTAAAAAGTAGATTTTTATTGCTTCAATTTTTATGGGTTACAATGCTTTTCACTGCTTGATGTTTTCACGCATAATTAAAGTGTGTAAAGAGGGTAAACTCCTAAGTTTGAGAACTTTCGAAGCTTGTTTTGTAACACAACATGTAAGTGAATGCTCCAAAGTGGAAATTAGAACTCGTGGGCTCGAGGAAGAAGTATCTATCATATCCTCTAATGTAGAATTTTTTTTTTTTTCTTAAAATAATTATTGGCTGAACTTGTGTTGTAAGTGTGTTAGATTAGGTATTTTGCAAAACTTTAAGGAAGATTCGTTTCATTTCGTACTCATTTAATAGATATTTGAATGCTAAATCATCATTGGCAGTGCAAATAATAGAGGGAAGTCATTATCTTGCACTGGACCATATTTATGCTTCTCTGACATCTTAAGCTAGTAAAGGATTTACGTTAGGTGCAATATTCAACTTGAGTTAAATTCCTTGCTTTTTGCGTTGAGAGGAAATGATATTTCAGTGTTTTAGAATTATAGCTTGTACACTAGGAGGTGTAACACATTTAAGGTTTCTTTACAGTCACGATAGTGCAACTATTAGTATGTTTACCTGATGTAAATGCAAATGTGTAATCTTTTCTCATTTTTTCTGCACAAAGATGACGGTTTCGTGTACTGCAGTATGTTTGTTGTTTTGGCCTTTGACTTGAATTATTTTTCCTTACCTTTGACCCTGTACTCCAAACTTAGTTCTATTGCATGTCTGTGCTTATTTGTTATTTTTTTCCCGCTCAGGCTTTTGAAGAAGCCGAACTCCCCAAGCTTAAAGTGGAGAAGCCTGGCCTTACCCACACTCAATACAAGGACATGATATGGAAGCTTTGGAAGAAATCCCCTGACAATCCTCTTAATCAGGTACATATAAGTTCATCTATTTGACCATTACCTTTCAAATGATTTTGATTCATGGCTATATGTTGGACCGTGCTTATTTCTCATTTTTTTTTTTAATTATGTATATCCTCATTCAACTTTTGAATATTGGTGTCTTGATTTTGTTCTGTGCTTTGGATTGGCAGCTTTTATAACCATTTGACTGATGAAACCTCATTCCTTAAATTTTGGATTAATTTCTCAAAAGTCCCTGAAACAAAACATAATTTTTTATAATGACTCTGAATTTTTTTTATTTCTAAAAAGTCCACAAGTTGAAATTTTATTGCTCAAATGCCCTTTGAGAGTGTCTAAAAGACACGTCTCAGACCATGGATTGACCTTAGAGAAATGTCTAAGAGACGTGTCCCAGACCATGGATGGACCTTAGAGAAATAAAAAAAAATTGTAGAGTCTTTATATAGAATTAACGTTTGGCTGGAGGGCTTTTGAGAAAATACCCCAATTTTTTTTAGTGGATGGAAGGCGAGTATATTGATCCTATTTGATATGGGATCTCGTCATAAAAGCATGTTACTCCCTCTGTCCCAGAATAAATATCATAGTTGACAAGTCAATGTTTTTAAGCTTTTAATTGTGTTTCCTTGATTGTTCCAATCTGTTCATATGGGTAGAGGGAGACCTCTTATTGCATTGCAATGCTTGTGCCTATTATAATGGGTTGTACAGGAAGATCACCAAACTTCATACCCTAGTTTTAGTAAGGCGACATTTATTTTGGGACACACGAAAATGGAAAGTGGGACATTTATTCCGGGACAGAGAGAGTATGTCAGAAGTAACTTTTTTAATTTTCCGTCTGTAATCCGTGGACATTATTTTTGTTGCTGGCAGTGGCATGACTCAACCTGATGTTTGACTTCTATATAGACCCAGCTAAGCTCTAGCTCTACCCAGAAAACTTTTGTCCTTGGGTAGAGGAAGTATAGCGTGCTATGATAAAAATTATTGCCTAGAGCTAAGAGATTCCATTTTTTGGGTGTAGTGTAACTTGTCTTTGCTGTCTACCTGAGTGTTCACCTGCTTTGCCTCTAACTGAACTGATGACCTAAAAAGCAAATGCACTGGTTGATGGTTGGTACAGTAATCCACATCGGTGATCTCATTTTGGGTTTCGAACTGCAAAAGGCTAATACCCTGTTTCACTCAGCTGCATATGCCTTTTCCATTTTACAATGGCACTTGATGAATATCCCATTCATCTACGTCTGCAATTGAATCCATCTACCTTCTTCCAGTCTTTAAGTGCTGTTGAGATCGTCTCACTTGATGGTGATTTTCGATTTATTTGTAACTGACGTGTAGCATTCAGAGCAACGGATCCCCAAATGAAACTGCTGAACGGAAGTTTGGGTCTACACCTAGCATCAATAGGATTTTTCTCATGAACAAGTGGTTCTTGACTATGTAAAGCAGCTGCATTGGCACATGACATTAAGGTTTCCACTTTCCGGTGCTTTAGGCCTTTTCTTCGTCGAGTTTTTGTTTGCTCAGTTTTTAGTTGTTTATTTTGATAGTAGGGAGGCATTTACGGAATAAGAAGTGGGGTTGCATAGTGTCCTTGGGAGGTGATGCATGGGGTAGTTCTTCATCAGTTTGGTTTATCAATCCAGTAACATATTTGTTACTCCCTCCGTCCCATATTGTCCCATTTGACTATTAAAACACATTAACAACATATTTTCATTTCCATTACTGCCCTTAGTGAGGTCCAATTATTACTCCCAATAAACTCTCTATTACAATAACCATACATTACCCAATAGACTCATCACAAGGTTAAGTGTGGAAGATCAATCATTTTAACACCAATTTTAGAAATAAGACTACTATCTTCTTGTGACGAACATAAATGGCAAGAGGGACTATCATTTTGGGATGGATGGAGTATATCAAGTGGTAGGGCTCGAACCACAAAAGGGAGGGCAGCTTCTGATTCAGGTTCAAGTTCATCCGTTCCTAGTATTGACCTCCTATATTAAGGTTCAGGGGAGGAGACAGAATTTGAAGGACTAGAAAGTTTGTGTAAGAAAATGTTAGATGCTTTAGCGGATGAGGATGAATGATATGGATTACTTCGTATGATTGATCGCCTATGAGCGCTAGCTCAGTTGGGACACCTCCCATTTCCATAGGAAGTGGTGAGACCCCCCCCCCCCCCCCCCCCCCCCCCCCCCCCGGTATTTGGTTAAAAAGTTGGTCTTGGCATTAAAAAACACTTAATAGAATTGATCACTTTATACTTTTATCATTTCTTAGGATTGGGCTTTGAAGTCTGTTCAGTTTGAAGTTCGAACCACCATTGATACATGCATTTGATTAGTTGCATATGTTCTTTTATGATGCAGGTTGCAGATAAATAGAGAGAAACTTCAATCTTGAAGCTGTACAACCGATACCAGGTCAATATAATTAAAATCATTCTTTGAGGTTTTTTTATAGGCCTTCTCACTATATGAGCCCCTAAATGTCCTCTTGATGTTTGATGGGTTGCGGTTGAACGAATAAGTATCGAAGTTGATCGTAGATCGATAAGTCCATACCATTTGTTCTAGTGACATGTAAATCAAGGTTCTTAATCCCAACCCCATTTCCTCATTGGTATACTATTTTTAAAATAAAATTTGAAAAATAATGGTTTGTGTTTTGTTACATTTTGCAATTCTGAATCCCAAATTAATGAAAATGAAATATTGGAGCCAATGAACGGCCCCAAGTTTGATCCATATTTTTTCACGATTAAATATGAGGATTCATGTTTGCCGACTCCAAATCATTTTGGGACTAAGGCTTTGTCGGTAAGTTTGTTAGTGGACATAACAAAAAGTGTTGTTTTCTATCACACACTACTCACTTTTAAAAAAGGAGCAGTTCATCTACAAATCAATGCATTATGCATATGATTTGATTTCACCAACTCCCTTGGCCTTAAGTGGTTGGCATAATTCGAAAGAACTTTTATTCCAAGAACTGAAAAATTCATTGCTCTGTTCACTTTAATTGTATCAACATTACCAGAACTCACAAACACTGATATACAAACCAATCAAAAACAAGAAAATCTCAAGAAATTAAGCTGAGGGATCATCCGTGAGGACGACATTTGACTAATTACCAATCCGTAGCTAGCTGAGAGAAGTTAATCGGACTGACTAATTCTGGTCCACCACCAAACAGTATTTCAGCTTGATTCCTCGAAGCCTTTTGGGTTGAGTGAAACAAATCCCAGAACAAGTATTCATGTCGATTCGGACATAGATTTGCTGTCCCATTGCATTGTGTTTCAGCATTCAACCTCCCCGTTCCACAACAAGCGTTTGAAACATCCTTAAACCCGAATTGTTGAGGATTATTTATAGCTCCCATTGTCATCTCATACGAGTTTCCAATTGAGTACTTGATTCCTGGAAGTTGAGGTGCAAGAGCTTGGAAAAGAGCTTGGAGTCCTGAATGGAAAGCGTTAGAGAAATCGTTCATAGCCACCACACAACCTCCGGTTGCGTTAAAGAGTCTTGACGAAGGAACACAACCTAGTGGTGGCACGCTTAGTATGCCAAACTTTCTTGCTCCTAGACTGTATAGAGCCTAATATATAGTCCAAACAAACAAAAAGCATTTGATCAGTTGAATTTTAAAATTTGGGGCGTGTGTACAGTAGGACTGCATAACAGCCCAACAAACCCTAATATAGCAGTCTGCCTGTACTGGCCCCGGGTCCTTGAATTTTTTACCTCATTTCTCAATATATTGTGATTTTTGGACTAAGAATTCTATATTACCGTTATGTGGCTTCCGTATGTGGTCATTAGAGTGGTGAGGAACTCTTGTGGAGGCACAGTAGCATTGGACGCGAAATACGCAAACAAGTCGTTGCTTCCGACACTGATAGCGAACACGGATTTCGAGAGCAATCCGTTTGTTGATGCTATCCCTAATCTCGTCGTAAGATTTCTCTGGACTGTGGCAAATTGTTTTATCTGCTGTGAGAAGGGCACAACTGTCTGCATAACATATAGCAGCATTAGACATAACAAAAACAAGTGATATATATATATGTATTGGTTTAACGAATGCAAAATCGAAGTCTTTACTCTTCCAGTGGAATCAAGAATGCCGGACCCTGCAGAGGCAAAGCTTACGCCTCTAAACATTGGCCTTTGGAACGCGTTTTTAAGTGTGGTAAGAAACAAATATGGCTGTGGACTTCTCTTGAACCCCAAATGCTTGGCTGGTGCAAAGTTAAATGAATATCAGAGACATCTGAAAGTACATATACATAAGACGTACGTTTAGTGATTTAGAGCACTAACCAATGAAATCAGCAGTAGTGAAGCCATTACTGAACCTCCCTGTTGGCCTCGAGTTAGGAAAGTCAACCCCATAGTAAGGAAAGTCAGCTCTAGTCAAGGTTCCCGGTATAAAGGAGTTAGTTCCCACATCAACCGTTGAATCTCCCAGCACAAACAGAGCCGTAGGAGGAGGAGGAGAGGCTGCATCAGAAAGGCGAGAAAGAAAAGCGGCTAAAGAAATGAAAACAAATAGAAATGTTTTCGCCATGGCTAAATCAAAGATCCGAGTCTAAAAGATCCTCAACTTTTTCTGTATTCTCTTTGCATGCTATCATATAAATAAAGCTTAGGGGCAGAGGCTGCTGAATTGTTGAGTGATTGAGAAAGCTCAGTTGAATTACGGACAGGTGTGTGATTAAACGTGGTTTTAGAAGAAAAAAATAACGAAATTAGGTGTTCAATCGAGGTAGCTTGCTTCGTTGTTCTTCACTGTCAATGTCATTACCTACTCGTTTGTTTTCTTATTATGGCATAATCGCGTATTTGTCGTATGATGTATGTATTCTACCTTTTGTCAGCAGATACATATAATTATAATCATACTTCCATCATGAGTATTGTTAAATTATTTTTGCTCAAAATTCATTTAAGTTAACCAAAAAGGTCAATTATTTTTGCTCAAAATTCATATAATTATACTCTACTAAGAAACTATGGATCTGCATATATTGGACCAGATATTAACACAGTTAAGTAGAACAAAAACATAAAGAATGTCTAGTCTTAATAAGCAAATCCATAGTTTCTTATTAGAGTATGATATTTGTATTTTAACATAAAGAATGTCTAGTCTTAATAAGCAAATCCATAGTTTCTTATTAGAGTATGATATTTGTAAAATACGACGTTGACTTTGTGGTCGCAAATATCTGACTGACTGACTAGCCGGAGTTTTTGAAGTTGTTAATTGACTTCTTGCTACTAAATATATAACTCAAGTACTCAACGTAATATTCCACAAGTTAGATTAATTAATCGGAGTTAACAAAAGAGTTACGTTGAGGGATGTATTGACCTTCTCGTTTGATAACTAGTCCACGACGAAAATGCGAGGATGGCTCTTCTTTTCTTGGTTTAGTTTTTCTTTAACAAAGTTGACGACGGAATTGCATAGATCTTGGAATGTGAAAGGTTGTTTGGTTTGTCATTGTTACGACTAGATCTAAAATGAATCTAAATCTGGAAATTTCATATGATTGTCTGTCCTCATTGAAAATAAATGTTTATATTTTTTCTAGAGATAAATGAATTTTATTTTAACATCAATAGTTTGAACAGTAAAAGGAAAGGGCAGTTTTCCTAATTAATATGAATTCAAAGTAGCAGTTGAACTTTTTTTCTATCAGGAAAAAATTCCATTAAAATCATGTGTTTGGTCAACATTGGAATGCAGGATCCTATGTGATTCTGCAATTTTGTGACATGGTCCAAGGATATGTGGGGTTGGCCATGGGACCTGATCAAGATATATATAGTAATCCCTCCGTCCCTTACTTATTGCTATTAAAAGTGAGTGTACGGGAATTAAGAAAAGTGAGTGGGTAGGAGAGATGAAATAAGTTAGTGGATAGTTGTTGTGAGTGAGTGGGTAGGAGAGAAAAAAATGAACATTTTGAGAGAAGTAGTACTCCCTCCGTCCCGGCCTAAGAGTCTGAGTTTGACTTTACACGGAGATTAAGAAAAAGTAAATGTTGTGCGTATGAAAAAGTAAGTAAGAGAAAGTAGGAGAAATAAAGTGGGTAGGGAGTTTTTGTTGTGAGAATGACAAGTGGGTCCCATAGTCCATTTTAGGTAATAAAGCAACTAAGAACCTTAGATTGGGACAGACCATAAAAGAAAGTAAGAACCTTAGGCTGGGACGGAGAGAGTAATAAGTATGGGACGTCCAAAACGGAAATAAGTAGCGATAAGTTTGGGACGGAGGGATATATCCACTGGCCTGGATTTTGAACCAATGCAGCGGAGATATGTTTGCAGTGTAGCAACTAGCAATCAACAGACACGATAAGACTACAGTCCCTTAGATTAAGTACAGTATTTGACAATTAAGGAACAATAGATTGAGCAAAATGTGGTAAAAATAGGAAATGAAATACAAGAACGTTATCAAGTCAAAAGCTTTGATTTAGCAAGAATCAACTTCTGAACTAGCCTGGCTATTTTTATGATCCATTAATATTGATCTTATGCAGCCAACTCCGAAAAGTTGATCGGCTTCACAAATCTGGGCCCTCCACCGTACAAAGTTCGAGCTGCCAGCTTGGCAGCTTTCTGCGTCGGATGGAATAAATCCCAGAAAAGGTATTCATTCCGTTTTGAACAAAGATTTGAGGTCGGCATACAAAAATTTTCTGCATTCAACTTGCCCGATCCACAGCATCCAATATCCACATTCTTAAAACCTAAAAAAAGTTCAAGATTTATAAATAACAGTTCAGTACCATAATAAGTGTCACAGTTTGACTTGTCAAAATATTTTAAAAATGACTTACCGAGTAGCTGAGGATAGCTAGTGGCATAACTTGTCATTTCAAACGCGTTTCCAAGTGAATATTTCATTCCATTGCGCTTAGAGGCTAGTTTGTACAAGAGGGTGTCGAGGGCTACGGAGAAAGCTTCGGAAACCGCGTTCATCGGTTCCAAACATCCACCGGTCGCATTTAAAAGCCTAATTCTTGGACAGCAACCTATCTTAGGCGTGCCTACAACTCCAAACTTCCTCGCTCCAAGATTGTACAAAGCCTAAAATCCAATTTCAAATTTAACTCTCAAAGACTCAAATGTCGAGTTTATGGAATTGTTATAGAAAAGCGGGTACCTTGATTTGGGACTCGTATGTTCTCGTTAAGATTTTAACGAACTTTGCTGGAGGTATGGTACTATTCAGCAAGAAATATGCAAAAATGTCATTGCTTCCGATTGCAAGTAAGAAGAATGAATCATTGAGTAACTTCTCTGTTGTTGATTGACCCATTGTAGCTGTAAGATTGCCACGAACTGACGCAAATTGCTTGATCTGTTCTGACATCGGCACTACCTTCTGCTCGTTCATTCGAAATGAATTAGTACTTCAAGATTTATGCATTTAAATGAAAAAAAAAAAATCTAAAATAAAAGAGGCAGCCAAAGAGCTTTAGCTCAACGAGCATCTGGTATTGAAGTTTGATCTTACTCTGAAATAAAAATGGAGAAAGAGAGTAAAGTGAAAGAGGCCTAACCGCGATTTGACCAGTGCCATCAAGAATGCCAGATCCACCCGAGGCGAAATTGACACCTCTAAACATGTGCTTTTTGAGACCGGATTTTAGACTAGTGAGATATAAGAACGGTTGAGGGCTTCGTTTAAATCCCATTAGCTTAGCTGACAATTGTAATAAACAAACAAAAATAAATAAATGATAGCTTGGTGCTACAACAGCTCCCACAATATGCAAAAGTGTATACAGAGAGATGCTCGTGTAATTCGTACTTACCGAGATAATCAGCACCGTTGTAACCGTTACTGAACCTCCCTGTAGATTTGGAGCTAGGGAAATCGATGCCATTGTGGGGGATATCGGCCCTTATTTGAACCCCGGGGATAAAATTGTTAGTGCCAACATCTACCAAAGAGTCGCCCAGCACGAAAATGGCTGGCGTGGTGGTGGCATTAGATCCGAGAGGGACGATTATGGCTAACGAAACGATTAGAAATCGCGCTACCGTAATTATGCAAAGCTTTGCCATGATCATCAGCTAGCTTTTTCTTGAGGCTCCTCTGTTCTTTAGAGGAAGTGAACTTATGCTAGTATTGTCTGAGGTTCATAATGGAGTATAGCTTAAATGGTCCTTATCTCAAAGACTGGGCATTTAGTTGCTGGTCTTTTTTTGAGTCAACTCACTTTGGCCCACAACGAAATTTGTTGTTTGATGCATTAAAGTGTTGTACTGTACTACAATAAAAGTGTTGTTGGTTGTACAGTACAACTCGTTAAAGCACATACATAAATCTAGTTTTTTTTTTACAAAAAAATCTAGATGGTTATGGACTTATTGTCTTCCTTTACAGATGTGTTGGTATTTTAGTAAGCCGCCATCATTGAAATTTTGAAGAAGACTTGGACTTTAAAAAACCCTTGTTGAAAGTTTGAAGAAGACTTGTGGACTTAAGATGGCGACCAGGGGCGGACTCAGCTCCAAAATCAAGTGGTTCACAAAATACATTAGACAAAAATTATATACAAATTTCTCTCTTTTTATGTTCTTTTCTTTTGTTTTGGCAAGGGGTGGGCTGAAACTAGCAAAAGGGGTTCACTTAGTACTAAAAAAAATAAAAAATATTTTTTTTAACTGTCAACAAAAAAATTAGGGGGTTCACTTCCACCCCTAGGACCTTCGCCCCTGATGGCGACATGGTCGTGCCCAATAGTAGACGGCAAAATTTGAAATCTGTGCTAGTTGTTTACAGTTGAAATGTTCCACCCTATTACATTACCCAAATCAATTTGACCGTGAGTGTGATGGACGGAAGTTGCTAGGTTATTTGAATGTTTGCTACTTCGATCAAATAAATAGGATTTCGTTAAGGTTAGAACATTCCCAATAGTTAGGTGGCAAATTTGCCTCCTACCCCCCAAATTTGCCTCCCATTAGTAAAACCATCCCCAACCATCAAACTCAAATCCTTACTAAAAAAGAATATTCTCAATTTAATCACATAATCATTTAATTTTCTTATATTTGTATATAATTCAAATTATAGTTGATATTTTTATTTAAATATTTAAAAATTAAATAAATTGAAATTTCTTATATTTAATTAAAAAATAAAAAAACAACGATTCATAATAAAAAAATATATATATACTAAAATACAATAACATAACACGTCACAATTACATAGTAATACTAAAGAAAATAAGAAATATAATACACCACAATGCAAATAAAAAACATAACGTAATGCTAAAATAAAAATTACAAATTAATCATATTCACTAATTTTCCGAGCTTGAATGAATGTTATGCAAATCATTATTAGAAAAATATCGAACGGGATTTGCTACAATTGCAAATCAAACTCAATTCGAGAGTCAGTCTAACTCTTTCCAACAATATTTTAGTAACATTGGAGGAAGTGGAAGAAGTGATTTGGGAGAATATTAAATTTCGATGTATTAATGTCTAATTTATATTTCAGTTGTTTATTGTATTTTGTAATTTGTATTTTGTATTATGTAATTTGTCGTTTTGTATTAAAATTGTAGTATTAATGTTCAATTTATATTTTTGTATTTTGCATTTTGTATTAAAATTCGTAATAACTAAAAAATATATCACAAAAAAGTATCCAATAAAAAAAATATATCACAAAAAATATATCACATAAAAATATATCACCAAAATAATTTATTATTACATTAACAAATAAGAAATACATTAAAAAAACAAAAAAACAAAATGGATTTGCCTCTCATGAATAGTGTACCCCCAAATTTGCCACTTACTATTCATGTATGGCAAATTTGCCACCATTTTGCCTCCTCCATTGGGTGTGTGACTAGTGGAAAAAATGAGGCAAATTTGTCATTTGCCTCTACCATTGGGAATGCCCTTATAACTTATGATGAGATTGCAATCGCACAGGGATCTAAGTGCAAAAGCTTTACAAAGTCAAGGCGGGCAAGTGCTAAACTCACTAAAGATCAGGGCGTTTTTATTTTTCTTGAGCAATTTTTTTTTTGGGAAATAATAAAGTTACAAAAGATGGATACAAAATGTGGCTTACAAAATGAGGTGTCATAATTGTGTTGGTGTTTTTAATTAGAGTGTGCCGGGTCCACTATCGATATAGCCAATGAAATATCGTCACCACATTTTGTATCATTCATTTTGTAAACTTCTTTTGTAAGCCTAGCATTGCCCCTTTTTTTTTTTTTTTTTTTTTTAAAAAAAAAAAAGCAAGAAAGCACAACTCAGGCAGTTATATGTACAATTCGATTACAGCTGTTAGTTACCGTTAAGTTAGTTAGGACAGTGCAAGATAGCACCAGTATATAACAATGTATTCATCTTTCTTGTTTTTGGCCCTGCAATTTCCTTTTCATTTTCAAAGTTTTCGTATCTTTACATTCAGAAGATATACGGAAAATCGCACCCAGAAATACTCATTGAAACTTGAAGATTAATCAGGTTTTGGGTTTATGATTTAGCCAGTATTATATCTGCATTGTTTCTTGATCTTTGCTGCAATATATTCAGTCTTATATTGCATGCTTGCTAGGTGTTTGTTTAATTGCCTGTTAGAGCTTTCATCTCCAAGAACTCATTAGTGGATATTTCAAGAAGATGACGAAGCAAGGAGAAAATGAGGGTAAGAAATTATGTCTCCCCGATGAAGTTTGGATTCAAATAATCTCAACACTTCCGTTGCCCTCCATATGCGTAATCAGGCGCGTGAGTAAAACCTGGTATAATATGATTACTGGTCTCTTCAAAGCTAACCCAGAATATGTTAAACCATTACTCACCAATATAGTCATACTTGGCAACAAATGTGGGCCTAGCCGGAACTTATTCATGGCTGAATTTTATGTTACTAGAGATAATCCTGGTGCTGTAACAGTGACAAGTCCTGATGTATATGATTTAGGTTGTGAATATCGGCCTGTTGCTTCATGTAATGGCTTGGTTCTTCTAGTTGATTGTTATGATGTGAATCCCACTTATTTTGTAAGCAATCCGATCATAGGACAGTACATGAAACTTCCTTTACAGAAATATACTAAAGGTAGAAGATATTTTTGCGGGTTTGGTTTTTGTCCCTCTACCAATCTATACAAGGTTATCCAATTTCATTACCAAGAAGGGAAGAGCACGGTGGTTGAAGTCCACACACTTGGCACATCCACATGGAGAGACACCCAAATTGTTCCTCCAGAACTTCTCAATAACATTGTTTCGTGGACTCGTGGGATCACTGGGATTTATTTGAATGGTGCTCTTCATTGGAGAGCTGATGGTATTGTGTATCGTTTCAACTTGGAAACTGAACAGTTTAACTCAATTGACGCTCCAGGATTCGAAGTAGTAATAAAAGATAACAAGGTAACATTCTTAGGAGCAACAAGACGTAATCTCTATGTATCAGTCCATTCTCCGGGCGTCCTTGATGTGTTCCTTTTGAGAAGTTCATGGACAAAGGAATTTTCTATAAGTGTTCCCCACATGGATAAAAGATTTGAGAAGTGTGATATTAAAGTTATAAACTATGGAGATGGCACGAATATTATAATTTTGGGCTCTCATGATATTGAATCACTTGACTTCTACTTGATGGCAACGAATCTTAGAGCTGATGTTGAAAATGTAGTTAGTGTTGAAAAGATATGTTCAAGATATTATCCTGTTGCTTACATTCCGAACTTCACTTCACTTTCTGATGCTGTCCCTGGACAAAGTTATCAGGTATTATTCATTACCTAAACACATTCTATATAAGTAACCCCATTTGACAAGACAAACTAATTTTCAAGGATGATGCTATGTTTGTTTGTACTTAATTTATGTTGCTCCAAAATTATTGCCTATTTGATTTAAAACTATTTTCTTGAAACGGTTGAGTAAAAGGAGCGTTTTTCTCTCTGTGCAGATGAGGTTCCCAAGAAGTATCTCCCGAGTAACTGACAGCCAAACCAATCAAAGTTGACCGTATGCAGTGATTCCAAACTCAACTCAAGTGGAGACTCCCAAGTTCTAGCTACTTCACGTTGATGGCTTTAGAATACGATATCCTTGGCCTCACCAGGTTAAGTAGAATTTGCATGTTACTGACAACGTTCTATTTTTGTACTGACTCCGTTTTCTTTTGGTTGGTTTTTTTTTCTTTCTATGTAGTCTCTTCTATGTGCAGCACCAAGAGGCTTGTTTGAGTAATAGACCAATGCATACATATATAGCATCTCAGATTCAATATCAGTCTTTTGTGTTCTTCATTTAAATGTGGTGCCTTGTTGTTTGACATCCATCGTATTCTTATTGAGGCGTCTGAATTATAGTTTCAGATTTAATATCTGTCTCTGAAACTCTCTTTACTCTGTGACACCGATATAAACTATACAGTACCAGTAACCATCCAAACAGAAGCCTTACTTCTTACTAGAATGACATTCAACACTCTTCTTCTTTCAGATACTAATCTAGATAATTGTAGTGGAGGGACCTTATTACGTCTAATTAGAATGCCATTCATTACCCACTAATTTCCTACCAGCTAGCTTTTGAAATTTTGATTTTTTTTCACATTCATTTTGGGACGGAGGTAGTAAGTAGGATCATAGTACTACCAGCACCACCAAGATTCATTACCCATTATTTTCCTCATTTTTTTCAATTAAACTCTTCTTTGGGTCAATTGTGTTTCAATCCCTTTTCCGCTTAGTTTATTAACATTGTTTCTGTTGTCGGCAAACAATATGAAAATCTCCTCTCCACCTGTGATCCTAACTAGAATATCATTCATTACCCACTAAACTCCTATCCATGATGGCATACGTTGTAATCTGTGGAGTACCGATTATTGACTCCACACCCGCTTCCCTAATGCTCATCCGGTTCAGTCAAGCCTCTTGCTCGCTCTCCGGGGTGACTATGTACTTATAAGAACTTGTATGTAAACTTAACATACACTAAGTAATGATGGATGATTCAAAGTTGAAGCAGAAGCAGGAAGCTATAGTGATTGCCAACCAATTCAAGATTGTGAGTGGTGAGTGGAAATGTACAATTACCCTAAGAAAATTGAGTATTTGCTGCAAAGGTGAATGAATACATTGAAAGAGCTTAAACATTTAAGCATCCATATAGATCAACACATACATATATAAACATATGCATGTGTGTTGAATGAATATTTACCCTAAGAAAATTGACAAATTGAATGAATACATTGAAGGTGAAAATTGACTATGCATGTGTTAAAACTGCTCCCATACTGGTGACGTGCTTGCCATTTATACATATGCATATGCATATACATATACTCCCTCCGTCCTATAACAATGTGTACAAACTTTTTTTTATTTGGGCGTCCCATTGATAACTCACACTTCCCAAATTGGATTTTATATATTTCTTTATTCAATGTGGCTCACTTGTCATACTCATAACAACTATCTATTACTATTCCCTACCCCACTTTCTCATTCCCACTTCACTTTTCATACTCACAACAACTACCCACTACTAATTCCTTTTTCATTCCTGTGCTCCCCCTATTTTGTGCACATTGTTATGGTACGGAGGGAGTATATGTGTGTGTCTAACTAGTAAGGCCAAATAACTCAAAAGAAGCTCAAAGGAAAATTGACTGGTTTAAAGACTATTCATCAATATACCCCCTCCGTCCCTGAATAAATGCTACAATTGACATATTAACATTTTAAAGCTTTTTATTATGTTTCTTTAACTTCCCCAATCTATTCATATGCGTAGAGTATCAATTTGGGTAGCCTCGACTCCTTTGCTGAATTTGAATCTTTAGTTGCTCTGTTTTCCCTTGCCAACCATATATCTTCCTTCTGGCTTAACCCTACCTTTCGCCTTAATATTATTGTAATCTTGCATTTCATGAACACACATAGTATACTGAGCATGGAGTTTGCTTAGACTGTCAGAAAATAAAGAGAAGGTTATTGTTATTTTTATCCTAGTTCTCGTGTCTCATATACTTGCAGATGCATTTTCCAAGTTTTTGAGTGGAAATTTAACGACTTATTCCATTAAATTTCAAAAGGGAGGGAGGGGGGGGGGGGTTAAAGAATCAGACTTCGTTACACTCCCTGTCCCAAAATGAGTGTTCATTAGAGCCCTTCCTATTTCTTAGACCCCAAAATCCTTATAAGGGAAAAATGTCGTTCCGTTAATGTCGTGCGTTACTTGTATGGTGATGTCTGAAATAGTTTCAGATCCAATATCAGTTCTGAATCTCTTTTTACTCTGCGAGTGACACTGAATGATATCCCCTCTCTCCCAAAATAAACATTCTAGTTTGACTTTCTAGATCAACTTGATTGAATTTTAACTAAATTGGTGAAAATATTACCAACAAGTATTGGACTCTGTTTATATGGGGAAAATATGAACATTTTTTATATTTTGGCACAAACAACTTCGTTTGGGCCACAACAAAATTATTAGAAAATTATATATTTATTTCAGTTCGGTTTTTGCTCACAAATTCTCTCGCAAAGTAAGCAAATAGTTTCGCTCAAAGGTTTGAGCGAAAATTGACTCACAATTACAAGTGATGAACCATTTTGGCTCGCCATTCAGTCAACCATTTTTCTCTTCAGAGATTCCATTTCCGCCGCAAAATGTTAGTTGACATTTATTGATTGAATGTTTAAAGGAGTATGTGCCAAGTGTTGAGTGATTTTAACACCTATCAATAACTACCAACTAGAAATTCGTGAGTAAGATTTTATGATTATTTTGTGCTCCTAGCATTACTTTTAGTCTAATATAACATGCAACTCGTTCATAATAAAACGCAACTAGCTTACTATGAGTAACTCACAATCTAAAGTTATTTCAAACATTTTTATTTTGCTTGCATCTAATCTGTTAATTTATCATCGAGCGGTTGAGCATGCTTGCTATCTCGGAGTGCCTCTACCCTAATTCAGAGTTGATCTTTTTTGTGGGGTTGCATATGGACCTCAACATCAGTATCAGCTTTGTCTTCGTACATGTAAATTTTCATCGTGCAGCGATATTTGTGTGAAAAATTCATTTATATTGCTCTTTGATGTCGGAGACGAAAACAAGGGACATGAGACTGCTGCAACGGCAAATTTGTTGTTCTGTGATGCAGCAGTTGGTTTGAATATGAGTGACATCATCTTTCTGTATTTAGCAGTTGAAATTTATTTAACAAAATGGAATTAAATTTTAACTGTCTTTGATTTCTATGATCATAAAAGAACAACAACATGCCCTTTCTCACAAAAAGGACCTGGAATTTGATTTTCAACAATCTAATCAATCTATTAACGTTAAAGTTGGTAAAATTCATCCTCAAAAAGGTTAAGTTATTGAGTACACTTGCATTTTATTGAATGGGAAGAAGGAATCTCTCGTTGTCCATCCAGCAGCACAAACTGAACTTAACTAGCACCTAACTGAGAAAAGTTAATAGGGGTCACAAATTGCGGTCCTCCGGCATAAAGGGTCTCAGCTGCCAACTTAGAAGCTTTTCGTGTCGGGTGGTATTGATCCCAAAACAGGTATTCGTTACGATTCAGACAAAGATCCGCTTTTGGAGAGCAGCCTTTTACTGCACCCAACGTCCCCGATCCACAGCACGCAGAATCCACATTCTTAAACTCTGTAGATCCAAAACGTACGTTAAAAACCACATGTCTGTCGAAATGCGACATTTATTTGGGACAGACTAAAAAGAAAAGTGCGAAACTTATTATGGGACGGAGAGAATTTTTTTTAGTGTTAGGTAAATGAATGAAGTGCTTACTGAAGAGTTGAGGGTTTTTGATAACATTAATGGTCATTTCGAATGTGTTTCCGAGTGAATACTTCATTCCGTCTAGCTCGGAAGCCATGTTGTACAAGAGGGTGTCGAGTGCTGAGTGGAAAGCTTGGGCAAAGGTGTTCATAACCTCTAGACATCCCCCGGTTGCGTTGAAAAGCCTTTGTGATGGACAGCAGCCTATCGGTGGCACACTAATAATGCCAAATCTCCTCGCTCCAAGGTCGTACAACGCCTAAAATTGAAACCCGCCTCAAATATAAAATTTCTAATATATTTTTTAGAATGAAAGCTGCATATAAAGGGGTGCATTTTGGGAAAATAAAATGCAGTTTAGAACTGCAGTTGTTCAAACATACTGCAGCAAATGAGCTGTTTTAGCTTCTGTACAGTCGGACCGTACAGGCGCTATGTACTGAAAATGTTACCTTAATTTGTGACTCGTATGTGGTCATTAGGCCTTCTATGTAAACTGGTGGAGGTACGGTACTATTGCTCGCGAAATAGCCAAAAATGTCGTTGCTACCAATACTGATCGACACAAGAGAATTTTTCAAAAACATTGCAGTTCCTAATTTACCAATCAAAGCTGTACTATTGTCGCAAACTGTCTCGAACTGCTTGATCTGTTCTGATAATGGCACCACCCCCTGTTCATTGTTTGAAATTCACAAACTAATTTAAGAACTCTATCAAGAAAATAAAGGGTAACCTTAACAGGTGAGTTCTTGGGTCCGATATGATCCCTTTTCGGAACCTCTTAGAATGAAAAGAAAAGCGAAAACTGGGAAGGCTAACCATAGTTTTCCCGGTTTCATTGAGAATGCCAGCCCCTGCTGATGCAAAGTTTACGCCTCTAAATAAGTGCTTCTCTAGACCCTTTCTTTGGGTGAGAAGAAATAAAAATGGTTGCGGACTAACTCTGAATCCGAATAGCGTAGCTGAAAAGAAAAAAGTATGAAAATTGAAATTGTTAATCAGCAAAATAGAGAGACAGGGTGTTTCTATAGATTTGGGGCCTGTGCAGTCTCATGTAATAAAAACTCAGACTTATGTGCAGTCCGACTGCACACAGGCCCCACATACGTGTTTCTATTAATAGTTAATCTACGTACTAACCAAGATAGTCAGCACTGTTGAAGCCATTACTGAACCTCCCTGTTGCCTTGCCCCTCGGAAAGTCAATGCCATAGGGAGGAAAGTTAGCCAGTACCTGACTCCCGGTTAGGAACGTGTTAGTGCCTACATCTGCAGTAGAGTCCCCGAAAATGAAAAAGGCTTCGACATAAGCATTGGACTGTTGAGGGGCAAATATTATCGCAAAAGATATTAATAGAAACACTGACGAAGAAACGTAAGCATTTGCCATATTGTCAGTGAAGTTATCATTCTACGAAAGTTAATTTATAGTCATCCAGGACAACTAAGTGTGACAATGGTACAAATATTAACGTTAGAACTGGTCGCTTTCCTAAACATGTAACAACATTTTAACAGTAAATTTTTGTTTGATTTTGCGGATTTTCTGAGGCTGATTATTTCAGAACCATATTATCTGCCTGGCCTTACGTTGTTATGTTAGTAGAACGAAACGGAAGGGGTAGAAATGTCTACGAAATTTATGCCATTGCCGAATGTGTTAACAAGGAAGATGATTCTTTATAGATTACCCAGTCTTCAGACAGTTGTTTAATCTGTCGGACCGAGTCCTTGTGGTTAAATTCTGAGATTGTTTACAAGTTCAGTGATAACATTGTAACAATCGCTCTCGTTTATGTCTAGACTTGTTTGATGTTTATGTTAGTAAAACAAAACCGAGTTAGCAAGTCTCCAAAGCTGCCGATTGAAGTGTGTTACAAAGAGTATATAACAAATATTCCGAGTCCATTTATAATTGTTATTGATGTTAATGCTACTGATATAAATTGTACAAAGAGTATGACAAATAATTCAGATTTTATTTCAAGCTCTTCATATAGTAGATGTTATAAGTTTATTACAAAGACACAGCATATAAAACCTTGAAATGGACACAATCCATATGAAGTTAGAAGAAAGGGAAAGAATTTAATTAGGAAATTGCCCCTAAAATACATAAAAAGAACTATCTATATAAATTAAAATCAATGTATAGGATAAACAAAGAATTAAGAACATGGTATTTGTAAGTGATGATCCTTGATATGTATACTGGAAACATGTACTGTGGCTCAGTTAATGACTAGAGCCAGCCCGACCACAGAGGAGGGCATTGCTTGGAAGTAGGTATTCGTCTCGGATTGACCTTACTGGTGAATATACTCGTAAGTAGAATTGTTGTCCGAGGTATTGTCTTGCCCAAAATTCTGATCTCAAGTTCCACATTCCCACGTTGTCGAGTGCTATGTAAACTGCTGTCCATGATCTCGGGTATACCTGAACGGTTGAACGAGAGACCGCATCAGCAAGGTTGTACTCATTTCTGCTAGCAGCACTCCATACGCCGCTATCCAATCTGCCAAAAATAAAATGTTACTATTTGAAATTTTAGTAACTTTGTAAAGTGTTGTACAGTACAGTTATAGATGACAAAAAAAAAAAAATTTACGTACCCAACGACGAAGAAAGAATATCCATCGAGATGATAGCTTTGGATGATGTTTTCCGGATTCTCAAAGATAACCTCGACAAACGCCCTAAAGTCAGCTCCCATGACAGATGTGTCTAAGCGGATAGGCTGACCGGAGGGGGTGTCGGAGATGGATCCGACGGTGAAAACTCCGGTGAGGTTGAAGTAGTCTGCTAGCTTAAGGGGTGTGTCAGCAGGGATGAATGAAACACTGTTGATTGCATATCTCTGTTTTCCATTGACTTGGCCTGCTGAACTTGATAGTCTGATGGTCCTTGTGATATTGATCTGTCCATAGTGATATGAGCCTTGTGGGTTGGGCCTAGGCCCGCTTGCGGTTAAGTTGGTCTTAATGGACCGGGCTTGGTTCATTGACCATGCCATGTCAACGGGTGGTTGTGCGACCGGGCCTGATGCGGGCTTGGCCGAGTTTGCGTAGTGAAGGATGCCAGTGGTGTTGAGCTCTTGTGGGGCGAAGCGGGTAGAGACTGCAATGTAATAGTCTTGAGCGGGTTGATCGGCGGTGACTAGTACCGAGTACGATTGACCAACGTGGATGTCAATGGATGAAAATGTTGTTTGGATTGTGTGGGTCCCCTCGACTTCGACCAATTTCATTGAGTGGCCTTGGATACGGAAGTTTAGTGTGTTTTGCAAACCAACGTTCGATATTCTCAACCTATACGTTTTCCCTAAAATAAAATCATTTATAAAGTCGTTAATAAAATATTTAATTTAATGACTATAAAAGGACAAGTAATAGTAAATAAAATGCATATTAATATGTATTACCTTGTTCAACTGTAAACGATGCACCGTTGGCTCCTTTGCCGTTGATTAAAATCCCATCGGGGTACGGAAGTCTCTTACCGAGGTCCAAGATTCTCTTCAATCTCTACAACATGGCACATTAAACAAGTTAAAAGTCGAGGGACTAAATTGTAGTACAAATAACTTAACACACGTGCGAGTAGACAATGCATGTAGGGTTCATTAAGTTACCGTGTGATCTGACTTGTACCAATCTCCAATAAGAACGGTGTAATCGTCAGCTGGTTCAGGGAATGGAACGGGTATCCGAGGGCGGCTGAGGATTTTGATACCACCGAAGCCGCCGGCGGCCTTGTGGAAGGCTAGGGATGGGAAGTAGAAGAAGCTGCCTATTTGATCTTTGACTTGTAGTTTGTAGGTGAAGTTTTGGCCAGGTGGAATTGGGCAAGTTGTTCCATAAACACCATCTTCAAATGAATTTTTTCTCTGTTGGATTCCATTCCTGCATTATAAAAGCCCATTTCAGAAATGTATTGACTAGGCTTATAGAAGAACCATAGGCCCAGATTGAAGGTAAAAATATCCAAATTGGACATAGTATTCTCTTTACAAACATTTCGACAAAAAAACATTTAGGGATTACAAAATAAAGTCACTCTCGGGACATAACTTTTTGTACAGTTTGGTGGTAAAATTCATTTTAAGGGACATAACTTTTTGTACAATTTGGTGGTAAAATTCATATATAATCATGTAATTCTCTTTACAAACATTTAGTTTTTGCAAGTATAAAGAGACCGGTGAAATTTTTTTTGACAAAAAACATTTAGGGATAAAGTTATGATAAAAATGGACACTCAGGACAGGGGGAGTATATCTTTCCTATTGCGGGGAAAACTGGATCAGGTGATTAATTAAAGCCAATTGAGGAAATTTCAGTTGGTTGTTTTATATTCTCTTTATAATTTCATGACAATTCAAAATAAAAACCTAGATAAGAAATTTAAGATAGAAAGAAAGAATAGGTAGTGTGACGTTAACGCATAACAACATACTACAAATGTCCAAGCAGATTGGAGTATTAAAACTAGAGTAACAAATATTATCAGATTTTTTTATTATGATGTCATGGCTAGTAGACAAAGAGTGGGATCGGACCTTAAATGACTAAACGTCACATATTGTGAGACTCTTTATTCAAAAATTCGGATTTGACTTTTACCATTGAATCACTCTTTTTTGAGGATTTAGAGAGTTTAATCAACTGATAATATATTAACGGGTTAGGGATAAACGTAACTTGAAGAGATGGAAGATATTTCATTGAAGATAATAATTACTACTCCTTCGTTTTAAAATAATTGTTCGATTTTTTTTTTTTTTTTTTTTTTTAAATTTGCTCTTGATCAAGAGCAATTTAAAAAAAAAAAAAATTGAACTTTCACTTTGCATGGCAAACGGACCATTTCCTAGAAATATCGTGTGACAATCACAATATATTTCATGAAAGTTGTCTTTTGCTAAAATAACAAAAACTAAATCGTTAAGCATTCACATCCACGAATTGCGTAATCTACAACTTCTCTTATAATTCACAAAAAAAGTGTTCAAAATCGAAAAGAAGATAGAAATTAGTTGACTCTTTACTCCTCTCTCTGTCCCGGAATAAATGTAGCCGTTTTTCGGACGTTTGTACGGAGCAACTTTGAGCACTAACACGTCCTAAAAAACGACGATATTTATTCCGGGAGAGAGAGAGGGAAAGAAAGAGAGGGCTAACCATGAGATGAGGAATGGCTCAGGCAAGTTGTTAAAGACATTGATAATAAGATTGTCATTAGTAACCGAGTATATTTCTGGACCAGGAAATTCTCCATTTATCAAAATTCCCTACAACAAACATATATAGTACAACATCACAATAATTAATACAAAACTACTCTATTATAAAATTTACTTAACATATTACATTATCGGTTAAAAAAAACGTGAACTTTTTACATGGAACGTAGAAAATACGATGAACTACAAACCTGTTGACGAACACCAAGAGGAGAGATATCACCATAAGTAATATTCCATGTAAAGTACCGGTACGGGTCCTCGGCACCAACAATGGCGGAGAGAGAGATAACAATGGCAGCAATGTAGAAAACCCCACCTCTCATTTCCATTGCCAAATCCCAGACAACCAAATTTAGAGAGAGAGAGAGAGAGAGAAAGATATATATATATATATATATATAGATAGATAGATAGATAGATAGATATAGAGAGAGAGGGAGTGAGGGAGGGAGGATGATGAAATTGGGTTAAGTTTGAGAGTTTGAGACGTAGATGAAGTATAAATAGGGTTTGTGTGTACCCTGTATTTTACGTAGTGTGTAAAGAACAACTGGCTACAGATAGTATTGAGGTTGTGGTGCTTGACTAATTGACTTTTATTATTGTGCAATTATTTATTTGAGAGTTGATATTGATGTAGAATATTAATGGTACTCTCTCCATTCCATACTTATCGCTATTAAAAGTGAGTGCACGAGAATTAAGAAAATATGTTGGAAAAGTATAAGTAATGTGAGTCAGTAGGAGAGAGAAAATAACTTAGTGGATAGTTGTTGTAAATGAGTAAAAAAGAGAAAAGTAAATATTTTGAATAAGTGGCAATAAGTATGAGACGCTCAAAACGAAAATGAGTATCTATAAGTTTGGGGCGGAGGGAGTATTTTGTATGAGGGACATCTAAAAGAGACGTCAAGGAAAAAAGAAGGATGATATTTTATGGAATTTTATTAGGCTTAATCAGAATTTTTCCTACTTTGCGTGCTTGATCGGGTGTCTGAATTGCGGTGGTGGTGGGGGCCACACGTTTACAGCCAATATTTAAGATTTAATGAGAAAACAAAACATGTGTTGTCTATTTATAGTTGGTGTCAAGAAAGCATTACGTTTTATTACCATCAATTTTAATGTACTCTTTAGGTTTCATAATAATAATTAACAATGTGTTTAATATTTTTCAGCATTTTTATTTTTTATTTTTTTGAAAGACAGCATTTTTATTTTTAAAAATAAAAAACTTGTAATATTTTTATTTAATAAAATTTATTTATCATAATCACAACAACTATCTATTATAATTTTAAAAAATAAATTTTAGAATGCAAGGCAAGAGTACTACTTTTAAGCACAAAATCTTGGAAAAAACGCGTTTTTCTTAACTCCCAGGAAAAACGTGTTTTAAAAAAAACGCGATGATATTTTTGTAAATATGTGGAACTTCTTTAAAAAACACGTGGTGGCATTTTTGTAAATAATCGGAACTTCTCAACGGTTCTGGATATCAATATAAACTCTTCTGGGTATGAGACTGATAGCAAAAACCTTTAAAAGTAATAGCCAGAATGGTCATTTTTGTAAATAATCGAAACTTCCAACAGTTCTGGATATCAATATAAAGCCTTCTGGATATGCGATTGATAGCCAGAACCTTTGAAAGTGATAGCCAGAAGGGTCCTGAATATCAATATAAAGCCTTCTAGATATCAATATAAAGTCTTTTATATATGAGATTGATAGCCAGAACATTTAAAAGTGATAACCAGAAGGTTTTTTCTGATTTTTTTTTTTAGAGTAACAGAAATGTTAATTGATAGCCAGTGACAATATTTAGGATGACCAGTTGCTGTGTTACGAAGGTCCAGTGAGTGTGTTGAGGACCGCCAGATGATTTTAAAAAACACGTTTTTTCTAACTACTAGGAAAAGAAGACCAACTCACTTTTAAGTCTAGATTTCAATGTTTTCTTGACCCCATTGTAACTTTATAAATCAGCTAATTGAAAAAGTGCTCTCCATTCTTTCCGTGAACTCAGATACAATATTGATTGTCGATTGTTTATACTATTGTAAAATTATACTCATTCCGTCCATCTTTAATCTACAAAAATTATTATTTTGTGCCCATTGTCAACGTTACTTTCCCATTCGTCGATTGCCGCCCACTGTTTATACTCGAAGAAGCCATCCAGGGGTTTTGTCAGGCCTGTCTTACTTTAGAGCAATGCTAGGGGCACAAAATAACCTTACAAAATCTTGCTCACAAAATGAGGTGGCGATACTTTATTGGTTGCATCGATAATGGACCCGCCACACTCTACTTAAAACACCAACAAAATCATTACACTTAGGATTTTGTGAGCAAAATTTTGTGACTTTTTTGTGCCCTTAGTATTATTCCTTACTTTAATTTATATAATCGCAGAATAGAAATATTTTAATATTTTTTTTAAATAGTGAGACCTACTTGTCATACTCACAACAACTATCCACTTATTATACTCTACCAAACTTTCTCTCTCCAACTCAACTATTTACACTCACAACAGATCACATTTTCAATTATTTTCTTAAATCTTGTGTCAAGACTCATTTTTGTAAATGAAAAAAAGTATGAAGGAAATATGTGACTATATAAATAATTAAATAAGTCACATTATTTAAAAATAGTGATAAGTCAATTTATTTTGTGAGGGGAGGAAAAAAAAAAGGTTTCTTGATTTCTTTAGCCTATTAGCAAGCGACCCCGGTAGGATGATCAACTTTATCGAGTACTAACTTGTACAACAAACAAATAAGCGTACGGAAAGTGAATGCCAATGTCTTAAAGATGTAGCATACCTATCTACCATACTCAAAGTTACTACATGAATTTATTTCTTCATCACTAATATTACTCATTCTTTCCTAAATGCGTACAAAAATGTTTCCATTTTCGGTTTTACGACACAATCAGGATTTTGAGTTTGCATCATTTTCCGAAAAGAAAGAGAGAATATACTCCCTTTCGTCTCAGAAAATTTATCTCATTTTGATTTTGATTTTTTGATTTTTGATTTTTTTTTAAAAGTTGGCACCGATTTAATTAAATAAATAATAGTCATATGTAAGAAAATTACCTTCAATTTTATTAGTAAAATTAAAAAAATTACTGAGTATGAAGGAGGGCCATAATAACCAAATGTTTTTTGACACTAGTAAAGCTTTTACTTGCAAGTGGATGAGATTCATTAGAGCTATGTATAGAATAAAGGGAATGGCAAATGATAATTTTATTAATGTGATAAAACAAGTATATATACAAATAGTCATAGGGTTTCTCAACTAATGATATACACAATCTCCTAAACTATACAAGTTATAATATCAATCTTTACATTTCAAATGAGGATACATGTGCTAAATATAAACAAACTATGATATGGAATGATCCTGTGGGGCCGGGTCATGTGGCCGGGTCGGGTGGTGGGTTGTATTCTTAACACGCCCCCGCAAGACGGACGATCCAAGAGTAAGTCCGATCTTGGAGATTAATGCTGTGAACCGGGTCCGAGGGAGAGGTTTGGTGAGTGCGTCTGCGAGTTGATCCTTGCCCGAGATATGCTGAACTCGAAGTGTCTCGAGTTGAACCTGTTCACGAACAAAATGAAAGGCAAAGGCGAGATGTTTCATACGGGAATGAAAAACTGGATTTGCCGAGTAGGTGGTAACCCCAATATTATCAGAGTAGATCACCGGGGAAGAGAGGAGAGAGAGACGAAGTTCAGAGGGAAGGTTGGTAACCCAAAGAACTTCAGCGGTAGTTGCAGCAATAGCTCAAAATTCGTCCTCAGTGGAAGACCGAGCAATGGCTCGTTGTTTCTTGGAGGACCAGGAGATGGGGTTTCGTCCAAGATAAACTATGAAGCCAGTAGTGGAGATGAGATCATCTCTGTCACCGGCCCAATCGGCGTCACAGAAAGCATGAAGAGATGTAGGTGAAGATTTGTAGAGATGGAGGCCAAGATGAATTGTGCCATGAAGGTAACGAAGAAGGCTTTTGAATGTAGTCCAGTGAGATTCCTGGGGGTGATGTAGAAATTGGGAAAGCTTGGTTACCGTGAAGGCAATGTCGGGTCGGGTAAGGGAAAGGTATTGGAGACTTCCAATGAGGGCACGGTACTCCGAGGGGTTGTAGATAGGTGTACGAGGGGTGGCCGAGAGGGGCGGATAAGTGGCCATTGGAGTGGGAGAAGGTTTGGAGTAAAGCATGTCGTGTCGGGTAAGAAGGTCGGTGATGTATTTGGACTGAGTGAGTAGAAGACATGTGGGGGTAGGAGTGACTTCAATTCCAAGGAAGAAGGAGAGGGGTCCTGTTGGATATGCCTTTGGGACCAACAGGTCCAAGATCTTTGAGAAAAAAATGAGAGGAGATGCTTGTGATGAAGGAGGCGAGAAAGGTGGCGGAGGGGCCAGTGACGATGATGTCGTCAACATAAACGAGGATAAGGAGGGAATGGGAGTTTTTGTTGTAAATAAACAGTGACGGGTCAGCAATAGAAGAAGTGAAGCCAAAGGAGAGAAGAAAGGATTTAAGAGCAGTGTACCAGGCCCGAGGAGCTTGTTTAAGGCCGTATATAGCTTTAGAGAGGCGGCAGACATGAGAAGGGTTGGTGGTGCTTTCAAAACCCGAGGGTTGAGACATGTAGATTGTCTCAGATAGATGGCCTTAGAGAAAGGAATTATTGATGTCAAGTTGACGGAGGGACCAGCCGTGGGTGATAGCTAGGGAGAGAATGAGACGGATGGTGACAAGTTTCACGACAGGGCTGAAGGTTTCGGAGCAGTCTAGGCCTGGTCTTTGATGGAATCCTTTGGCTACAAGGCGGTCTTTATATTTGTGGATGGATTATCGGGATTGTATTTGATTCGGAACACCCATTTGCATCCGACAATGTTGGGTGCCTCATGAGAAGGGACAAGAGTCCAGGTGTTGTTACGGAGAAAGGCATGTATTCTTCTAGCATTGTTGTGTGCCAGTGAGGGGTGGAGAGGGCTTGTTTGGTAGTGGTAGGAAGGGCTGTGGGGGAGGAAAGAGTGGTGAGATTGGCATATTTGGGGTTGGGTTTAATGATGTTGTGGGAGAGACGGGTGATGATGGAGCGGGTGTGGGTTGGTGGGTTGAGGGGGTGGCTCATTGTGAGGGGTGGGAGGAGGGGGTCGGTCGTGTGAGATGGGTGTGTGGGCGAGTCTGGTGGAGAGGGTCTGGGCGAGTTGTGTGGGGGTGCGGTCGAACCAATTTAAGGAGGTTCGGGCGGGTTGTTTGGGGGTGCGGTCGGACTAGTTTAAGGGTGTCCGGGCGGGTTGGGTAAAGATCCAGTCGGACTAGGGGTAAAACCGGACGGGCAGGGGGTGATCAGTTGAAGAGATAGATGGCACTATTCAGAAGGAGATAGGGGGTGGAGGGGTAGTGGATTTGGTGATAGTAGTGTAAGGAAAGACGGTTTCAACAAATTGAACATGGAGAGGTGTGTAGATACGGCTTGTAGATAGGTCTAAGCAGTGATAGTCACTTTGGGATGGGTAGTAACCGACGAAGATGCATGGCGCAGATTTGGGAGCAAGTTTATGAGGGGTGTAAGGGCAAAGCCAAGGGTAGCAAAGACACCCAAAAGAGCGGAGTTTGGAGTAGTTAGGCAGATTACGGAAGAGACGAAGATATGGTGAGTCATTGTGGAGTGGGTGGGTGGGTAGACGATTGATTAGGTATACTGCAGTAGTAAGGCATGAGAGGAGAGCAAGGCCAGTTTCGACAATATGGCGATGTCTGCGTTCGGCAAAGCCGTTGTGTTCAGGAGTATGAGATGGGGAGGTAAGGTGAGAGATACCCTCTTGCAGGAGAGAGAGGGTGAGTTTGAGGTACTCGCCACCGTTGTCAGAGAAGAACTGTCGGATGGGACGAGAGAAGTATTTTTCGACTAGGTTTTTGAACCTATAGAAGGTTGGATATGTGTCAGACTTGTTTTTTAGAGGATATAGCCATGTATATTTTGTGAAATGATCAACGAAAATGACATAGTATTTAAAGTTGTCATATGAGTAAACGGGGGAGGTCCAGACATCAGAGAAAAAAAATATCAAGGGGTGCAGTGGAATGAAGAGTAGAAATAGAGAATGGGTGTTTGTGACTTTTATTGATCTTGCAAGAATTACAATGAGAAATAGAACTAATAGGAATAGATAATGAAAACTGGTTATCTAAAAGGGAAACAATAGGGGGGAGGGGTGGCCTAGTTTATGATGCCAAGAGGAAAAAGTTGAGGAAGTGGCGACATGAGCTTGTGGAGTGGGAGGAGTCAAAAGGTAGACGCCACGATCAAGGTTGCCTTGAAGAAGAACGTTATTGGTCGAGATTGCCTTAATAAGAAAAGAAGATTGTGAGAACTCGACAGTAGCATGATTATCTTTGCAAAATTGAGAGATGGAGAGAATATTTCGAGAGATACGAGGAACATGTAAGACATTGTTAAATATGAGAGAAGAAGAGGGAAGAGTAATGGAGAAAGAACCTATGTTGGAGATGGGAAGAGCGGTACCATCACAAATGAGAACGTCATCACTGCCATCGTAGGGATGATGGAGAGAAAGGTTGGATAAGTCACTAGTGATATGATGGGTGGCACCACTGTCCATAATCCAAGAGACCGGAGGGGGTGGGGTAGGGGAGGTGGAAGTGTTGGCTTTGGGGGGTGGGGTGGTGGTGGACTGGCGTGAGCGACGGTTGGAGGGAGGGGGTGGGGGGAACGTAACATTGGGGTAGTCACGACGGAATTGGAGACACTCAGAGATGACATGGCCAATAAAGCGACATTATTGGCATTTGCCTTTGAAGGTGGTTGGGGAGGAGGAGGTGTGGGCGGAGGTGTTACTAGGTGTGGGTAGGAGTGGCGGAGGGGTTGGAGAGCGGAAGTTGGATCGCTTGTGAAACTGAGCGGCATGGGCAGACATGGGGAGAGTAGGGTTAGGGTTTTGGTGTGGTAGAGGGTTAGGGTTTTGGTGTTTGAGAGTGAGTTCATGGTGGAGAAGCTTTTCATGGAGGGCTTCAAAGGATAAGGGATTTTCACGAGCTCGGACGGAATCAATGATGGATTTGTTGGGTTCATAGTCGAGGCCTTGAAGGACTTTGGCTACGATGTCTTCGGAGTCCATGGGTTTCCGAGGATGGCTAGTTTTTCAATGGTTGTTTTGATCGACTGCATATAGTCAGTGATGGAGAGGGAGGCCTTGGTGATTGAGGCAAGGTGATATTTGAGTTGGAGGATATGGCCACAGGAGGTATTGGCGTAGGTTGTTTGTAGGGTTGTCCAAGCTTCATGGGAGGTTTTAGCTTGGTAAACAAGAGGTGCGACAGCGGTATCAAGGGTGCCAAGAAGAGCACCGAGGATGAGACGATCTTGGCGTTGCCAGGTGAGGTGGGCGGGGTTGGTGGTGGTTTTGGCGTCGGTGGTGACTGTTTCGGGTGGGATAGGATAGGAGCCATCAACATACTTGAGAAGATCAAGACCGAAGAGGAGATAGGTGAGTTGGGATGCCCAAGCAAGATAGGTGAGGGGTGTGAGCATTTTGCAGTTGGAGAGGTCAACGTGAATGAGAGGGTTGTTGGGGTCGGCGGGGTTGGGAAGGAAGGAGGAGGAGGAGGCACCAGAATTGGTCATGGTGAGGGTGGGAGGCGGCTGAAAAAGTTTGGATCGATTAGGGTTCTGGTACCATAAAGGGAATGGCAAATGATAATTTTATTAATGTGATAACACAAGTATATATACAAATAGTCCTAGGGTTTCTCAACTAATGATATACACAATCTCCTAAACTATACAAGAGATAATATCAATCTTTACATTTCAAATGAGGATACATGTGCTAAATATAAACAAACTATGATATGGAATGATCTTGTGGGGCCGGGTCATGTGGCCGGGTCGGGTGGTGGTGTTGTATTCTTAACATAGAATACACTATATTATACTACCTCTATCTCAATTTTTTTTTTATCATTTTAAATAATCATTGAGCATTAATTTATACTCCCTCTGTCCCTAAATGAGTGTCCATTTTCAAAAAATCTTTGTCCCAAAATGAATGTCTTTTTTGAACATAACTTTGTCCCTAATTTTTTTTTTCGAATTTTTTTCACCAGTCTCTTTATGCGTGCAAAACTAAATATTTGGAAAGGAGATTACAAGATTATATATGAATCTTTGCCACCAAATTGTACAAAGAGTTGAGATTTTCAGATGCCCTTAAAATGAAATTTGGACACTCATTTAGGGACAGATGTAGTACTATTTACGTTCAATTCGAAATACTCTTTCAATCTCATTTTTAAAATTGCAAAATTTGTTATTTTAAATGTCTCATTTAAAATTGCAAAAGCCTAAAATAAAAACTTACTCGATAGGTAGCTCGCGGCCTTCCATTCGAAGAACAACGTCGACGAAGGCGTGTAGGTGCCAATCCCAATCCTAACCCACTGTCCAGTAATCTTATATTTTCAATATAGAAACTCACTTGTCATACTCATATCAACTAACCTACTTAATATTCTCTATCATATTTTCTCTCTCCTACCCAATTATCTTCACTCACAACACATCACAATTTTCACCTTTTTTTATTAATTATCGTGCACAATCTCACTTTTGCAATTTGAAATGAAAAGGATGGAGTAGGACTTTTGAGTTGGGCACGGGCCGGGTTTAATAAGAAATGTTAATGGAGTAGGTGTTGTGAGTATGAAAAATAGGGTAGGAGAGAGAAATTGGGGTATAAAATAAGAGGAAGTCTCTTGTGAGATCGTCTCATATATGAGATGCGTCTCGATAAGAGAAGGGATGAGCTTGCCCCACCCACCCATAGGGGGCAAACCATTTTCTCCTCGACAAAATTCGTCTCATACGGTATACCGTCTCACACAAGCTTTTGTCATAAAATAATGAGTGAAAAGTTGTTATGACTTGTGAATGTGAATGTGAGTCTCACTAAATATAACATTTTCATTTTCAAGTTGTACTATTTGGAGTAGGTAAAATGTCCTAAATCAAATGAGAAATAGGGAATATTAATTTTAACCATCTTAATTAATAAAAAAATCACTCACTCCTTCCCGATTTTAAGATTCTTACTTTGTGCATAGCTATGCACAGGTATTAAGAAAAAGTAAATTTTGTGAGTATGAAAAATAAAGTAGGAGAGAGAAAGCGGGTAAGAAGTTTTGTTGTGAGAATATTAAATGGATCCCATTATCCATTTTAGGCATTAAAGTAAAATAAAAACCTAAATTTAAGACATAAAAAAAAAAGTAAAAAACTTAAAACGAGACAAAAGGAGTAAAATTTATTAATAATAAACTATTATAAATATTACCAACAATTTTAAATTTTTCATGACGATAAAATAAACTTAAAATATTGTTTAAGGTTGACTCGGGGCTCCTCTGGTACACATTTTAAAAGCGGAGATTTTTTTTTATGTTAATATTTTGAGCGGCCAAAATTGGCCAAGATTTTTAAAAAGTTCCACTCGAAACTCTCCATTCCATTGAGACGCTTAATTAACAAAAACCTGATTTTTTTCACTGCATTTTAAACGCACCACTCTACTAAACTAGTCGTCAAACTTATATCTAACTTTGGAAGTGAGTATAAACGTATCTTAACTGGATTGAAGTGTGGGGAAACACTCAAACACACCTTAAGAAACAGCTAGCTAGATTACCCTAGACAAATAACATTTGTAAGCAAACCGCGTAAAGAAAAGAAGTTGATTTTTTTTTTTTTTCTTATTTTATAAACCTACTCTTTTCTTTTTCCTTTTCATGATACTTCCTTTCACATAGGCAACTTGCATGGTCTTCTGCCCCCGTGATTATAGACGCTACACACGGAGTGTCCATGCTCTTTTTCTTCCGCAGCTTCCGCTATACTCTCTCCATCCCACCTCACTTGATAATTAAAAGTTGCGCACAATAACTAAGAAAAAACAATAAAGTTAAAAAAAAATGGTAAAAAATGAAGAGAGAATGAGTGAGGTTAATAGTAGGTTGGTTGAATGAATTTTGTGCTGAAAAAGGAAGAGAGATCTAGATTGAATATAAATTATAAAAAGATTATCATTTTAGGGAGTCTTAAGTGAAGTGAGACGGATTAAAATAGAAACAAGTCTCAAGTGAGGTGGTACGGGGGGAGTATACATCATATTCCTATGTTTCAACTCTCCCCATCTGAAGAAGTTTGTATGTATATACTCTCTCTCTGTCCAAAAAAGTTAGTCTCATTTTAATTTTATATGGTCAACACAAATTAATTTTGACCAAACATTGATGTCGATCTAATTATTCTAGTGAAATTCTAAAAAACTTCAGTTCTGATGATATTCGATATTAGCTTTCATTGTTGAGGTAGCAAGTTCAAATCTTTTTAAGGACATGTGCTAATATATTTATAGGTCATTTGAAGTGTCTTAAAGACAAATTTCTATCATTACTAAAATAAAAAGACCTAATCTATCTATTATATAATGGCATAAGAGATTATAGTATAACTTTCTTACACAATTTTCCCGCTCAAATTAACAGTTATTACATAAGAATCAACTAACGGAACTATTAAATCGGAAGAAATCTTTGACCATATCCAAACATAATGGAATATTTTCTTTAGAGGCAGTAACTAGAGGTGAAATGTAACAGAAAATCTGAAAGTTAAAATAATTAAAGATAATACTCCCTTTGTCCCAGAATGATAGTCCCCCTATTTTCATGGGTTTTACGAAGGATTTTTGAGTAATAATTAAGGCTACTTTTAATTATTCTAATGAAATTTTTGAAATTGTTCTTGATACACCATTATAAATACTATTAATATCAATTTTTAGATTTACATTAACATAATTATAAGTAGCATTTATAACTGTTCAAAGTTCCCTCGTAGTAACAACGAAAAAATGTGGACTATCTTTTTGGGACGGAGGGAGTACCAAATAGATAAGATAGAATATGCGTACAAATAGCTTTACTGAAATTCAAATTCGCAGTAATTTTTTGGACTTAGTTACCCCTTTCAAAACCAACTGCAAGTTGTGAACTTGTGATATTTCAATTTTGGAAATATTAAATAGGGAAATAGGCCTATTTTCGTTAGATTGAATGTTTATAGGTTTAGTTGTTGGTATTTCAGTTTGATGGTCAATTAAATAGGGAAATACTCTCTCCGTCCCAAAATATCTTCGCGTTTGACTATTCAAACTTTTTAAGGATACAAACACTTGCTTTACTAGCCATGTTGTGTTTATGTACATTTAAGCCTAAGTTTGTAGAATCGGGAAGAACTTATTGGGACAATGAAAAATGGCCAATGAAAAAATCATTTCAGAATGGAGGGAGTATGTCTAATTTTTTAGGATAGAATGATAGGAAATGAAATCTTCTGTACCACACTTTGTGTACCACTTGTGTACCACAAGTGATCTGACGGTTATGAATCACTATTGATATTATAATTATTTAAGTGTTAATAACTTATAACCATTGGATCACAACAATTGGTACACAAAGTATAGTACAGAGGATTTCCTCTAGAATGATAGGATAGAAGGGATGATTTCATGGTTGTGGTGGAGTAATTTTAGGGATTTTTATTATTTTGATTGTGGGGTGTATTTCTAAATTACATTCTTTATGTTGTTACAAGAATTAAAGAATTACGAATGAAAGTAATGAAGGCTATGATAAGGATGAGTGACTGTGATACACGGGTTTGGGAGGGAATAAGATAAAAGGAGGAACCAAAATTTGTCAAAGAAATGGAAACTTAGCTTCCTATTTTCCTACAATTGAGTGGAGTCAAAATATAGAAATTTTCTCTTAGTAGGGAATGCTTTGATTTTGAAATTTTAGTAGGGAATGCTTTGATTTAGGGATAACATGACTATATGTTAGTGTGTTTTCAATTATATATTTTCTTCTAATTTATAATCTTGTACCAAAATTTTGTAGGCCCGAGCCTATTTTCTTAATAAATATTCCCTCCGTCACATTTTGTTTAAGAAATCCAATAAGGCCTTGTTTGTTTTTCCATTCAGAGCCACTTAATGGGGTGAATGTCTGAGAGAGTCAGACTTTAAGGCATTAAGCCTGTTTTTTTTTTTCTTTTCAGATTCAGATCTAAAAGCATCTGAATTGCCTCTTAATGTTCAGACCTAAAATGAAGTCTGATTTGCCTCTGGATTGATTTTTTTTTCAATTTATATATTTTTTTAAACTCATAATTCTAAAGATATCCAACTAAAACACTATATAAACAACTATTCACGTCATTTTTCTACTTCATTCAATGTCGTAATCCTAAATTCAGATGTGTATTCAGATGAATAATCAAACAGTTTGAATAATTCAGAAATCAGCTTTCAGACGCTGCCTCTTATCAATTCAGATATGCATTCAGATTTCAGGACTTAACACTTAAAAAAAATAAACGCCACCTAAATGTGTTGTTTAACTTTTACATTTCCAATTATAGCCTTCTTTATGATATGAGAATTTGTGCATTGGTTTGTATAGTGTAATTGATTAATTTTTAAAATGTAAATTTAAAAAAGGTTATAATGGGATAATAAAGTATAAATCTACATAAAATAGGACAAACAAAAATGAAATTGTGGCCAAACAATATGAGACACGGAGGGAGTAACTATAGTAATATTGTAAAAAAAAAAAAAAAATAATAATACTCCCAACGTTCCATTTTTTTTTCGAAAGGAACATTTGCATAGAAGTAAAACACAGTTAGTACATACCCATCCATAAGGAGTTTTTTGTAAAAGTGACATGTGTACTTTGTGCAATATATCAATTCGACTCGCGTATTTTGGAAACATCAAATGTGGGTTGCGTACTTAATGTTTTTAAAATTTTGATACCACTTTTTTAACACTCGTTAAAAACATAACGGGACTTCCATAACTTCCGGTCACTTCCATAACTTTACTATTATATACTTACTTTTAACGGGTGTTATGGAAGTCCCGTTATGTTTTTAACGGGTGTTAAAAATGTGGTATCAAAATTTTAAAAACATTAAGTACGCAACCCACATTTGATGTTTCCAAAGTACGCGAGTCAAATTGATATATTGCACAAAGTACGCATGTCACTTTTGCAAAAACTCCATCCATAAGTGCCAGAGGTTTATCCCAAATAGTAAGGCTATCCTCTAAGAGAAATAAAATCAGCCCCTTCATTAGTTGAACAACGTCTTACTAGAAGGACTTGAAAGTCTGAATGAGATGCCATAAGAAGCTTACAACCCATCTCGCTTAAAATTACAAAATCTCAAGATGGAACCTCTATACACTTGCAACACTTTACTATTATATACTTACTTTTCAATAAAATGAGATAGTTATAGTGACTAAATTTAGTTAGTTCTTGTTATCTGTCAAAGTCTTTTTGCTGTGTGTTTAACACATGGGTGTTAGACTAGTTTCTTTTAAAAGCATATTTAAACGTGCTAATTATGTGAATATATTCTCTCCATCCCAAAACACCTTGCATTTATTTCCTTATTGGGTGTCCCATTGGTAAGTCCCCTTTCCTAAAATGTTCAAATTTTATTATTTTTCTATTCTCCCTACCAGTGTTCTAAAAATCGCTAGGCGGCGGAGCTGGGCCTAGTGCCTAGGGGCCTAGGCGGGGCCTAGAATTAAGCAATTTTTTTATTTTTTTTCATAAATCAATACATATACATATTTATATTCAAAATAGTGTCAGTTATTTTTATTTTTTATCAAAATTTTTTTTATTTTAATTAAAACAAAAATAAAATGATAATAAAGAGTATAAACATGTTAATCTAATTATTTTAATGAAAATCTAAAACTTGTTATTGATAGTATATTTAATGGTGTACCAATAACAAGTTTTAAATTTTCATTTAAATAATTAGATTAACCTTTAATTATTGCTCAAAGATCATTTAGACAAGCAACAACAAAATCTAAGAACCTTAAACTGGGACGGAGGGAGTATGTTATTTGACGAATGGATGGGATATGAAAATAAATGATAATTTATTTAAGGTGAAAACCTTGAGAAAAACTTGTTTTACACTTGTTTAGTGTAAAACATGTTTTCATCATTTAATGTAAAACAAAATCTCTTAATGTAAAACAAATTTTACACATCTGTTTGTGTAAAATAAGTTTTTCATAAGACTGATTCATATATAAGTTGGTGACACAAAAAGAAAAAAAAAAACAGGCAAAAGAAAAAAAACGCAAACACATATTCCCCCACATTGACCGGACACGTAGTAACCCACGCACACAAATTTCTTTTAAAGTTTAAACCCAACCCTCTCTCTTCTCTCAGATCTACAGAAATGAGAAACCCAAACCCTATCCCCTCTTCTTCTTTCTCGCCGTCACTCTTTTCTGCACAACTCCGGCGCCACCGTCGAACCATCTCACCACCATATTCAAGCAATGGCGACCACCACCAAGGAGAGAAAACTCTGCTACGTCTCCGTCCCTCTCTTTTCTCTTTTCCGATCTAGTTTCTTACAACCATCGCCGCCGGATTTGAGGCGTTCGGCGGCGCCTAGACCGACTAAACGACGCGTAGGCCGCCTAATCGGCCGTCTAGTCGGAGTAGCGATTTTTTCTGGCAACTTGATGGTAGTCGCGGCGTTGCACTGCCGCCAGCGCCTAGGCGACCGCCTAGGGCGATTTTTAGAACACTGCTCCCTACCCCACTTGTCATACTCACACACCTAATTTTGGAACCCACTTGTAAATCTCACTCAACTTATCGTACTCACAACCTCTTTCCCACTCACATTACTTTTGAATTTTTATACTCATTCCTTAATTTCCGTGCATCTCCAAAACGGTGCAAGTGTTTTGGGACGGAGGGAGTAGTGAGAAATAATTTGTTGTGGTTCCCTTTTCAAAGTTAGCACTTACTAACGGGCTGGGCTTAAAGAGATGATGGGCTTGGCGTCATCTCCATCCATTTATGTGATTCGTTTCTTTATAGAGTAATATTAGGGGCACAAAATAAGCTCACAAAATCTTGCTCACAATATAAGGTGGCGATATTTTATTGGTTGCATCGATAATAGACCCGCCACACTCTAATTAAAAACACCCATTAAATCATTACATCTAAGATTTTGTGAGCAATATTTTGTGACTTTTTTGTGCCCCTAGTATTATTCTTCTTTATAATAGCTATCGGGCTATAATGTTAGGCCTGTAAATTATTGAATATACCCGTAATAATGAATCAATCCTCAAACAAGTACACACAACTTAAAACATAACTATTGCTCTCCCTCAATCAGCCTTTCGAACTTTAAGTCACAAGCGCTGTCACCAGGGGCGGACCTAGACTCAAAATCAAGGGGTTCACAAATTACCTTACACATAGCTTCCAAAATTAAGTGTTTTTCTAAATAATCATGCACCTACATTGATTACAATAAACAAAAACATAATAAATTTGTCCCTTACGTGTTTTCATACTATGAAAACGTTTAATTACATCTTCATCTGTAATGCTCTAAAACAACTTTTTTTTAATATAAGACACAAAACAATCATTTAAAAATTAATTACCAATTCGATTATGTAAATGTGTCTTGCAGTAGCTTTTACTGTCACGGGGATATAATTACTTGCCCCAAAACTAGTTCCACCTATCGCAATGATTTTCTTTTCTAAAATAGCTCCATAATCAACAACTAAGAAAACACTACCAATCCTTTTTTTTTAAAAAAAAAAAAAAAACAATAACACCATTAATAATGAAAACTCTAAATTACTCAATAGCATTATGAACCTTAAATTATATGAAAAAATTCATTGGAATAAATCAATAATATAAACCCTAAATCATATCAAAAATCTCATTTGAAAATCCTAAATCAAAAATCTCAAGAAATCTAAATTTCTCAACAATAAAAACCTTGAATTGAAATCCCAAAAATTGTAACTTACAAGAAACCATGAGTGATTAAGATTGGAGCGGAGTGGAGCATGGAGGTGGATAGTGGACTGGTGGGGGAGGCGGAGGTCTGGAGCGGGAGAGCTCGTTAGTGTCGGCGACATCGTCCTTCGTCTGCTCGCTTTTGTTTCTTCTCTCTCTCTCTCTCTCTCTTTCTCTCGCTCATTTTTTTCCTTCCAAGCGTTGTTTCTTTTGGGTTAAAAGGGGGTCGGCAGAGCTGATAAGGGAGGTGCACTTATTAACAAAATATTTTTTTCAATTGAAAACGGAAAATTGGGAGGGTTTACCGCCACCCCAAGGACAAGCTTGGGTCCGCCCTTGGCTGTCACACCATTTATCTTTCTCCAAAGACTTCCTCTGCCTCTCTCCAGCTGCATCCCACACCATCAGAATCCTCTTTTCAGGCGACTTTCGATGACCTAGCTTCTTTCTCTGCCTCCATCATTTTCTAAATATCAAACTCTAGTGTGTTTTTAATTGTAGCTTTGATTTTGTTTACCCACTCTTACATCCTTCACCCTCCTCCAAACCTTTCCTCTCCCTCTCCCCAGCAGCATGTCAGCACGCTGGCACCCCACACCAACTACAATTCTCTCCTTCGACGACATCTCTCTCTCTCTCTCTCTCTCCCCTTCCTTCTCATCGCCCATTGTGATGTCGGCAAAGCACGAAATAGAGAAAATTGGGACACTCAATTGTCATAATGTGTTGGCGTAACGGTTGAAGAAGAAGGGTTATTTATTTTTTGATGAAGTTTTAGGGTTAGGGTTAGGATTAATTTTGAAAGGGATGAAATATGGGGATATTTTGTGTAAGGGTGATTTGAACATTTTCTAGGATGATAATGATATTTTTTTAAAAAACTTGAACTACAAATATACTTAATAGTTTTACGGTTGTGCAAACAACACACTAAAAATGACTTTATATGCTCGTGGAAATAATTTCCCATAGCTTTCAAATAGACAATTTATAAAGAGAAATATGAGCAATACAATGCTCTCTTCCTTCCATTTAAAATTACAAAATTTAAAAATAAAATTAAAATAATAAACTTTAATTAGTGACACTCAATTGTTATATTTACATCAATTAACCAACTTCAACAAAGGACTCCCTCTTTCCCAATTAAAACTTCAAAATATTTTTGAGTTCACGTCTTAAGAAAAAAAATATGATGTATTGTGAGTGTAGATGGTTTTGTAAGAGAGAGAAAGTGTGGTAGAGAATAGTTAGTGGATAACAGTTGTGAAAATGATATGTGGGCCTTTAAACTTTAAAGTTTAAAACTGAAAACCAAAAATGAGGAGTACTCATAAGGGGGAAAAAAGACCTCAACACAACACCGGTACGCTCATGGCATGGCGCACCCTTTTGTTATGTTCTGGACTAGAGACAATTAATTCAATTGTGTAAAATGAACTATTTGTCAATTGATAGAATTAGGAATTATCGAAGGAGATTTAAGAAGAGATTTGTAGAAGAATTCAGGAGAAAAAGGAGTGTGAAAGAGAGATAAAGATAGAGAGAGATGAGAGAAATTGGAAATTGTTTATTGATTAATTCTTGCTATCAATGGCGAAAGATTCAGCTAATAACGAGCTCAGATGCATTCTAACAAACTAACAGAACGACACCGTTTATGCCCCTCCTGGAACTATCCCAAAAGACTAGTTAAACGACAGCGTTTGTACTAAAAGAAAACGTACAAATAAACATACGCTTACTACTAATCCATATCTAGTATTGAAACGACGACGTTAATGGAATGATCCAAAATTAACGGTCTTCCCCAATTTATTCGAAGAACCCTAGACATTACACTCCCTTCCCCTTCAAATAATCCTTGTCTCAAGGATTAAATTCAGGAAAAATTGCAGCGATAACCGGCCAATCCTCCCACGTTGCATCCTCCGGCAGCGAATTCGACCACTGAATAAACTTGTGTTGCTGGCCTGTTATCTTTCTTAACAAGTCTTCGGTCCAAAACAGCAATTGGCTCCACCAAAAACTGGCCTTCTGTACCCACATAAGGTAAGGAAGGGTTGGGAATGATGTTGGCCCCAATTTTGCGTTTGAGCAAAGACATATGAAACACAGGATGAATCTTTGAAGTAGCTGGTAATTCCAATCTGTAGGCCACAGTGCCAATCTTAGCCTCAACCTGAAAAGGCCCAAAATATTTTGGTGCAAGCTTCATGTTCCTGCGTAGAGCGAGGGAGGTCTGTCTATATGGCTGCAATTTGAGGTAAACCCAATCACCAATGTCACATACTCTTTCATTTCTTCCCTTATCTGCAAAGACCTTCATCTTTTCTTGAGCTTCAACCAAGGCATCCCTCAGCATTTTAACCTGCTTATCCCTTTCTTTGATGAAATCAGTGACTGCATCCACTTTACTATATTGTTCATGGCTGAATAATGCTTGTGGTGGGGGGTAGCCATAAAGGGCCTCAAAAGGTGTCATGTTTAAGGCAGTGTGGTGGTTGGTGTTATACCACCGTTCAGCTAGGGTTAGACAATTGGACCACAATTTGGGTTTGACACTAGAAGCAGTTCTCAGGTACATTTCCAAGCATCTGTTTAGCCTTTCCGTCTGACCATCAGTCTGGGGGTGATAGGTTGTACTCAGGTTGAGTTTAGTACCTAATAGAGAAAAGAGTGATTGCCAAAATTGACTTAGAAAATTTTTGTCTCTGTCTGAGGTGATGGTAACAGGTAAGCCATGATACTTGTAAATAGAATCAAAGAAGTTTTTGGCTATAGTATAGGCTGTATAGGTATGTTTAAGAGGTATGAAGTGGCCATACTTGGTGAATCTGTCTACCACAACCAAGATGGAATCCCAATTGTTAGACATAAGAAGCCCTTCAATGAAATCCATTGCAGTGTCAGCCCAAGGCTTAGTAGGTATAGGGAGAGGTTGAAATAGTCCAGCAGGGTGGACATTCTCAGTTTTATGTTGTTGACAAATATCACAGGGGCTGATCCATTGCTGTACTTGTTTCTTCATTCCAGGCCAAAAGAAGTGTTGTGCCACTCTTTTTGTGGTCCCCAGTATGCCAGAGTGGCCCCAAGAGGAGAGTGGTGCAATTCTTTTACTATCATTTCCCTTAATCCTCCTTTACTGCCAATAACAATCTTACCCTGATGCCTCAAAAGCCCATCATGCAGGGTGTAAGATGAATAATCCCCATTCTGTAACAGGACCCTTTCCAGAAATTTTTGTATCTCTTCATCCCCTTCCCAACTTTCTAGTACTTCAGTCACCCATTTAGGTTGTACCACACTGATTGCTTTACAGCTTGAGGCCTTCTGATCTTCATACATCCTTGATAGAGCATCTGCAGCCTTGTTCTCAACCCCTTTCTTATAAGTGATTGTGTAGTCAAATTCCAACAGCTTGGAAATCCATTTCTGTTGCAAACCCCCAGTAACCCTTTGATCCATGAGATATTTGAGACTCTCATGATCAGTTTTAATTTGGAATTTTTGCCCACAAAGATAATACCTCCACTTCTCAACAGCAAGTATGATGGCTAGGAATTCCTTTTCATAGGTTGATAACCCCAAATGTTTTGGACCTAAAGCTTTGCTAATGAAAGCAATTGGCCTCCCATCCTGCATTAGAACAGCTCCCACTCCATTGTAACAGGCATCAGTTTCCAGAACAAAGGGCTTTGTAAAGTCTGGCATGGCAAGGACTGGTGCTTGGGTCATTGCTTGCTTAAGATCTTGGAAGGCCTTGTCAGCTTCACTGCTCCATATAAAAGAGTTCTTTTGGAGTAGCTTTGTCAAAGACTTGCTAATCACCCCATAGTTTCTAATAAATCTTCTGTAGTACCCTGTCAACCCCAAAAAACCTCTTAACCCCTTCACTGTTAAAGGTGTGGGCCAGTGTAACATGCTTTCAACTTTAGATGGGTCAGTAGACACTTCTTTTCCAGACACTATGTGACCTAAATATTCCACCTCAGTGGCCCCAAAGGTACATTTACTTCTCTTGACATATAATTGATGCTCCCTTAACCTCTTCAATGTTTGTTTCAGATGCTCAATATGCAGGTCCATAGTGGGACTATATACTAAGATATCATCAAAAAATACCAACAGAAATTTCCTCATAAAATCTTGAAAAACAAAATTCATAAGAGCTTGAAAAGTAGAGGGAGCATTTGTAAGGCCAAATGGCATTACCTTAAACTCATAGTGGCCATGGTGAGTCTTGAAGGCTGTCTTGGTGATGTCCTCCTCTTTCACCCTTATCTGATGATATCCTGACCTCAAATCCAGTTTAGTGAAGAATTGGGATCCATGCATTTTATCCAAAAGCTCATCTATGATGGGAATAGGAATTTTATCCTTAATAGTTAAGCTATTCAGCTCCCTGAAATCAATGCACATCCGCCATGTCCCATCCTTTTTCTTGACTAGTAACACTGGAGATGCAAAAGGACTGCAGCTGTTCTGTATCACCCCACTTGCTAACAAGTCAGCTACAATCTTCTCAATCTCATTCTTTTGGAAATATGGGCATCTATAAGGTCTTTTATTTACAGGTTGACTCCCAGGCTTCAAAGGGACACTATGATCAAATTCTCTAATGGGAGGTAGTCCCATTGGTTCTGAAAAAACATCAGGATACTCATCTATCAAGGCTTGTATCCGTGGGTGAATAGGTCTCTCCTCCTCCTGCTCTATTGTCATTGCATACATCTGTATGATTGTTCCACATGGATGTGATGCTAAATCCTTCCTTGCAGTATTAGCATTCATGAATGTAATGGCCACAGTATCTTCTACCCCCTTCAAGCAGCAACTCTTTCCATTCATTTCAAAACTCATGGTCATCTCTTGGAAGTCAAAGGAAATGGGGCTTGTAGACTTTAACCATTGGACCCCCAATACTGCATCACACCCTCCTAACCTCATCACTTTCATCTCAGTTTGGAATTCCATCCCCTGCATCTTCCATTTAAAATTTTTGCATTTACCTTGGCTACACAGCTTACTTCCATCAGCAACAGTAACAGGAATGTTTTCTGTAGACTCCACTACACAACCCAATCTCTTAGCATCCTTCCCATACAAGAAATTGTGGGTGCTACCACTATCAATAAGTACATGGAAAGATTTATTTCCTACTCTCCCAACCAATTTGAGGGTTTGTGGTGCTAGACTCCCAGTTAAGGCATGCATGGATATGCCTAAATTCTCTAGTACTTCCTCCTGCCCTCCATCCACTGGAACATCTAACGAATCATGCCAGATCTCCTCTTCCTCACCTTCCTCAACCCCCAACATAAATATCTGTCTATTTTTGCATTTGTGCCCAATTTTGAAAACCTCATCACAATTGTAGCATAGACCCTTTTCCCTTCTAGCCTGTATTTCAGCATGAGTCAACATTTTCATAGGGTAGCTGGGTTTACTGCTGGACCCTTCAGTCTTTTGATTGACTGAAGTAGCACTAGGGGTTGGGTTCCTTGATAAGGTGGTGGTGAATGTAGGTTTTTGGGTATTTTGAATGGTGGTGTTGGGTTTAGAGTATGGTGTGAATTGAGAGCTACTTCTGAAGTTAGCAGCTCTTTGTTTCTTGTTGGTGATTTCCCAGTGAGATTCCTCCACCCTAGCTATGCTTATGGTTTGAACTAGGGTAATGGGAAATTGAGATTGAACCCTGAACTTGATATCCTCCTTCAAACCCCTTATAAAATTGTTCACATAGAACTTCTCTTTTAGGGAAGGGTTTTCTGCCTTCATAATTGCCCTCAGCTCTTCAAATCTATCTTGGTATTCCGCAACAGTCCCCGTTTGTTGCAGAGAAAAGAACTCCCCTTCTATGTTTTCATATGCTTGTGGCCCAAATCTGACAGCCACCGCATGAGAAAACTCATCCCATGATAAGGAATCAATCTCTTCATAAAAATTTTGGTACCAAGATTCAGCACTCCCTTCAAAGTGCATGGTGGCCAATTCAACCCTGTCGTATAAAGGCACATTCCTATATTTGAAAAATTTATGACACTTCTTAATCCACCCTCTATGATCTGCCCCAGAGAATTTAGGGAATCCTAGTTTGAGATGTTTTTTATACAACTCATTCATACCCTTATCAGTTCTGGGCTCCTCATCATATCTTCGATTATGAGTAAAATCTGTATTATCTACCAAATTAATGGTCTCAGGGATTACCTTCCTCATCGTGTTGCCACTAGGCCCCTTCTCAAATGGTGGTGGTCCCAAAATGGAGGGTGAGCTACTGGATCCACCCATTCCTTTCCCTGCTTCATCTGACTTCTCAGGTTCTTTTCCAGCTCTACTCCCTGGCATACCCAAAATCAGCATACGGATTTCATCTATGTTTTTGTTCATGCTAGCCATCTCCCCCTTGATTTCAGTGGTCTGATTCTGCATGGATTCTTCCAAGTTGTTTATCATTTCCGTCAGCCTCTCATCAGTAGCCTTGAGATTAGCTTCAACAGGTTGCCAACGTGTGTCCACCATCGTCCCTCAGGCTATCTCTGGATCGAGATAGCTCTGATACCAGATTTGTTATGTTCTGGACTAGAGACAATTAATTCAATTGTGTAAAATGAACTATTTGTCAATTGATAGAATTAGGAATTATCGAAGGAGATTTAAGAAGAGATTTGTAGAAGAATTCAGGAGAAAAAGGAGTGGGAAAGAGAGATAAAGATAGAGAGAGATGAGAGAAATTGAAAATTTTTTATTGATTAATTCTTGCCATCAATGGCGAAAGATTCAGCTAATAACGAGCTCAGCACATGGCAGCACATGGCACATGCATTCTAACAAACTAACATAACTACACCGTTTATGCCCCTCCTGGAACTATCCCAAAAGACTAGTTAAACGACAACGTTTGTACTAAAAGAAAACGTACAAATAAACATACGCTTACTACTAATCCTTATCTAGTATTGAAACGACGACGTTAATGGAATGATCCAAAATAACGGTCTTCCCCAATTTATTCGAAGAACCCTAGACATTACACCTTTATTCTTCATTTCTTCTCCTTCCCCCATTAAAACCCCACATCTCTCTCACACACACACACACACACACACACATTGAGAAAAACAGAGATTGACTCCACATTTTCAAACCCTAATCTCCAATGAGGCAAACATTGCACGCAAAATCCGACTCCGACGTCACCAGTGTCGACGCCCTTTCTCCGCCGCGATCCCCTCGCCGTCCTGTCTACTACGTTCAAAGTCCATCCCACCATGACGTCGAGAAGATGTCTTACGCCTCAAGCCCATTCGGCTCGCCACCTCATTATCACTGTTCCCCAATTCACCACTCTCGAGAATCCTCCACTTCTCAATTCTCGGCCTCGCTCAAAAATGTGCGACATCCCGTTACAATCGCGCCCTTGAAGAGGGTTGATCGGAGCTGTGATGACGACGGCGACGATGGAGAGGACGACGACCGAGCAGCTTCCGGGAGTCCTGTGAGGTTTTATGTTGTTTGCTTTGTATTTTCGTTTCTGGTGCTGTTTACGATTTTCTCGTTGATTTTGTGGGCCGCCAGCATTCCTTACAAGCCCAAGATTGTCGTTAAGGTGAGCTGCGTTTTCGTTATTTTGTCTTTGACACCCATACCTCCCGAGCTCACTCAATGAATTTGGTTGTCAACTCAGTGAAATATTAAGTTGATCATCATTGTTAGGTTTGGAAGACAGAAAATGCAAGTAGCAATGTCTAAATTCAACTTAATACAGGCTCATTTTTCTGAGTCAACTCAGTTGCTTGCTTCCATAAGGTGTAAAATCAGTAAAAATTGGTTCCCTTCTGTTCAAATGAAATGATTAAATTAATGTACTAGTAAAATTTAAGCTGTTCTTTTTTCCGGTTCAAACTCAATGTTGGAATCTCAGAAGAAATGTTATTATAGTTTTGAACATGGTCAAAAGGAACATTCTTGATTTCGTTCCCGAATATTCACTAGTTAACTCAGTGGTTTGAGTCACTTGACTGAGTGAGCATATCTGTTTTCCTTGCACATTGAAACTGTTCAATTGAACTTGAGCTTGTGTGTTTTGCAGAGCATGGTATTTGAGAGCTTCAATGTTCAATCGGGGATGGATGATACAGGAGTGCCAACAGATATGCTGACTCTGAGTTCAACGGTCAAGATCTTTTACAGGAATCCGGCTACATTCTTCGGGGTCCACGTAACCGCTACGCCTCTTGAAATTCACTATTTCGAGCTCAAGCTTGCTTCTGGCCATGTAAGTTTAGTTCTCAATGGTCTTACACAATACTTATCATTAATTGTTGACTGATTGGTCTAAGCTAATTGGAATTTTCATGGCACTTCAAATTTCCAATATTTATGGTTTCTAAATGATTGATGGTGAATATGAAGAAAAATGAACGAGATATGAGCGAGCGTCTAATGTATGCAATGTACACTATCAACATTGAAATCATGAAATTTGAGAAACTGATTCAGTCTGAAATTTGAGAGTGAAACTTGACAAACAACCTTGTAACTGAGTAATATTAGTGCAGTAAACAAGCTGGGATGAAACTTTGGGATTTTAAGCTCGATTTTCTAGAATCTGAAATGGGCTTGAGCCACTTCGAGCTTGATCAAGTTGAGCAATTCAGGCTCAAATTTCTTTTACTAAACTAATCAAGCTAAATATGAGTTGTGTTTGAGGTTGTTAGCCAGCAGTGTGCTAAGCAGCAGTGTGCTAAAACAACATTACAATTTAATCATTTTAATGTACCTTGCATTAATATGTCTCAATTTGGAAAAGATAACATTTTTATGTATTTTGCTTTAGTCAAGTCTCTTAGAGCTGAGCTGGCTTATTTCTTCTATTGAGCTTGAGATTGTGTTCAAGTTCCTTCATTTACTGAATAAATTAGGATGTAGTCGAGCTTTTAACGAATTGGTCTCAAGCCAAATGGGACCATGTGGCTCAATATGGAAAAGATTAATTACTCATTATACTATAGAGGCGAAATTAAAAAACTTGAGCAAATGCACCGGATGTTGTACATGCGGCATGGAGCAAAAGAAAATACTCATTCCGACATGAAAATATAGCTCCGTCCCAGAATGTTAGTCCCACTTTGGTTGTTAACTTGAATCAACTTTGAGCAATAATTTTGGTGAGTATTAACTATCCTAATGGAAATCTAAAACTTGTTAGAGATACATTATTGTAACCATCTTTAACAAGTTTTAGATTTTCGTTAGATAGTTAAAACTAACCTTAATTATGCTCAAAGTGACTCATGTTAACAACCAAGGAAAGTGGGACGAACTTTCCAGGACGGAGGGAGTATTCACAATCATTTTAGAAATCTTGGTACTAACATGTTAGCCATACCAGGAAAAAAGAGCTCTATAAATTCCTGGAGCAAGGTTTTGGTCCTATTATTTGTGATCCTATAATTTTCAACTTTGTTAGAAATTAGAATCTCATCAGAAAAATTATTTAGGGTTTTTTCATTTCTAGGTGAACTTGACTATTTATTGGAAATAAAACTATGCATTGAAGTATTTATTGTATAACTATCAGACATTAGTAATTGAATTATATGTTCAAGTGTGTTATAGTAGAACTATCATGCATTAAAAAGGTATTGTATAATATGTTAATATACGTTGAATTTTCTGTATTTTGTTTGTCATGTACTTGTATCATTTAGGTATTGTACGTTCATAAAATTGTATATTATGTACTTTTTTGCTTATTTGTCATAGAGTTTAACAGGTTAAAGGTATTTACTGGGATTGTAGGAATAAGCAAACAATATAAAGCGTGTACTTTAAAGATGCCAAGATACGAGTTAATTAAATTACCAAGAGACTTTTGTATGATTCATTTGAAACTTTTAACATGATTATTCATGAAAGATGAAAACTAGGGGGTGACAATATGAAATAAAGCACTTTTTTTAACCTCAAAGTACTGAGGGAAAGGTCAAATTATATTACTTAAGTTCTTTAAAAAGAAGCATTAAGAAAAATGATCAGTGTCTGGTGCACTCATCTTTGCTAGTTTGGCATCTCTTTTCATTCACGCGGTACTGTTGCATAAACTTACTCGATTTGGTGGGGGGGGGGTCGATCGTAATGCCTTTTAGGATACTGCCTCCACTTCTATCACCAGGCGTTCCTCGCTTTCACCCCATTAGTATTCAGAATATTCAAAAGTGACGATATGAAGGGGAAAAGGATATCCATCTCTAATAACTTAGTCGAAGTGGTATTGCTTTCGTTTCCCATCTCGTCCTGCATGATGTCACCTCGATTTTTTTAACTGCACTTTTGGTAGTAGAGAAAAATAATGTTGGAAAGCATGGATTTGTAAGGCCTACGATGTAGGCGTAGGAGCTAAATACCACTCCCTCCGTCCCAAAATGAATGTCAACAAAATGTTCAAATTTGCGATCAAAAGTGATTTTGAATTTTTTTGGACATTAATTTTGTGACTGAGGTAGCAAAAGATATTACTGCTTTTCTTTTATTTCGGGTGGGTGGTCGAGGACTGGAGGGATGTAAGAAATGGCTTTCATTCGTATGGTAAAGAAGTTTTTCTTGGTATGTTGGACAACTGAAAATGCGCTTGCTGGGAGAAATTTAAATGTCATCATTATGGAGCCTAATAACCTTTAGGCATTGGTACTTATAACTCTAAAACTGAATTAAAACTCATCATGTCTCATTTTTACTGCAAATCTTGTTCATCTCAGGTGAAGAAGTTCTATGAATCGAGGAAAAAGGAAAGAACAATAGTAGCACAAGTTCTAGGGGATCAGGTGCCTCTGTATGGCGGGGTACCAGCTTTCAGTGATTTTAAAGGCCACCTCGAGGGTGTATCAGTTCCGTTGAACCTGACGTTTGTTGTCAGATCAAGAGCGTACATCTTGGGGAGACTGGTGAAGCCCAAGTTCTATAGGAACATCCTTTGCCAAGTCACGTTGAGAGGAAACCGACTAAGTAAGCCCATTAATTTAACAAATTCTTGTGTTTATCGTGAATAAAATATTTTGTAGGATATTTTGAATTATCACTTGCATTTTCAACCTATTGATTAATTAGATCCTCTTTTATTGTTAATGATACAACAAAAACAATACACATAATGTACAATATGATGTAGATTGTAAAATATTTCTTTTTTTGATATAAAATTATTTAATCATATGAAGTTGTTTCTACAAGGGGTTTTGATGTTTCAATATATGACCTTTCTGAGTGTCATCTTGTGTTTGCTCAAGGGACATTCCCTCACCAGAAAGGATTTGGCACCGCTTATGCGAGCAGATTGCTCCTGCTGCGAGCTCACCACATCGTGCGGTGAGCGGTGCCAAATTTGCCACATCAGCTTGCATTTGTGTTTGACAGATGAGATCATTTTGGGCTCGGTGGGACCCGCAAAGTATAAATCAATCTTGACCGTGTATAGTGAAGGAAGAGTAATGTGGACGATCAAAGAGCTCCCAAGAGCAGTCCTTGGTTCCACCAGAAACATGGTGTATAGTTCCTGTTTATAAACTGACCCATTGCTAGGTTTACTTGAAGCTTGAGTTAGCTTCGGAAGTGGATCCATGGTTCGTTTGAGAGTTGACTTAGCTTGGATCGTGTTTGACTCGAGCCAAGTCTGGACATGTTCTCAGGCTCATGTTCAACTCAACTCATGGTTGGACATGTTTTTAGGCTCATGGGTTAACTCTGGTCAAGGTTGAAAACACAAATTTGAACTAGACTAGACTAAGGAACAGAAGAATTACATGCATCATAAACTAGAAAGCAAACTAGAGCTAAAAAGTACACATTTTAATTTCCTAAAGAAAGAGCAACACCTAGTTCTCCTTATGCTTCACTTCATCTTCACCATTCTTATGGCCATGGCTGCCCGGCAGCTTATCCATGATCTTCTCGAGTATCCCTTTCTTCTCCTTCTCTTCTCCTCCGGGCGAGTGACTGTTTGTTACATCCACTGCATGTTGTGCCGGAACGCCCTCTTCGGTCTTCTTGTGCTGACCTGGAAGTTTATCTTTCATCTTCTCGAGAAAACCTAATTTCTTCTCCTCTCCTTGCAATGTTGCTTCACAACACTCTGTTTCATGGAATTTCGCAGGAATGTCTGTGGACGGCTCTTTCCGGTTGTCTTCCTTTTCACTTGATACTGTTTCTTTAATTGTCTCTTTCAAACTCTTCTTCTTCTTCTTCTTCCTCTCTCCTCCCTCTTCGACTTCCTCTTCACTCGACTGAAATGCACCATAAACAAATCAAGTCAAATCATGGTTAGTACAAAGCCATGTCAAATGAAAGATACAATTTGTAAATCTTACCGAGCTAGAGTGGCTATGAGATCGGTGGAGCTCCTCCATAAGCGTATGTTTGTCCTCCTCCTCGGTCTTCCCTTTGCTGTCCGTCATGACCACATCGTTTGCGGGCTTCTCTTCTTTCTTTCCCAAGAAATTAAACAATCCGCAGCCCTTGGCTTCCTTATCATCACTTTCATGGACCTGATTGCGCGACTCTGCCATCTTTATAATTATATATAGCACAAATGTTATTTTGCAAGTGTTTAGAAATGTTGTTAGGGGGCTTGGATGAAGGTTATGTATGGTTAATATATATAGTGAAGAATTACACAAACTAAGTGAAAATGAGTACTATACTGAGAGTAGTTGTCGGTGAATTGGTCGGAGAGAAAATTGAGAAATGGCCGGCTACTTTTAACGATGTCTAGTACTATTTCGGTTAACTAGGAAGAATATATTGGAGCTTGAAGCCAACCCCTTAGCCTTTAATTTAAGGTTTTGAGAATTTCAATGAAAACATAGTAGTAAAGAATGAGAATTAATAAAGTTATAAAAGACAGCTACAAAATGTGGTCTACACAATGAGGTATCATAATTGTGTTAGTGTTTTTAATTGGAGTGTGTCGGGTCCACTATCGATGTAGCCAATGAATTATCGCCACCACATCTTGTTTCCTTCATTTTGTAAACTTCTTTTGAAAGCCTAGCATTGCGGGTAAAGAATTCCAACCGAGTTGTTACACGGGCACACACAGAGACACGCATACTCACACTCGCGCACACACAAACATGTAACAAGTCCTTAAAAAAATACTCCCTCTGTCCCAGAATGATAGTCCCCCTATTTTTATGGGTTTTACGAAAGAAATTTGAGTAATAATTAAGGCTACTTTTAATTATTCTAATGAAAATTTTGAAATTGTTCTTGATACACCATTATAAATACTATTAATATCAATTTTTAGATTCGCATTAACATAATTATAAGTAGCATTTATAACTGCTCAAAGTTCCCTCGTAGCAACAAAAAAAAAAAAAGTGGACTATCTTTCTATGACGGAGGAGTATAATAATAATAACTCTTGTTTCATGTTTAGGGCCCAATTGTAGTTTTAATTCAGGAACCTAAAATACTGGAATAATCCTGATTCAAGGAACTAAACTAGACTTACTAAGTAGAATCATGAACTATATTTCTAACATAAACAAATTTGGAAGTTTCATATTGTTTTAAAAAAAGACTTTAAATTGCAATATTACTCAAAGATAGAGAGTAGGGAAAGACAAAAAATAAAATAATGATGAGTAAATCATGATGCAGTTTCATTGAAATTTTCATCACAAATATTGATAGTACTCCCTCTGTCCCCGAAAGATAGTCTTATTTTGACTTTTATGGTCAACAAAAATGATCTTTGACCAACCATTGGTGACAATCTAATCATTCTAATGAAATTCTAAAATTTGTAATCGATAAATCATTAAGTGATTTATTAATAACAATTTTTATAATTTTATTGTGATCATTAAATTGATACTAACGTTTGGTCAAAGTTTATTTTTATTGACTATAAAAAGTCAAAATGAGACTATCTTTCTGGGATAGATGTAACTATTGTGATATTCAATTGGGAAAACATAACGCTTACTATCAACTGTACATGTCTACAACAAAATGGCCCTTTTCCACAGTTGTCGAATTCGGTTCTTGGTAACAAAATACTTCTACGTCGAATGGCTGCTAATCTTTTGCCACTTCCTTGCCATCTTCAAGAGCTTCTTTTGATAATCATGATTTGATTTATTATGAGTGAAAAATGTAGGAGAATGTGAGTCTAATTGAATGACTGATCTGGTGTACATGGTTATATAGTCATGAGCTCTTAGGTGGAGCATTTAGCATATACTCCCTCCGTCCCAAAATGATTTTCCTATTTGCCATTTTTCATTTTCCCAAAAATTTCTTCTCATTTCTCCAATTTAAGCTTAAAAATGCATAAACAAAACATGACTAGTGAAACAAGTGTTCATATCCTTAAAAAGTTTGAGTAGTCAAACAAGAAGATCATTTTGGGTCGGAGGGAGTATATATGTTGGGATCATGGTTGCAGGATTCGCTCCCCATGGCATCGAATCACGTATCGATTCGCCGGTATCGAATCGCGTATCGATTCATGTTCCGATACCTTGTAAAATCTCTTTGAATTCACAATTAATGTCCTCTAAATTTGAAAAGTCATTGTTGCAATAAATAAATATTGTACATTAACTAGTGATAGGTTTCCAAGGATAACTTCAAACAACTCTAGAAATCTGAAAAGCCACAACGTCGTATCAAGTAGCTGCTAACCCTCAGTCCTCACTACAAATACATGTTTGCCAAAAACTATTCCCACAAACCAATCATTTCCAAAAATCAAATAATTGTAATACTCTCGCGAATCATAATAATTGTAATACTCTACGTATCGGATTCCATGGGTTGAGCGAATCGCGAATTCGTATCGCGAATTCGAATCGGACGAACTACGAATCGTGCTACCCTGGTTGGGATGTCATATGAGCAACTCCATGTTCTAGCAAGTGCATGAAAACTGGCCTTGTTTTGTTCTCCAAGTTACTATTTATTTGTGCTAAGTAGTTGAAAGACAGATTGGGTTCAAATGTGTTTAAGGAGTCATTTTCAACCCCTGATATCCAAAGATATATATATATATATATTACACACACACACACACATACACCTCATGTTAGATGTTGAACATGACCATAAGCATACAATTTTTAGATTTTTTTATTCATTTCCCCCCCTTATAGACAAGTGGAGCGCTGCAGCTGCCTCAAAAACTTAATAATAATGCAAACATACAGTAATAGGCTACCTTAAGGTGACATACCATACCATACCATACCATACCATACCATTTGGAGTTCCATAAAACTGTACATACCAAATGAAGCGAATTTTAGGAAAAGATACTGAGATAATCTCTTTCAGTGACATTAGGAATTTTCGACTTCATCCGCAGCTCTGTATTTCAGTACGAGACATCAACAAAAGTAGTGCTTATGTTGCATATAGGTACCCTCGAGATGCTGGTTCTTGATGATCTTCCTGAAGATATGACGGATAATGATCTTTCACAATCTGAATGTTTTTACTTAATTCTTGTTCACCTTTAGCTTTGAGGGCACGTGCTCCAAGACCTTGAGTGCTGATCATTATTTTGATCTATTATGTCTGCATATGGTACATTTTTAATGTAGTAGTTACCATTTCCAAGCTTAATTTTCTTCTCCACTGTCCGCTCCCTTGCCCTTGCTCTTGCTCTTTCCCTTGTTTCCTTTGCTAGATAGCCAAATGCTCGAGCTCTATTGATGGCCGTCTTTTTCTCTCTTCCTGCTTCCTGTTTCGCCTTCTCCACCATGGTAACCTCCCTAGGGATGGAAAGGGGTGAATCTTCAATGATACCTGATAAAACTTCGCACTCAGAACTAATGCTAGTTGAAGATGCGCCATTAGTGTTTGTGATCGATACATTGTGAGCTCTGGTGGAGTTGGTGATGAGTTGTTTGATGGCAGTGTCAGACTTGGTAAGCAACCATTCGACAGTCTTGCTGGCCTTGTCAAACCCCAGCATGTCTTGCAGCCCAAAAAAATTCTTGGCGACATCACGTGATAGTCTCATTCTAGGGTATCTGGGGCCCTGAACTGTATTGATCTTTCGGTGTCTATCTTTCTTGGAACTTCTATCCCTTGCGATTTTCTTAAGATTGTGGTAGTGAAAATCATTTTCAGGAGAATACCCTTTTATAAGTACACCTGTGGGTGTTTGAATATGGAAGTTCGTGTTGGTACTGTGAATTTTCATGTTAGGGAACGATTGATAATGAGCTACAATGGGTGTGTCGTGTTTGTGTGGCATGTCGTGTAAAAGTTGAAGGAAAGTGTTGTCTTCATAGAAGATACAAGGGGAATTTATGGGGTGGTATGATGATGAATCGCGGTTCGGATTATGGTTGTTGTTGTTGTTGGTGGTGGTGGTGGTGGTGGTGAAGGCAAGATTGTTGATGGAGGGATGCATGATTTAACTAGGTGTGTTTAGAGCTTGAGAAAGACATTCATGTTAGGAAAGTTATGATACTATGCCCTAGTATATATCATGCAATCCCTCCGTCCTATACTTATTGCTACCAAATGAGAGTGCACGTAGATAGTTGTTGTGAGTGGATAGGAGAGAGAAAAATGAACATTTTGGGTAAGTAGTAATAAGTATGGAACACTAAAAATGGAAATAAGCAGTGATAAGTATGAGACGAGGCAGTATTCATATTCCATGATTCCCAACTATTCAAGCAATCTCTTCCTCTCTAAGAAGTGATTGAGAAAGATAACTTTTGTTACGTGCGCGTGCTATTTTATGGGTCTACAACGTAGGCATTTGTGAGAGAGGATGTACTATGTTAACTAAGGTACTCTTTTGTGTTTTTTCTGTGTGTTGGTAAAAAAGGAAAGGTCGAAAAGTTGCACCAATAATATGGGATTAAAGGGAGTGGATAAAAAGGCACATGTTCTAGTTCCACTTTTCATGGTAGATTGTAATTGTAGCCCATAAAATGATCATCATCAATGTCTACTATACCAGACTTATCTTAAGTAGGAGAGGGCTACCTGGTGCAAAGTGACTAAGTGAGCGTCATCCAAAAGGGGAAACACCAGAGTGAAAGCTTGATACGGGGAAAACGCAACAGAAAAGAAGAATAAAGAAAATGGATAGAAAAAAGGATAGGATGCTCACCACTTCAAGGAATCTACCTTGAAGATACAGGGCATAAACAACTCACCACTCTAAGGAATCCACCAAAGAGATACAGGGTTGTGTTTGTTCACCAGTAAACGGAATCCACCGAATAGATAAAGAACAAGAAAAGATGGCACAAAGCACAATCTTATATTTTATAAACTCAATAATCAACTGCCTTTACAATGACTATTTCTAGTGTATTTATAGGTTACTTGGAACATCCCTCCAAGTCTAGGAATACTAAAGATTCTAAGGGATTAGGATAATAATTATTATTTAGGATTAAGATAAAATAGAAAGCTCAAAAGACATGCTAAACATCAAGATAGTCCAATTTTCGGATGAATCTGATTTTCTGACTACCCTTCACGAAAATATCCATAACTCTCTCTAGATTGATCCAAACAATGATCCGAAAAGTTCTCCAGAAACTACATTCAGAGGCCTTTCCAATGGTATATTATTTGTAACGTTTGGCCTAGTAGATTGATAGATACAACCTCTTGAAGTTGACTGAAATTATTAAGATTAACAAGTGCCAAACATTTGGCTCCCGCATCATACTCCCCTTCTTGAAGAAAATTCGTCCACGAATTTTGAGTAAGGTATTAAAGATACTTGTAGACAATCTGTTATTAAGAACTTGTCGAACTTTAACTTTGATTGCCCTCCTAACGATATCCATCCAGTCGGTCCAACAAGTTGCAAGAAAGTTATCAATGATGATTTTTTTGAGAAACAAGGAGAATGACATGCTTGAATGATCGATATCGAAAGGATCGTTGTAGCAAAAGTCAAGTTTAAGATTTTGAAAATTATCCTTTGACCAACTTAATGAAAAAGTACGAAAAATATTTGAAAAATCCTCAAGTAAAGAAGATGAGAAAGATTCACTAATTTGACAATTATCCATGCATTTATCAAAACAAGGCGGAGAACAATTTTCAATTCGATTAAGTGACAATTGCGTAGGAAATTCATCAAAGATTGGAGGCTTGGACCAATCAACAATGGGAAATGGAGTAACGGTATTAGTAAATGGCCAAAAAAGACCATCCATGATCAGTCGAGAAATAGAAATGTTTTTTTATAAAAAACAATGATAGATGAAGAAAGAAAAAATGAAAAGAAGAAGAATCGGATGAAACAAGAAAGTTTCAGGAATCGAAACCAGCAGCTCACCACTTCAAGGAATCCACCTTGAAGATACAGGGCATAAACAACTCACCACTCTAAGGAATCCACCAAAGAGATACAGGGTTGTGTTTGTTCACCACTAAACGGAATCCACCGAATAGATAAAGAACAAGAAAAGATGGCACAAAGCACAATCTTATATTTTATAAACTCAAATTCAACTCTCCCTTACAATGACAATTTGTAGGCTATTTATAGTTACTTGGAACAACCCTCCAAGCTTAGGAATCATTAAAATACTTAAAGGATAAACCTAATATTTATTGTTTAAGGATAATATAGCCTAGAAATCTCAAAAGACATGATAAACATGAATACTAGTCAATTTCCGGATGCATTGGCTGTCTGATGCCGAAACCAAATGGTTGGTATTTGACAGTCTCGATAAAGTTAGTCCCCTTATACAGATCATATCTTCTATTTCTTTCAGCCAAAAATTATAATCAATATATCATTGGAAAGGTCTCTGAGTGTAGTTTCTGGAGCACTATTCAGATCGGCATTTGGAATTTTCTAGAGGGAGTTATGACAGTTTTGGTGGAGGGTAGTCTGACAGCCAATGCATCCAGAAATTGACTAGTATTCATGTTTATCATGTCTTTTGAGATTTCTAGGCTATATTATCCTTAAACAAAAAATATTAGGTTTATCCTTTAAGTATTTTAATGATTCCTAAGCTTGGAGGGTTGTTCCAAGTAACTATAAATAGCCTACAAATTGTCATTGTAAGGGAGAGTTGAATTTGAGTTTATAAAATATAAGATTGTGCTTTGTGCCATCTTTTCTTGTTCTTTATCTATTCGGTGGATTCCGTTTAGTGGTGAACAAACACAACCCTGTATCTCTTTGGTGGATTCCTTAGAGTAGTGAGTTGTTTATGCCCTGTATCTTCAAGGTGGATTTCATGAAGTGGTGAGCATCCTATCCTTTTTCTATCCATTTTCTTTATTCTTCTTTTCCGTTGCGTTTTCCCCGTATCAAGTGGTATCTAGAGCTCGGTTATAAACAACCTTCTTAGCGTTATTTAGTCCGTGGGTATCTCCATCTTTTCTTATCCAAAAAAAAATATATATAAAAAAATAATTCTTTTTCTCGACTCATAATGAATGCTCTTGTTTGGCCTTTTACCGATTTGGTTACTCCTCAACCCGTTGTTGATTGGTCTTTACCTCCAATCTTCGATGAATGTCCCCAAGATCTAAAAGAATTTTCATTTCATCATTTTCCAAATGATTCATCACCATGTTTTGAAAAATGCATGGATGATTGTCAAATTTGTGAGTCTATTTCATCATTCTTGCCATGGAAAAATTTCAAATGCTTTTCATAATGTTTCATTGAATCAAGCAAAGGATACTTTTGAAAATCTTAAACTTGATTACTTCTACAAAGATCCTTTTGATCTTGATTATTCAAGTATTTCCGTTTCTTGGTTCACCAACAAGTTCATTATTGATCATTTTCTTACAACTTATTGGAGTGAATGGATGGATGTGGTCACAAAGGCGATAAAATACAAAGTTCGCCGAGCATACACAAAAAAATATTCAAGTGCTAGGATTTCAACTACATGGAAGGTATTCTGCATATTTTTGTGAGGCACTAACTAAAATTTGAGGACGAATTTCTTTCAAGTGGGGGAGTATGATGCCGAAACCAAATGGTTGGGATTTGACAGTCTCAATAAAGCCAGTCCCCTTCTACAGATCATATCTTCTATTTATTTCAGCCAAAAATTACAATCAATATACCATTGGAAAGGTCTCTGAGTGTAGTTTCTGGAGCACTTTTCAGATCGGCATTTGGAATTTTCTAGAGGGAGTTATGACAGTTTTGGTGGAGGATAGTCTGACAGCCAATGCATCCGGAAATTGACTAGTATTCATGTTTATCATGTCTTTTGAGATTTCTAGGCTATATTATCCTTAAACAAAAAATATTAGGTTTATCCTTTAAGTATTTTAATGATTCCTAAGCTTGGAGGGTTGTTCCAAGTAACTATAAATAGCCTACAAATTGTCATTGTAAGGGAGAGTTGAATTTGAGTTTATAAAATATAAGATTGTGCTTTGTGCCATCTTTTCTTGTTCTTTATCTATTCGGTGGATTCCGTTTAGTGGTGAACAAACACAACCCTGTATCTCTTTGGTGGATTCCTTAGAGTAGTGAGTTGTTTATGCCCTGTATCTTCAAGGTGGATTTCATGAAGTGGTGAGCATCCTATCCTTTTTCTATCCATTTTCTTTATTCTTTTTTTCCGTTGCGTTTTCCCCGTATCAAGTGGTATCTAGAGCTCGGTTATAAACAACCTTCTTAGCGTTATTTAGTCCATGGGTATGTCCATCTTTTCTTATCCAAAAAAAAAATATATAAAAAAATAATTTTTTTTCTCGACTCATAATGAATGCTCTTGTTTGACCTTTTACCGATTTGGTTACTCCTCAACCCGTTGTTGATTGGTCTTTACCTCCAATCTTCGATGAATGTCCCCAAGATCTAAAAGAATTTTCATTTCATCATTTTCCAAATGATTCATCACCATGTTTTGAAAAATGCATGGATGATTGTCAAATTTGTGAGTCTATTTCATCATTCTTGCCATGGAAAATTTCAAATGCTTTTCATAATGTTTCATTGAATCAAGCAAATGATACTTTTGAAAATCTTAAACTTGATTACTTCTACAAAGATCCTTTTGATCTTGATTATTCAAGTATTTCCGTTTCTTGGTTCACCAACAAGTTCATTATTGATCATTTTCTTACAACTTATTGGAGTGAATGGATGGATGTGGTCACAAAGGCGATAAAATACAAAGTTCGCCGAGCATACACAAAAAATATTCAAGTGCTAGGATTTCAACTACAGGGAAGGTATTCTGCATATTTTTGTGAGGCACTAACTAAAATTTGAGGACGAATTTCTTTCAAGTGGGGGAGTATGATGCTGAAACCAAATGGTTGGTATTTGATAGTCTCGATAAAGCCAGTCCCCTTCTACAGATCATATCTTCTATTTCTTTCAGCCAAAAATTACAATCAATATACCATTGGAAAGGTCTCTGAGTGTAGTTTCTGGAGCACTTTTCAGATCGGCATTTGGAATTCTCTAGAGGGAGTTATGACAGTTTTGGTGGAGGATAGTCTGACAGCCAATGCATCCGGAAATTGACTAGTATTCATGTTTATCATGTCTTTTGAGATTTCTAGGCTATATTATCCTTAAACAAAAAATATTAGGTTTATCCTTTAAGTATTTTAATGATTCCTAAGCTTGGAGGGTTGTTCCAAGTAACTATAAATAGCCTACAAATTGTCATTGTAAGGGAGAGTTGAATTTGAGTTTATAAAATATAAGATTGTGCTTTGTGCCATCTTTTCTTGTTCTTTATCTATTCGGTGGATTCCGTTTAGTGGTGAACAAACACAACCCTGTATCTCTTTGGTGGATTCCTTAGAGTAGTGAGTTGTTTATGCCCTGTATCTTCAAGGTGGATTTCATGAAGTGGTGAGCATCCTATCCTTTTTCTATCCATTTTCTTTATTCTTCTTTTCCGTTGCGTTTTCCCCGTATCAAGTGGTATCTAGAGCTCGGTTATAAACAACCTTCTTAGCGTTATTTAGTCCGTGGGTATCTCCATCTTTTCTTATCCAAAAAAAAAATATATATAAAAAAATAATTCTTTTTCTCGACTCATAATGAATGCTCTTGTTTGGCCTTTTACCGATTTGGTTACTCCTCAACCCGTTGTTGATTGGTCTTTACCTCCAATCTTCGATGAATGTCCCCAAGATCTAAAAGAATTTTCATTTCATCATTTTCCAAATGATTCATCACCATGTTTTGAAAAATGCATGGATGATTGTCAAATTTGTGAGTCTATTTCATCATTCTTGCCATGGAAAATTTCAAATGCTTTTCATAATGTTTCATTGAATCAAGCAAAGGATACTTTTGAAAATCTTAAACTTGATTACTTCTACAAAGATCCTTTTGATCTTGATTATTCAAGTATTTCCGTTTCTTGGTTCACCAACAAGTTCATTATTGATTATTTTCTTACAACTTATTGGAGTGAATGGATGGATGTGGTCACAAAGGCGATAAAATACAAAGTTCGCCGAGCATACAAAAAAAATATTCAAGTGCTAGGATTTCAACTACATGGAAGGTATTCTGCATATTTTTGTGAGGCACTAACTAAAATTCGAGGACGAATTTCTTTCAAGTGGGGGAGTATGATGCCGAAACCAAATGGTTGGTATTTGACAGTCTCGATAAAGCCAGTCCCCTTCTACTGATCATATCTTCTATTTCTTTCAGCCAAAAATTACAATCAATATACCATTGGAAAGGTCTCTGAGTGTAGTTTCTGGAGCACTTTTCAGATCGGCATTTGGAATTCTCTAGAGGGAGTTATGACAGTTTTGGTGGAGGATAGTCTGACAGCCAATGCATCCGGAAATTGACTAGTATTCATGTTTATCATGTCTTTTGAGATTTCTAGGCTATATTATTCTTAAACAAAAAATATTAGGTTTATCCTTTAAGTATTTTAATGATTCCTAAGCTTGGAGGGTTGTTCCAAGTAACTATAAATAGCCTACAAATTGTCATTGTAAGGGAGAGTTGAATTTGAGTTTATAAAATATAAGATTGTGCTTTGTGCCATCTTTTCTTGTTCTTTATCTATTCGGTGGATTCCGTTTAGTGGTGAACAAACACAACCCTGTATCTCTTTGGTGGATTCCTTAGAGTAGTGAGTTGTTTATGCCCTGTATCTTCAAGGTGGATTTCATGAAGTGGTGAGCATCCTATCCTTTTTCTATCCATTTTCTTTATTCTTCTTTTCCGTTGCGTTTTCCCCGTATCAAGTGGTATCTAGAGCTCGGTTATAAACAACCTTCTTAGCGTTATTTAGTCCGTGGGTATCTCCATCTTTTCTTATAAAAAAAAAAAATATATATAAAAAAATAATTCTTTTTCTCGACTCATAATGAATGCTCTTGTTTGGCCTTTTACCGATTTGGTTACTCCTCAACCCGTTGTTGATTGGTCTTTACCTCCAATCTTCGATGAATGTCCCCAAGATCTAAAAGAATTTTCATTTCATCATTTTCCAAATGATTCATCACCATGTTTTGAAAAATGCATGGATGATTGTCAAATTTGTGAGTCTATTTCATCATTCTTGCCATGGAAAATTTCAAATGCTTTTCATAATGTTTCATTGAATCGAGCAAAGGATACTTTTGAAAATCTTAAACTTGATTACTTCTACAAAGATCCTTTTGATCTTGATTATTCAAGTATTTCCGTTTCTTGGTTCACCAACAAGTTCATTATTGATTATTTTCTTACAACTTATTGGAGTGAATGGATGGATGTGGTCACAAAGGCGATAAAATACAAATTTCGCCGAGCATACAAAAAAAATATTCAAGTGCTAGGATTTCAACTACATGGAAGGTATTCTGCATATTTTTGTGAGGCACTAACTAAAATTCGAGGACGAATTTCTTTCAAGTGGGGGAGTATGATGCCGAAACCAAATGGTTGGTATTTGACAGTCTCGATAAAGCCAGTCCCCTTCTACTGATCATATCTTCTATTTCTTTCAGCCAAAAATTACAATCAATATACCATTGGAAAGGTCTCTGAGTGTATTTTCTGGAGCACTTTTCAGATCGGCATTTGGAATTCTCTAGAGGGAGTTATGACAGTTTTGGTGGAGGATAGTCTGACAGCCAATGCATCCGGAAATTGACTAGTATTCATGTTTATCATGTCTTTTGAGATTTCTAGGCTATATTATCCTTAAACAATAAATATTAGGTTTATCCTTTAAGTATTTTAATGATTCCTAAGCTTGGAGGGTTGTTCCAAGTAACTATAAATAGCTTACAAATTGTCATTGTAAGGGAGAGTTGAATTTGAGTTTATAAAATATAAGATTGTGCTTTGTGCCATCTTTTCTTGTTCTTTATCTATTCGGTGGATTCCGTTTAGTGGTGAACAAACACAACCCTGTATCTCTTTGGTGGATTCCTTAGAGTTGTGAGTTGTTTATGCCCTGTATCTTCAAGGTGGATTCCTTGAAGTGGTGAGCATATCTATCTATTTCTATCTCTTTTCTCTATCTTCTTTTTCGTTGCGTTTTCCCCGTATCAAAGCTATCTAGAGAAAGAGTCGTTCTGTCGGGGATTCTGAGCGCGTGAAAATCTGTATGATACTGTTGAATTCAATATAGTTAATTTAACACGTTCGATTAATCACATATTTTTTTTGGTGTATTGATCACTGATCTTTAACATTTGATCTTAACATTGTCGCTTTTTATTTATACATTATTTTCGGTTTGATTGTCTTATAGTGAATCACACTTCTTAGTGGTATGAATGAGCAAATGAAATTAACATAACAATGGAAATGGAAAGGAGATGAGAAAATCATGATAAAGGTGTTTAAGGGATAGGTTTTTTCAGGTGTGTTGAATGGAGGAGTCAGAGTCAGGGTCCAATCCATATGATGACAATCATTCTAAAGTGCATAAAAGGAAGTGAGTGTATGTGGCTAGGTTTGATAGGAAGAACTAAAAGTTGACCCTAATAATACGGGAGTTCAGATCTCCTGTGCTCCTCTATGTGTCCTTCCATGTACCTTTCTAATCTCAACCGTTTATGTTGATATTATCCAAGAATGTAAACGGTCCAGATTAGAGGGGCACAGGGAGGGGCACTGCCCCTTTAATCTCAACCGTTTATGTTGATATTATTCAAGATTATAAACGGTCCAAATTAGAGGGGCACAAGGAGGGCCACAGGAGATCTGCCCTCATAATATATGGTGTGGTTTGTTGACTAGGAAACAGTCCATCCTCTTTCTTTCTAAGATCATGTACAGTGGTTTCACACAAAAAAACCATTCAACACCCACTTTATCACTTCACATCAGCTTCTCTCTCTTCCAACTCATCCATTCAACACTCATTCAACAAAACACCCTACAATGGTTTGTTTAATCCCCCATTCAACACTTTTCCCACTCATCATCCTATACCCCACCACTTAAAATTTAATTTTTATTTTTTATTTTTATGATTAGTGTTGAAATAGTTATTATTGGGATCTATTTCAAGAAAAAAGATGGGTTTTTTTTTTTATGTCGGAATACAATGAAACTTACGTCAATTTAAAGAGAAAAAAAATTAGGAATTTTGGTGTAAAAAAAAAACATTTTTTTGTGAAATAATTGAGCTCAAATAATTGGGATAAAAAAAAACTCGTCAGCCAATCAGAAGCCGACAAGTGTCAACACCAGAAGAAAAAAAAAAAAAGGCCCCTTCGACGCAGACGCGCCCTTGTCTGCGCGTGTAGTACACGCGCCTCTCTGGCCCAATAGAGAGGCGCTACGTGGCAAAAACGGACCCATCCTTCCCATTCACACAGTGTGAATTTTTTCACAAAAAAATTCACACTCCCCCAATTCACCAACCATTGCACACATTAAACCAAATTTCTTTTGTGAATTTCCATTCACACCATTTTTCCAACCCCATTCTAGATGGCCTAACACATATCTAGTCTACCTAGCTAGCTACATCCTTATATCTTTGTACTTGCCACTACAAGATAAAATTCTACCCTTCCCAATCTTTCTACTCCCTATGTCCCGATTTTAAGTTCTTACTTTCTTTTTTATCTGTCACGAGTATCTTTTAGTAACCACTACAAGATGAACTTGTACTTTACCCAATACTCTACTTCCAATTACTCTTGCTAGCTAAGTCAGTGTACCAATTAATTCCCTTTGAAAATCGTATTTAACCATAAATGTCTAAATTTTATTTTAAGAGAAATTCTAAAAATCTAACAAATAAATGGCAAAGTTGGTTAATTTGTAATCAACTTTCTATACGTTTAATTTTGCAAGTATAAAGACACTAATAGAAAATTTTAGTAAGAAAACATTTTGGGAGGTTTTTTCAAAATATACAATCCTTTTCTGAATAGTTTTTTTTTTTTTTTTTTTTTTTTTTTTTAAAAAGAATAGATATTCACATAAGAACGGAGGAAGTAATAGTCATATATCCATGCTAAATAAGAGATACTCCCTCCGTCCCAGACTAATTTCCTTACTTCTTTTTTTGTTTGTCCTACACTAAGTGTTCTTAGTTGCTTTAAAATGGACTATGAGACTCATTTATAATTCTCACAACAAAAAATCTCTACCCATTTTCTCTCTCCTACTTTCTCCTACTTTACTTGTCATACTCACGACATTTATTTTTTCTTAATCTCCGTGTAAAGTCGAACAGGAGTAGTATGTTTTCCTACATTTTTTCCTCATGCCTTTGGTGTGCAATTAAGTGTTCATATTGCGCACACTTTGTTGTGTCTCGATTGTAATTTGTGATGTGATTAAAAGGAGTTGAGGACCGCGTTATATGTAGGGGCATCATATGTGCGAAACCATGTGCTAGTAGGTGTGCCGAGGGAAGGTGGCCATGTACATTTTGTATGTGAAAACTAATCAGCACATGTATTGGGTCCTAATGTGTTTGGGTCATATAAATTATTTAGGCTACCTAGAATGAAGGGAAACATATAAATTGTCAAAAATGAAAAATGTCTATTAATTATCTGTCAAAATGATCAACAAAGATAAATCAGAAACCATAAACAATTGATTTTAGTTCAGTTCCACGTTGATGAATGGAATGTGATAACAAACGTCTATTTGGTACCGACATGACCAAAGCTTTTTGTATGTCTTTCCGGTGTGGCATGCTTATTAACTAGATTGCGTAGTCCATCAACGCCGCTTCACATCGCAACATGATAGGTCCATTACCAGGTAGAACAAACTCTACTTTAGACATTAATTACTAGAAGCTCTCTAGCAAAGTAATTGCTTAGTAATTGTTTAGATTTTCTATTGGGAGAACATATCGCTTTTTATCAGCTGTGTAGACTACACAATGACCTTCATCAGCTCCTCTTGGAGCTGAAATCCGCTTTTGCCACTTCTTTCCTAGCTTGATAAGTTTCTTTGAATTGATCACATTGAATTTTGATTGTTAACATAGATAATCGGATGTATTGGCTTAGAACACTCAAAAGTTTGTTTGATATTGTAGAGTTGAAGGCATATAAAGCTGGTTTTATAGGTCTTTGCCTTTGATGTAGGTGTAATGAATTAGGAACAAATCCATGTGCTAGGGGAACATAGTAATGATTTGTTCTACATGTATATAATATATGAAGAAAGAAAATTGATATGAATGACTCATTTTTATTATGATACACAAAATACATATTTATCGGAAGTGTACACAACAAAGTGACCCTTGTTAGCTTCTCTAGACGAAAAAGTAGTTCTTGGAAGAGTGGTTATTTTTCGCCTTAAAATGGCAATATTGTGCCATTTCTTAGCCATTTGGATGAGTTCTTTGGACTGATCATGTTGTTTTTGTTACGAATTAAACCAAGGGAGGAGAAGTTGTTGGCTATAAGATGCTAAAAGTTGCTGTTTTTTTGCCTTTGGTTTGTTGTGGGAAGAGGAAAGTGGTGTGGAATTTATATGTTTAGGACAAAGGTAAGGATATTGACTTTATTAATGTAATTTTCATAGGGTGGGAGGGAAAAAACATGGGATAAGAGTCGCATGTTTTGGAAATAAAGACCATTGTGTTAAAACTATTGGAGTTGTACCGTTGGACAACACCTAAAACGGAAATGTGGACATATACTCTGGAACAGAATGAGTATCAATGAGTATCAGCGTACTCACTCCATATGTAAAATAAATCCATTTAGGCAAAATTAATCTGGAACAATATTAAATTACTCTTCACTGTTTATTACGAGTAGATCTGTGTTATGATATAAGTACTCTGAATCGCCAGTGAAAATAACCAAACTATTAGAGAGAAGGTTAAAGAGCAAATACAATTTCTATGAGAAAGTAACTTTCATTCACCAAAATAGAAACGTCCCCATGCCTCCTAGCATGATTTAGAATCTGGCAACTAATTAATAAAAAGAAATAAAGTAAATCCGAAAATAAAAATTAAGAAATCTAAACCAGTAAAAATGATGTTTTCGCCCCTCAAACATTTTCATATGGCTAAAATCACGTTTATTCACCGCTTCTTGGTAATTCAATATCCTGATCATGTCTCACAAAGTCATTAGGCTATCTTTACACACAAACAAAATCGTTGTAACATTATTACATACTATAATTAGGTCACAATTACATAGAAATACAAGGAAAATATCAAATAATTGTGTTCATTGCAAGTAATTAGTCCAATTTTAATTTTATAGTTTTTTTTTCAAGAAGTTTCTGAAAAAAATTGTTCATTAATGCTGATGTTTTTTTGTATTAATCTATAAATGAAAAAGGAGAAGAAAACAGAACCTTAATACTACATGAACATGTTCATTAGCTGTGTGCCAAGAATTTAGTTATTTGTGGCTCAATCAATTATAGGTACACCTTACCTAATGAGGATGGAACTTGTTCTATAATTTTGGGTAAGTTGCATATAGGAAGTTGAAGATTCTAGCCCTCACCTTGCTGTTTATAACAGCTGTAAAAGACATGTATAACCTGAGCAATGCTACGGAAACAAAATAAGGTCACAAAATCTTGCTCACAAAATGTGTTTGCGATATTTTATTGGTTGCATCGATAGTACCCGCCACACTCTAATTAAAAACACCAATAAAATTATTAGACATAGGATTTTGTGAGCAAGATTTTGTGAGTTTTTTTCCCCTAAACATTACTCATATAACCCCCCAAACATGTCAGTTATGTGTATAGGTTACACAATAAGCACCACAAATCATATTTGTTTTATAGGCCATGCCATGTGATTAGATATGAGTGCACTAGGTCTGAATGGTCTTCAAATATCAGTAGGCCAAGAGTGTATGCTAAAAAAATCAAATTTGTCTTTTTAAGAAAATATGTTCTCACTAAAATACATTTTATACATGAGTATTCTTGCTATCAAGTTTTTTAAAGTTTAATTTTGCAAGTGTATAATGAAATCGGAAAATAAATAGTTAAAAAACATTTTGAAAGAAAAACTATGTTTGTCCTAATTAATGAGTATCCATCTATTTAAAATTCATATGTTAACGAGTGTTCATACAATAAACTTATGATCAAACTCAACTGAATTTTCAACTAATAGTTTATTAGAAACTAATTATTCATGAAATTTGAAAAATTGTTATTGTTACACCATACCATTAACTTGAAAATTTCACATGGATAATAATATTCTCATAAAACTTTGGTCATAATTCAATCAAATTGATTATATGCAAATTTAGTATGAATCTTTTTTGGGACAGCTTTATTTTAACTGCTTGTATGATTGTATTTTTCAATTCTAATATACATTAAAATTAGTTATATTCTTAAATATATATGCTACATATATATCAAAGAGAATCTATTTAATTTGCATGAACATATGCAAGAAGTACGTACGTTGTAGTTGTACGTATTGGTACTATAATTTTCTATCTTGCTTAGTCAGTAGACATCTTTTTCAAGTGTCTGTGCCAGCGCTTCTATATGTACGTAGTGGCTATGCATTGTGGAAAAATTGGTTTCCATATATAGCCTTTGAATTCCCTCCACACAACTGCATAAAATGTGGGTGTACATGCATGTCATTTGGGACATCTGTTCGGACCGCGACCACCCCCACCACTTCACACTAGGATGATATTGTTCGCTCTGGGTACTAACTAATGAAGTGGGTGGACACCTTTATATACTAAGCAATTCTTCGTTCAATACTCGGGGCCCAGCCCTCACGGATTTGTTTTTGGGCATACTAATGGAGTGGGTGGACACCTTTATATACTAAGCAGTTATTCGTTTAATTGTCGATGTGAGACTTGGGTAGACACTCCAACAAAATCACAGTATAATGCTAGGCCAACATAACAGCCAGCAAAAAAAGCTGGCAACTCATTTGGTTTTTGTTTCCTCTTCTATGGAAGGATGACTCGAGAATTGCCCATTTCACTTCTTTGCCTCCTTTTTAAAAAAAGTTTTAGCATCCATATTTTATTATTTTTATGCAGGGTAATTTGGTCCGGAAATAACCTCAGTCGGAATGCTTTAAAAACTCGCATTGGACTTGTAAAACGGAGTCCAGATTTCATGTGCCCCTCCCTGTGCCCCTCTAATCTGGACCGTTTATATGCATGGATAATATCAACATAAACGGTTGAGATTAGAGGGGCACAAGGAAGGGCACATGGAGGGGCACAGGAGATCTGGACTTTGTAAAACCCAGGATACCGATTCACTAATAAGTGGTGTCAGGACTTGATTTTAGCCCTACAACGTCATTTCATGTACTATTTCAGAAACATATACTGTACTCCCTCCTTCTTTTTAGTCTGTTCACTTTTGGTCAACAAGAGTAAACTTTGACCAAACATTTAATGTCAATCTAATCATCCTAATGAAATTCTAACAATTGTAATTGATAAATAATCATTTAATTTATCAATAATAATTTTAAAAATTTCACTAGGATTGTTAGATTGACATTAAATGCTTGGTCAAAGTTTACTCCCGTTGACCAAAAGTGAACAGACTAAAAAGACAGAGGGAGTATATTTTTTATTTTATTTATTTTTTGGGTGGGGGGTGGGGGGTGGGGGGGTTTGTTTTATTTCCTTGTTATTTAGTTGACAATTTCTATATCATGTTAGGCGATGTTGATAAGAATTAGAAAAATAATTTCTTTTTGATGTTTGTTTTATTTCCATGTTATTTTTTTGATGTTTGTTTTATTTCCATGTTATTTGTTGACAATTTTTTATATCATGGTTGGGGGTGTGGATAAGAAGTATAGACTGAGCCGGTTAGGAACTACTACATCTGTCCCTAAATGAGTGTCCAAATTTTATTTTAAGGGGCATCTGAAAATCTCAACTCTTTGTACAATTCTGTGGCAAAGATTCATATATAATCTTGTAATCTCCTTTCCAAACATTTAGTTTTACACGCATAAAGACACCGGTGAATTATTTTCGAAAAAAAACATTTAGGGACAAAGTTATGTTAAAAAAAAACACTCATTTTGGGACAAAGATTTTTTGAAAATGGACACTCATTTAGGAACAGAGGGAGTAGTATATTGAAGGTTCCACCTTAAACTTTCCCTCGTTCGACCAAACTACATATTTTGTTTGGTTTAACTCCCTATGAACTCAGCCGGAATGTATATTTGAACTTGTGTTAATAAAAACACCACTATGAACTCAGCCGGAATTGGTTACCGGTTCAAAGATTGTACGAGACTTACAGTGTGTTTGTGCATGCATGTGTATAAATATTGGACATACTTAGGGTTCCAAATACGTTGCCATCTTACTTTGCATGTATATATGGCCGGCTCATCAGATTCAGTAATGATCCCGCCTAAGAGCTCGAGCTTGCTCGTCAGGTGGGGGCTCATCAGATACAGTGAAGCAAATAGCAATATGATTAATAAACGTTAAATCACTTTACTTACATTTACATCAGGTTACTTTGACTGACAAATCTTGAATTTATTCCATTTCAAAACGGTTAAGGAAGAAAAATGGACTTATAATTAATAGCCACAAACTAGTACTTGCTTCTTATGTTCTCCTCCATCCATATCCAACGAACTAAACGAACATCGATTCTTAGCAATAGAAACCAACAAAGCACTCTCCAAATCATCAGCCACACCTCGTCGAACCATCTCAATTATATACTTCATGAACGCAGCATCGCAGGGCAACATGATAGGCCCATCTCTAGGCAATCCAAACTCATCTTCAGACATCCTGAACAGCTCCCGAAAGATATTATGGTTAATATAAACCAACGGAATCTCAAACCGTGTCTTATCCGAAGTGTAGATAACAAAATGACCCGCGTTTTGGAACGAACCACAAGTAGCCTCCTTCTGCCACTTCCTAGCCATTTTCACCAGCTTCTTGGGGCTAATCATTGCTTAAAACGGCTCAATCTGTGTATATATATGTTTGAAACAAAGATTTTTGAGCAAGAACAATCGCGGTGGTTTTTTCTTGTCATAAAAAAATTGATTTCTTGTATGAAGAGTTATGGAAAATGAAAACGCGCGAATTTATATATGACATTTGGCTTGAAAAAAGGGTTAGTTCAATATTGCTTTCTTTTGTAGGGGATAAATCATGGCAAATCCATGTGTTTAGGTACACAAGGTATCTGAGACAGTCTATAGTTGCCCGTTATGCCCCTAGGATATTGTACAATGTTCCGACCAATGTCGGTGTTACGGGTGGCGCGGAACAACATCGTGGGCCGTTGGGCCTGCACGTGTAACGGGCCAGCTCTGATACCATGATAAAGTCTGAGGTTCCATCCCAAAACCAATTGGCGATACCATGATAAAGTCTGAGGCTCCATATCCCAAAACCAATTGGCTATGGGAGGAGTAGCCCAGGATCTTTATATAGTCAATGCTTTGCTTGGCTAGTTAATTCCTGAGGATAATTGTCTCTAACAATATGTAGCATAATTAAATGAACTAGGTTATCGTCCGTGCTGAAGTACTGTTTTTTATTGGTACTAAGAAGGCTTGTTTTGCTGATATATATTGTGGTTGAGAAGTTTGTAATGAGGTATTCTATTTTTAGTTTCAATCGAAACAGGTTCTTGAATTCTGATTTCTTGTCATGGCTAAATAAGAAAAAAACAGTTGGATTCGATCAAGAGTGGATTAGAGTTGTCGTCTGGCTAGAGTACCCTAATTAGGTCCCAAACTCCTTCCACTTGTACCAGAGGTGTAGCTAGGAAGGGGGTAAGGGAGGCAATTGCCCCCATTGGTTTGAACATTTTTTTTTTTTTTAGTGCAAATTTTTTGAAATTATGGGGGTTTAGGGTTATTTTTTTTATAACTTGTCCCCATTGATTAAATTTTCTGGCTCCACCACTAACTTGTACAAAATAATTTATACCCGAGATGATTTTTTTTTACCATGGTCCATGTTTTTATACAGAAGTCAACATAAAACTATAAAATAAGTGACATCCAGTTTCAATTTTCTTGATCGGCAAGTTACTATGATAATTAGGCACAAACCCTAGTTGGACATCTATTTCAATTTTATTGATGGACACATTTAAAAATATGCTTAGTGGCCAAGTTTCAAAATTTGTAGTGTCATATAGTTGTCTTCTAATGTCCATAATTATACTATATATGTATTCTACACTTATATTTTATACCATGTTTTATATTGTTTGCTTTAATTGTCTTTGACCTTTTGAAGTTTGCTCCCTCCATCCACGAGATTGCAGGTTTCAGGTGATTTTTCTTCTTTCTCCCTTCCATTTTCACCGACCAATTTTTCTTGATCTTGTAATTGTTAACCACTTTTAATTATCTTATCTATCATCAAATTTTCTTGTAAGTTTTGAATTGAAAGGGGTCAGGTGAGTTTTGACTCAATTTGGTGGTGGGAGGTTTGGCAATTACAAATTTTGATTTAGGTAATATGTGTTAATATCTAAGCATGATATATATTGTGGGTGTCCTCTCTATCACCTTAAGGTTATAGAGGAGTTGGAACCGTAACTTATATTTTGATTTTGAGTCAATATTCTGAAAAATACTAATCTTAGTGTAAAACTTATTTTTCATGAAAAAATAGATTTTTTTTATAAGAGATGAAAAATAAATTTTACACTAAAGTTAGTGTGAAACAAGTTTTTCACTAAATTTTCACTTCGATTTATATATATATTAGGTTGGATATGATATTTTGACGATTTATTTGGAGTCGGTCCAATCTTAAGATAATTTTAAGGGCAGTATGGTTCTGGTCGGTTAGACTTTTTTTTTTTTTACAAATGAAGGGGCTATTTTGTAAACAGATGACCGAGTAAATGGGAGTATACTGCCTTCCCTAATCCGATTCCAAATTCCATTAATGCTGCTCCTACTTCCTAAATGAATACTACTATTTTTTATTTTTTTTATTTCAAAGTGATTTTTTTTCTATATCTACGCTTACACCGTAGTGGTAAAGCTAAGCCTCATCACCTTCGATGAGTGCTGGAGTTCGATCTCTCTACTCGCCAGCTCCTTATGGCATGGACGTCGTAAATAAAAAATAAATACTCCCTCAGTCCCAATTAAAGTTCTTAGTTTGACTTTGCACGGAGATTAAGAAAAAGTAAAGTGGGAGAGAGAAAGTAGGTAGTGAGTTTTTGTTGTGAAAATGATAAGTGGGTCCCACTTTCTATTTTAGGTAATAAAGCAAAGTAAGAATCTTAAATTGGGACAGACTAAAAAGGAAAATAAGAACCAAAACGGGACAGAGAGAGTAACGTTTAAAGTTTGAGTTTTTCAAATGTTGAACATAGAAATCTCTCAGTTTGACTCTTGACTCGGAAGGTGGTAAAAACAACAAAAGATAATGTCGAACCAAGTCCTTAACATTTCAACATGATTAGTCTTCACTTTTCCCAAAACTAAAACTACTTATCCCTCTCTACTCTGTGAGTCTGTGTGTATACTAACCTATAAAACGCCAATTTGAAATTGGGGATAAATTCATACACTCATGGCCATGGAGGGGTTGACGCTGCCATGTTCACTCCTACACCAACAATGGCGGCTGGAGACCTCTCCACCCAGTCCCTATTTCACCTCCACTTTCAAGATTTTACCCAAAAGCGCACCTTCCAATTCCTACCGGTAAACACTCTCTTTCAAAATTGCAACTTTTTCTTGAAATTCAAATGGATTTTTCTTTCACTTATTTATTTGTTCTAATTTGATTATTTTTGTCGAGTGTTTTTTTTTTTTTTGTTTTCAGATTTTGCGGTGTTGTACTTTTCCTTGTTCTTGTTAGTAAAATTGAGTTAAAAGTTATTGCAAAATGAGGTATTGCATATGGATGTCAATTAAAAGTTCAAGTTTATGATTATTTGGTGTTCTTAAGAGCTACTCCTTCTGTCCCGGTTTAAGGTTCTTAGTTTAGTTTGACTTTACACGCTTATTAATAAACCAAGGCAAATTCGGGTCAAACATTGCAGTGTGTGGTAGTGTGTGGAGGATATAATTGTCCATTCATAAAGTAATTGGGTGAAAAGTAGATAGGTAAGTGATGATTTTTTTGTAATATATGAACTTTATAAGGACAAAATTGTCCAAAACACTTTTCATACTTTTCCATTTAAGGAATAAAACAACTAAGAATCTTAAACCATAAAGGAAAGTAAGAACCATAAACTGCGACGGAGGGAGTACATTTTTTGTTAGCATCACAGTTAAATTCTATCCCACATAAAAGCCCCTGGTGGTCATGTAAGAACAGAGCTCGAGGTGGGGGGGGGGGGGGTGTTGGCAAACTGATTGCCAAAGAGCTATAGCTCAAGCGGCATAAGGGGTTCAATCCCCACCAATGGTAGATTTCACTCTCCAAGTATCACTATTGTTATAAATTAAGTCATTAATTAGTAAAACCCCGAATTAAAAAAATATATAATAGTATTATTGATGTGTAGAAAGATGTGCAGCATACACATGTATGTTAAATTGTAATAGTTGTCTTTGATTTATCTTGGTACTGGTTTTAATTGTAATATAAGTTTTCGATTTATCTTGTTATTTCTTGAATGTGGGACTTTAAATTTGAATGTCAAATTTGTCAGCGAGCCCAGTCTACAAAGCTTAAGCTATTTATGATTCCCAGAAGAAGTAACAAAAGGTGAAAAGGGTCTCTTCATGTTTAAGCTTTCCACCTTTTCTCTCTATTTTGATTCCGCTAGAAACTTTTAAACAAACAAACAACAACAACAACAAAAAGTGGTATATTGACAAAGACTGGATACTTATTTTTATTGTTTCAGCTCGAGAAAAGAAACAATTTAAGTTTCCTTAGATATGTTGACTGCAACTTAACCATGAATAGCTGGAATTAAACATCATTTTTCAGCATTACCTACCATTAGTACTAGATGAAATTGACTGTGTACTAATAGTATTCACTTTTGTATTTTTTTTTTCTTCATATTACTGTTTCCAGTGACACTTGGAGCCAATTTGCTGGTTGCAAGAGGTACAACGGTTTTCTTATACAAACGCTATATTCATATCAGCATCAGTACAACCTCTGACCAAGAAAGGTATGGAGGAAAAGTCAAAGGATCTCTCTATGAGTGGGAACTCAATACGCCAACGGTTTCTTGAATTTTATGCTCATCGGGGTCACAAGATTCTTCCAAGCGCTTCTCTTGTGCCGGATGATCCAACGGTGTTGCTGACAATTGCAGGAATGCTTCAATTTAAGCCTATATTCCTCGGAATGGTATTTATTTGCAGATAAATGAATAAGACTTTTGGAAGCCACACTGTTATTTGTATAGTACTAATAATTATCCACTAAAAGTTGCCTGAAAATGGGTGTAAATTTTCTTCAGGTGCCCAGCCAAGTGCCTTGTGTGACAACTTCACAAAGGTGCATTCGCACAAACGATATCGAGAATGTTGGATGGACTTCTCGGCATCACACCTTCTTTGAAATGTTGGGAAATTTCAGTTTTGGAGATTACTTCAAGAAGGAAGCAATAAAGTGGGGATGGGAGCTGTCAACCATTGAGTATGCTTAAACTTTTCAATTACATTAGAGACCTAAGGATGATTAATTGTGCTATTTGATCAAATATGACAATGTTAGCTCCATCAGCTTGATGCAATTTTGAAATGTGACTTTTTCTTGTCAATGAACATGTACCATCCTTTCCCTTAGTTTTTTAATTGGGTAAATCAGAATCTTCTTTTCAGTACACATCCTTTTTTTCTGTTGCTAAGCTTCAACTTCAAAAACAGTTTTGGTTTTGCTTTAAGTCGTATCTGAAGTTCGAAGGTGTAGAATTGATCATAAGGAGGGGAATCATCTTGTAATGACATTATCCTAGTCATTGACCCTTAGAATAGACATTCATAACAAACTTTTCTTACTTGCTTTGAATAGGAACAGATATCATACTAATTAACAATATTTCATACGGCTTTTTGGTTGCTTTCAGATTTGGATTGCCATCCGAAAGGTTATGGATTAGTGTGTTTGAAGATGACGATGAAGCATTTGCAATATGGCGTGATGAAGTGAGCCATATAAATTACTCTATTTTTCCCAATAAACAGTTAATTGGCAGATCAAATACTCAATAAAAATAGGAACTAGTTATTCTTTTGCTAATGATTCTTCGAGTCAATGTAACTGATAATTTGAATTTAAATAAAATCTTCTTGTATCATTTACTGTGGTCTGTGGTAAATACGATATTTAGTCATTTATTTACTAAAGTTTAGTTATAAAGGTGCAAAGAAGTTTGGTTGACTGATCACACATAAGTTTTCTGCTAATAAGTAGGGGCGCTTTGGACTGTAAGAATTCTTATTGCTATTTCATTTGCTCTTACTTCAGATTGGTGTTCCTGTGGAGCGTATAAAGAGGATGGGTGCAGAAGACAACTTTTGGACAAGTGGAGAAACTGGTCCTTGTGGTCCGTGCTCCGAAATTTTTTATGATTTCGTTCCTGAGAGAGGATACTCAGATACCGTAAGCATGCACAATCATCAAGATTTATGTGTTTATTTTTGTGTGTGTGCGCGCTTTGGGAGGGGATAAGGGATATGATTATTTTTATGTTAAGGATGTGGATTGTTTTCTACTCGCTTCGACTTTAAAGCAGTGTCTGTTTTTCAGTTTTCAAGGATGTTTAGGATACTGACTTTATGTACTTTTGATTGAACAAATTGCCTTAAAGAACAGTGTATCATAATTCATAAGCAAGTGCAGAATAAAACATGATAGTTTTTCTATAAAAAAATTTTAAAAAATTAATAAAAAAATTAATAAATTAATAAAATAAAACATTAGTTTATAAGGTGACTTTGGTAACTTAAGTAAAAAAAAAAAGACCATTGCTTTTTAGAAATAGACACTCGATTCTGGATAGATGGTTTATCTTTTTAATCAAGTTGGATGAGTTTCATGTGCAGGATCTGGGAGATGATACAAGGTTTATCGAGTTTTACAATCTTGTTTTTATGCAATACAACAAGAAAGATGATGGCTCGCTTGAACCTCTCAAGCAGAAAAATATTGACACTGGACTGGGCTTAGAGCGCCTGGCTCGCATCTTACAAAAGGTAGTTAAACGCGATCTCTAGATACTTTTTTTGTAATTTTGATCATCATATGCGGTCTCCAAGTGATATATTCCTGTCTTTAAACTTTCCTGCAGGTTCCTAACAATTATGAAACCGACTTAGTTTTCCCCATTATAGAGAAAGCCTCAGAATTGGCAAAGGTCTCATATGCTCGTGCAGACGACCCTACAAAAACAAAACTGAAAGTAAGCTATTACATCTAGTGTAAATTATATGACCCCCTAATTTATTGGTTTAGTTCAAAATGCCCCTCTCAAGTACTAATTAAAACAATGTTATTTCTCAACACAATAGTGTCTATAATCTGACATTTTCTATGTGAACTGCGGTTTAAGTTGACGGAAAAGACCTGGGTGAGACTCATTTGACCATCTTGTAGGCATTTCTATGGCCATAATACCCTTTTGGCATTTTTGTAAATTACTTTCATGTATATGACCATCTTTAGATATGCTTATAACCATAATGTCCTAGTGAGACTGTTGGGATAATGCCTTTGAATGTGGGACGCCATATTATAGGATTGTACAACAGATGGTTTCATAATGCCTAGACAGAGCAGAAACGAAGACAAAGAGGATAAATCTGGGCAGAGCACGAGTCGTGCTCAGTAGCACTAGTCGTGCAGCACGAGTCGTGCTGAGTAGCACTAGTCGTGCCAGAAGGAAGATTGCCTATATGCACGTGTGCTGGACTCGTGCTCACGAGTGGATGTGCAGAGCACGAGTCGTGCCAGCCAGCACGAGTCGTGCAGTAGCGGAAAGTGCCCAGATCTTGCGCAGAAACAAGGAAAACGCGTGGGACAAGTTTGTTTGCTTTGGGGAGTATTATTTTGGGACTCCTAATGTCTTCAGGGTTAGGTTATGACTAGTATAAATAGAGGCTATCATCCTAACAAGAAAAGAGGTTGAAAAACATCGATTGCTCAGAGAAGATCAATAAATCTAGATCTAGGGTTTTAGCACAGTCAGGAATTTTGTGACCAAAATTCGTGCTAGCATAGATTAGTGTGATCTTGTAAAGAATTCTCCAGATTGATAATAATATTCTCTCCCCTCCCCGTGGACGTAGCCAAGTTGGTGAACCACGCATATCGGTGTTCTTGTGATTGCTTGCTTTTCTCATCAAGTCTTGTTCAATTGCTCTAACAAGTGGTATCAGAGCTTTGGTTCGTGGTTAGAGATTCAGGGATTCCGTTGCAGAGAACGAGAAGATGGGTCAAGGAGCAGATTCGATCGACAAGTTCAATGGGAAGAATAGTTTTTCTCTCTAGCAGATCAAGATGAAGGCTTTGTTGACAAAGATTTATGGGAGCCGTTGGAGATTGCAATCAGGGATCGAAAGGATCCCAAGGGTAAGGCAGTCACCACAGAAGGTACCGCAGAACAGTCAGAAAAAGACAAGCAAGCAGCAGCGAAGGAGGCGGCGGTATTGAAGAAGATAGATCAGAAGGCTCACGCCAAGATCATCAGACAGTTGGATGATGAGATCCTAACCAATGTTGCAGGAACAGACTCCGGAAACGATCTTTGGTTGAAGTTGGAAGATATGTACATGATACGTTCATTGACCAACAAGTTATATCTGAAGAAGAAGCTATATGATTGTCGTATGACTGAAGGTACGCCTATAAATGATCATCTTGACAGATTTACTTCTGCATTACTTGAATTGCGTAATATAGGAGTAGTTGATGACAAGGATGCAGCCTTGCAACTTTTAGTATCTTTACCTATGTCTTATGAACATTATGTCGATTCGTGCATAAATCGTAAAGATGGTATCTCTCTAGAGGAAGTGAAAGCTTCTCTGCAGACGAGAGAGTTACGCCGAAAGGCGAGTGGGAATGAGGCAGGTACCCAGTCATCAGGTTTGGTGGTTGCTAGTAGCAGTAACAGGGGTTCTAGTGGGAAGAAGAGCAATCAATGTAATTCTTCACACAAGAAGGGTTCGAAACCTGGGGATATCTGTAATTTCTGCAGAGAAAAGGGGCATTGGAAGTTCGATTGTCCCAGAAAGAAGCAAGGCAAGGCACCAGTCACAGCAGAGGCCATGACGGACAGGGATTGCAGCTCAGATGAGGATTATGCTCTAGTAACATCAGAATCAGTATGCGCATCTGATGCATGGATTCTTGATTCAGGAGCTTCTTACCATATCAGTCCTAGGAGAGAATGGTTTACCGGTTATAGGCAGATAGTTGGCGGTGATATTAGCATGGCCAACAGTACAGTCTGCAGGGTTGTCGGTATTGGTTCGATCAAGGTCAGGACTCATGATGGTAGGGTTGTCACTTTGAACGAGGTTCGACACGTTCCGCTTATGACGAAGAATCTGATTTCTCTTAGTCAGTTAGACAGCAAAGGGTTCAGTTTCAAAGGTAAAGGTGGAGCAGTTAGTGTCTGTAACGGTTCAAAAGTGATGCTGAAAGGCCTTAAGCGGGGCTCCTTGTATTTCCTCCAAGGAAAGACGCTTGCAGAGTCAACTATGGCTGCATCAGAAGAGGTGAACGAGGGAGATATGTCTAAGCTGTGGCACATCAGGCTCGGTCACATGAGCACTCGAGAGATGCATGAGTTGACTAACAGAGATCTTCTTTATGGCCATAAGATCAAGGATCTTAAAGGCGTTCTGGATTACATCTACTCAGAGTGTTGGGGACCTTCACGTCAGGAATTTCTAAGGGGGCACAGATATGTCTTGTCTATGGTTGATAATTATTTGAGGAGGACTTGGGTGGTTATCATGGAGCACAAGAATGGGGTCCTAAGGAATTTCAAGGACTGGAAGACGGTAGTGAAGAACCAGACAGAGAAGAAGATCAAGAAGCTCCGGACAGATAATGGTTTGGAGTTCTGCAGTACTAAGTTCGATTCGTTTTGCAGAGAGGTGGAGATTTCTAGACATCTCACCAGCAGAGGCACGCCACAGCAGAATGGTGTAGCAGAACGGATGAATCAGACATGGCTTGTGGGAGCGTTGTGCATGCTCCCCAATGCAGAGTTGTCTAAACGTTTCTGGGCAGAAGCGCTTAGTACAACATGTTACTTGATTAATCATGGGCTTTATACCGGTATTGGCCTCAAAGTTCCCAATGAGGTATGGACTGGTAAATCCACGATTGTTTCAAGTGTTTGCGGTGTTGATAAACAGGTGGAGCAACAAGATACTGAAGAGTTAGTTGTCCCACAGTCAGATGTTGAAAAACTGGTGGAGCAATAAGATACTGAAGAGTTAGTTGTCCTACAGTCAGATGTTAATCAGGATCCACCAACAGAGACAAAGACTGAAGCACCAGAAAGTTCAAGTTCAGTTCCCGAGGAGCATGGGTTAGGACAAGGAAGGTCTAGAAGAGCTAATTTCGGGAAGCCTCTGGAGAGGTATGGATTTGAAGACTTGGTGTCTTATGCACTGCTGGTTGCTGAGGAAGTGGAGCCCGTTCTTACGGAACCTTCTACTTTCAATAAAGCAGATACATGTTCAGAGTCATCTCAGTGGTATGCGGCTATGGGTGATGAGATGGAGTCTCTTCACAGGAATCAGACTTGGGTATTGACCACAAGGCTAGAAGGCAGAAAGATTGTGACTTGTAAGTGGATCTTCAAGAAAAAGGAAGGGATATCACCGGCAGAAGGGATCAAGTATAAAGCTCGAGTTGTTGCAAGGGGTTTCACACAGAGAGAGGAGGTGGACTACAATGGGATCTTCTCAACAGTGGTCAGACACACTTCGATCAGAGTGTTGCTAGCAATAGAGGGAGAGATATACATGACAGAGTCGGAAGGATTCCAAGTTCCTAGTAAGGAAGATCAAGTTTGTAGGATGAAGCAATCGCCTAGGCAGTGGTACGAGAGATTTGACAGCTATGTGATTGCAGCAGTCAAGAAGTCAGAGATTCAGAAGCTGAAAGGCTTATTGGTCGCAGAGATGAAGGGTTTGGGTAACGCGAAGAAAAATCTGGGTATGGAGACCTATAGAGACAGAGCCAAACGAAAACTGTTCTTATCCCAGAAAAGATACATCAAGAAAGTTTTAGAGAGGTTTGGTAGGTCAACAGCTAAGGCTATAGATACTCCAATTGCAGTGGATGCACAGTTGTCAGTCGCGTTTGGGCCCAAATCAGTTGAGGAGAAAGAGTATATGACTCGAGTATCCTATGCTAGTGCAGTTGGTAGTTTGATGTATGCTACAGTACGCACTAGCGACGTCAGTCTCATCTATTATGGAGGTGGAGCAGAGTGTGCAGTAGAGGGGTTCTCAGATTCGGACTATTCGGGTGATGCTGATACAAGAAGATCGATGACCGGATATGTGTTCACTCTTGGTGGGTCAGTTGTCAGTTGGAAGGCTACATTGCAGGCGACAGTGACGTTGTCTACAACAGAAGCAGAATACGTGGCATTGACAGAGTCTGCTAAGGAAGGAATATGGTTGAAGGGATTGATCAGCGATCTTGGGATACACCAGGATCAGGCTATTATTTATTGCGATAGTTTGAGCGCGATTTGTTTGGCCAAGGATCAAGAGAGGACCAAGCACATTGGTGTCAGATATAATTTCCTAAGGGATGAGAAACGGGTAAAGGTGAAGGTAGGGACGGCGGACAACCCTGCAGATATGTTCACAAAACCCGTGACGGGGAGCAAGTTCCAACATTGTTTGGACTTGCAGAATGTTCGCAGCTATTAGATAGCAGAAGAGGCGAGGGGGGAGGAAAGATTTGTTGTCATGGAGATTCAAAGTCAAGGTGGAGATTGTTGGGATAATGCCTTTGAATGTGGGACGCCATATTATAGGATTGTACAACAGATGGTTTCATAATGCCTAGACAGAGCAGAAACGAAAACAAAGAGGAAAAATCTGGGCAGAGCACGAGTCGTGCTCAGTAGCACTAGTCGTGCAGCACGAGTCGTGCTGAGTAGCACTAGTCGTGCCAGAGGGAAGATTGCCTATCTGCACGTGTGCTGGACTCGTGCTCACGAGTGGATGTGCAGAGCACGAGTCGTGCCAGCCAGCACGAGTCGTGCAGTAGCGGAAAGTGCCCAGATCTTGCGCATAAACAAGGAAAACGCGTGGGACAAGTTTGTTTCCTTTTGGGAGTATTATTTTGGGACTCCTATTGTCTTCAGGGTTAGGTTATGACTAGTATAAATATAGGCTATCATCCTAACAAGAAAAGAGGTTGAAAAACATCGATTGCTCAGAGAAGATCAATAATTCTAGATCTAGGGTTTTAGCACAGTCAGGAATTTTGTGACCAAAATTCGTGCTAGCATAGATTAGTGTGATCTTGTAAAGAATTCTCCAGATTGATAATAATATTCTCTCCCCTCCCCGTGGACGTAGCCAAGTTGGTGAACCACGTATATCGGTGTTCTTGTGATTGCTTGCTTTTCTCATCAAGTCTTGTTCAATTGCTCTAACAGAGACTTATGTGTCAATCTTTAGGTTTGTTCATTACCATAATACCCATTTGGTATCTCCTTTGGTATGTTTTTTGTTAGACTCTGCTGAGTCTCGCTCGGATATGTTCCGTCAACTCAAACAAAATAATGCCTTGATAGAAGGTTTGATTAAAGAAAGTAATACTCCGTATAGTTGAGGGAATATTGCTTGAATTAGTAGTTGAGGGAATATAATTTACGGTTACTTTGGTTACTCTTTAGGCTTTAAAGTGCACCATTCAAAACTTTCCAAATTTTGTGTTGATTTGATGAAATGTTTTCGTTTCAGATCATTGGCGATCATATGCGTGCCATTGTTTATCTCATATCGGATGGTGTGTTCCCATCAAATATTGGTAGAGGCTATGTGGTTAGGCGGCTGATCAGGAGGGTCGTTCGGACAGGGAGGTTACTCGGTATAAAAGGGGACGGGAGGGGAAACTTGGAAGGGGCATTTTTGCCAATACTAGCTAAAACAGTAATTGATTTAAGTAGTCAAATAGACTCAGATGTAGCTTCAAGAGCGCCCCGAATATTAGAGGAGTTGAAGAGGGAAGAATTCCGTTTTGTACTCACACTCGAAAGAGGAGAAAAGCTTCTCGAAGAAATTTTGGCAAATGCAGTAGCAACTGCTCAGACTAGTGATACTTTACCGTGTGTGTCAGACAAGGACGCTTTTCTTTTATATGATACGTTCGGGTTTCCAGTAGATATAACTAAAGAAGTGGCTGATGAACGTGGGGTCAGTATAGATATGGATGGTTTTGATGTCGAAATGGAGAACCAAAGACAACAATCAAAGGCAGCACACAGTACGGTTAAACTTACTGTAGAAAACAGTTCTGAGCTAACAAAGAATATTCCTGACACAGAGTTTCTTGGTTACGACACCCTTTTTGCTAAGGCGGTTGTCGAGGGTCTTATGGTGAATGGGAGCCCTGTAGTACAGGTTTCTGAAGGGAGTGAAGTAGAAGTTTTGCTGAACAGGACGCCATTTTATGCTGAATCGGGTGGTCAAATAGGAGATAACGGGTACCTATACATTAACGAAGGTGGGTCCCAAAAGAGTACTATTGTGGAGATTAAGGGTGTCCAAAAATCTTTTGGCAATCTCTATGTTCATAAGGGTATGATCAGGGAAGGAAGTTTAGAAGTCGGGGGAGAGGTTGAAGCTGAAGTTGATGCAAAACTGAGGCAAAGGGCGAAGGTGCACCACACAGCTACTCATTTGCTGCAAGCAGCACTTAAGAAAGTGATAGGTCAGGAGACGTCTCAGGCTGGTTCTCTTGTGGCATTTGAGAGACTTAGATTTGATTTCAACTTCCACCGACCACTTCTCAAGGACGAGCTGATGGAAATCGAAGGGCTGATAAACAGTTGGATTGGAGATGCTACAGTTTTGCAAACTAAATTGATGCAGCTGGCTGATGCAAAAAATGCAGGGGCGGTTGCGATATTTGGAGAAAAATATGGGGAACAGGTATGAATTATAACTATTATCCCATGGTTTCAGTGAGTTACTTATTTAGGCCCATTATTTCAATTTTGGCGATTTGGAGTTTGACGTTGTCTTTTTTATCGAATGGATAGCTGGCCATTTTGAAATTATTTTGGTACCTAAGGTAGTCTTATGCAGGTTTCCTAAATTTAAAATAAAAGTATTACTCCCTCCATTCCAAAATGAATGTCCATTTTTTTAAAATATGTTCTTGATCAACAATAACATTGGATATTTTTTGGACATTCATTTTGGGACGAGATTGTATTAAAAAGTGTTTCCCGTTTACCCACTTCAAAAACTCTATAACCACCCCTATCACCCATACACATCACCCTCCTAACCACCAATGCTACTCACTACTCTGCACACAACATAAACTAAGATCTGTTGGTGGGTGATGTTGGAATAAAAAATATTCGACCAGTTCAAATTAAACAGATTTAACCAATTAAAGGGGCAATCACGAATTCAATAGCAATACAGATTATAGCCAAAAGCATAACAGAAATAGCAACAGAACGCGTACCAGGAAAAAGGCAAACAGGAAAAACAAAAGGGAGTCATAATACTTATCAGATCGAGTCGCCTGTATGAAGACTCTCCTAAGAGAATTTATTGCCCCCTTACTGGTGCTACAAAGAGTTACGGCAAAATCCTCCGAGGATAAAACGATCTCAGCAAATGTACCAAGAAATCTCGCACGAACAGGTACAGATGCACTTGCGCCTGCTGACCCACTTCGCCTGAATCGCCCGCTCAGATCAATCACAGAAACAGTGTACGGAAAAGACAGATTTCGGGTTGCAAAAATCAGAAGGTATTTTTGCGTTAGTAAATCTGAAACCGGGGCTGTTATTTTATACACGTATGAAGTCGGTTTAGGGTTTTTTAGGACCCTAAAACCTACCCGAATTACAGTAGCTTATTCTTGAAGGAAAAGCAACTGCACAGTTAGAGTCCAGTTAGGAAACTGACGAGACTAACTGTTTCCGTTAGCAAAAAGGAAACTTCAAATGAATTTTGACTAAAAAGATACGCCCACGAACCGAACCATTCACCCATAGCCCGTGCCCGGCCGAGCCGAGCCGAGCGAGCGAGCGCGCGTGTGGGTAAAGGTTCAAGTCCACCTCACATGTAACTTGAACATGAGACTATGAAGTGCCTTGTAATTTATGGCACTCCAACTTCCTATTCCTATTCCATGTGGGTTGGGACAAAAAACCTTTTATATTCCCAAACAAAGGGGAGGTTTGGCTTTCCTATCCCATGTGGGATACCAACCAACCCATTTCATCTTTGAGAATTAAAGCACTTCGATGCCCATCTTTGAAGTCTTAGAACCATGGATTAACTCCATAATTTGGCTTTCACCAAAACACACAATTTCCTCATGCTACATCATACAATGTATATCAACATTGACCATGGTCAAACTCAAAGGGACCCACAAATGGGACCCACCCAAAGTTGACCAAATGTCAAATTTCCAACAGGTGATAGGTGGTGATCTTAGTGTGTGTAGTAGGGTGGGCTCTAAGCATATGTGTGAGTAGTGGGTGAAGAGTGGTGCCGATGGTTATGAAAGTGGTGTTTATGGGTGGTGATTATGAACGTTTTAAGAAAATTGCAGCAAGTTGCCTTAGTCGCCAAAATAATTTTAACACCTAAACAGGAGAAAATCTGGGAAAAAACGTGTTTTTCCTTAAGATTGCGTAAAACGTGTTTTTAAGTTTGGCGAGGTGGCATTTTTGTAATTAACGGGAAGTTGTTAGCGCTGATCGTAACTGCCAGTGATAGAGTAAATAAGTGCCAACACATGTACACTGGCCCTTATTGACACTACCACTGGCACTTTTTAATAAGTGCCAGTGTCAATGTTAACAAGTGTCAGTGTAATGGCTGGCAGTTATTAACACTACCACTGACACTTTTAGTAAGTGCCAGTATCAATGTAAAAAAGTGTCAGTGTACTTACTGGCAATTTTTAACATTACCACTGGCACTTAAGAAAGTACCAGTTTCATGTTTATAAAACGCCAGTATGAAATCACTGGCTTTTTGTAATATTAACACTCGGCATTTACTATGGTTGCCAGTATTTACGAAAATGCCACAACTTGTTTCGAATAATAATGCCTAGCGTCTTTGAAAAACACTTTTTTCCTTTGCTTAAGGAAAAACACGTTTTTCACAAGACTCACTCCCTAAACAGATACTCCATTTGATACGTAATAAGAGCATTGAAACCCAATTGAAATTTTGGGCCCTAAATGACCTGCTCATAAAACCGATAGACCCTGAATATGGAACTAATTCATATTCGTTTCCTTTATGTTATTAGGTACGTGTTGTCGAGGTCCCTGGCGTATCCATGGAGTTATGTGGTGGAACCCATGTTAGCAATACCTGTGAAATACGAGGCTTCAGAATAATCTCAGAACAGGGCATTGCATCTGGAGTGAGACGCATTGAGGCAGTTGCCGGTGATGCGTTTATAGAATACATCATTCCCAGAGATAATTATATGAATCAGCTATGCTCCACTCTTAAGGTAACCTTTTTCGGAGACTTGTCATCATAATGACCTTGAATTTGAGTTTAAAAAGCTTGAATTATGTTATTGGCATGTTCTAGTTTATGCATAAGTCAAAGATTGTTTGCAGGTAAAAGCTGGAGATATACCAGCCAGAGTAGAAGGCCTTTTAGAAGAAAAACAAAAGGCTGAAAAACAAGTTTCAGATGCGCGCGAAGAAGCAGCAAAACTCAATGCCTCGGTCCTTTCTAGCAATGCATTCACCGTGGGAACTTCTAAAGAGACAAGGTAAAAAAAAAAAGTACTCTCTCTGTCCCAGAAAGGAAGATAGTCTATTTTGTTTTTGATGGTCATCGTAAGTGAACTTTGACCAATAATATATAAAAAAAATTGATAATCCTAATGAATTCTATTATTTGTTATTGATGCACCATTTATAAGGGTAATAATAAAGTCGCAAAAAGTGCCACAAAATTTTGTCTACAAAATGATGTGTCATGATTTTGTTGGTGCTTACGAGTCCACAATCGATGCAACCAATAAAATATCGCTACCTCATTTTGTATCCTTCATTTTGTGAACTTGTTTTGTACCCCTAGCATTGCCCCCATTAATAATACTATCAATAGTTTTTTTTAGAATTTACATATTGTTGATCAAAGTTCATTTTAGTTGACCACCAAAACCAAAATGAGACTATCTTTAGGGACGAGTATGTGCTTTGAATCTCCGCATCTCTTCAAATCTGATCCTTCTTGAATATTAGATGTCAGTCATCTTATATATTGATTGCTAAGAATGGAAATATTTGCTTCTTTAGGGTTCTAGTCGAGTGCATGGATGGCACGGATGGTGCTTCGCTCAAGAAAGCTGCTGAATCTCTTGTGGGAACTCTACAAGATCCAGCAGCCGTCATTTTAGGCTCGTCTCTTGGCAAAGATAAGGTGAGTTTAGTGGTTGCCTTTAGTCCGGGGGTCGTTAATTTGGGTTTACATGCGGGTAAGTTTATTGGACCAGTAGCTAAGTTGTGTGGTGGAGGGGGTGGAGGCAAGCCTAGTTTTGCACAAGCAGGAGGAACAAAACCAGATAATTTGCAGAGCACCCTCGAAAAGGCACGAGAACAGCTCGTTTCCATTCTTACAGAAAAGGGTAGCTGAGACATCTTGCAAGAAAGTCAACTCTCCCGTAAGTTCCATTAGATCTTCCATTGTACATTGTGTATATATGTAACTTTACATTTTCCATTAGAAACCTAAGTAATATACACATTGTTTCTTGTTGTCATAGCAAAAGAATGTGTGTATTACTCATTCAGACTGTATAATCCCTTAAAATTAGGGGTTGTGTTAGCAATTTATAAACGAGTACAAATTTTTTTCAACCTTTAAATTACTGTGCTTGTCATTTGTGTTAGCTAGTTTCATCGTCAGATGACTCGGATTGAACTGGATTATAAAAAAATTCCATTCCTTCCTTTGCATCAATGAAGGTCATCAGTGCAGATTTGCAGAACATCAGTTCCTCCATTATAGTACATGATTTAAAAACACACGTGTTTCTTTTTTTCTTCTCATGATTTGAAAATCAGCATTCATTTTTTAATCAGTTGTGTGTATGAAATGAAACACAATACTTTCATTTCAGGATGGTTCGAGGATTCCCTTATTCCACTAGTCAAATTTTGAGATGCTGCATGATTTGATTTTATTCGCTCTGATCTGATACTTCTTTGATGGTTCTTATATTAGTATTTTAGTAGTATTGTGATTGAACAGTTAGTGTTGAGTATGACCTTCATTGATGGATTTTAATGAGCAATATTGGTGTGCTCTTCTTCCCGTGTTTCGAATATGATCATGGAGTATTCCATCTGTCCCATTGACAAGTCAACTGAAACACTTGTTATTGCCAGATGGATATGTCCTGGTGTATATTCATTGATTTCATTATTCGAAACGTGCCCCTTGCTTTATGGATACTTTAAGTAATGCCAGTAGACAAGAAGATGGTCAAGGAGCGCATTAATCAAAGCTTTCGTTGATGTAAAATGTACTTTAGACATTTTCTCCTTGAATGATGACTAAGCTTTGACCATGTCCAATGATCTCACATATAGTCCGTCTGAATATTGATCTTTACTTACGAGTCAGTTGACACTACGCTTTCACACACTCTCACACACACACATACTCTGATAAACTAATGTAACATCAATTTCTTAAATTAATAACCACAATTAGTATATTATTTGCATAATGAAGCTTCCTCTCTTGTTCATGCTCAGCTGTAACTGGACAGAGGCAAATTCCCATGTTTCTTTTAGTATATCTTTTTTGTTTTTCATGTGAGGCTTGTCTCCCTTTTAGCAAATTAAATATGTACCATGTGCAATAACCATCATACTTGTTTGCTCAGAAAAAATATTCAGTGGTCCGCGCTACAAATATTTCAACACCCCCTTACAAATTTCCACATCTCTTTCTTTCTCTGTCACCAACACACACACACACACACACCCAGAAATGGCTTTGTTACTCTGTTCTCTCTTTTTGCTGATCTCATACGCAAGTGCTTGTTGTGTGCATCAAAGTAAGGTTTCTTATACCTCCAATTCCGCTGCAATCTCAGGTAAGAATCAATATTTCATTCAACTTTCTTGGGAATATGAATAATTTGCTGATCATGACCCATATGCTTCTTGATCGTCAAAAACCAAAACTGAACTCGACCTAGAAAATATTTCTGGAAAGAATTTAGTGGGTACTTACCGTTTCTTGAAAATAATGCAGCTGGAGCTTGTGGGTATGGTTCCTCGGTTACAAGCTACTATGGTTCACACCTTGCCGCTTCTATTCCAAGCCTTTACAAAGATGGAGCTGGTTGTGGTGCTTGCTTTCAGGTTTATTCAAAATACATTTTCACGAGATTAGTTTAAAAAAAAAACACTAGTTATAAAAGTTCAACTAAAATTTCTCGAAGTATGAATTAGTTTTCTGTATCCATTTTTTTTTTTATTTTTTTTGGCTTATACAGATAAGGTGCAAGGATAAGAAGATCTGTACTAAGCAAGGGACTAGAGTTATAGTAACAGATGTGAAACAAGACAACAAGACAGATTTTGTTCTTAGCAATAGAGCTTTCAGGTCCATGGCTAAGAAGGGCATGGACAAGGCAATCTCGAAACTCGGCGCTGTTGATGTGGAGTACAAGAGGTGAGTTTACGTCCTAAACAAACGTACTAGAATTCATGCATTATCATTATAATGTTGACTTCGCCCCATATTTAAAATTGCCCCCACGTCACTGAATGAGTTTCCATTTATATTTACACAATGAACTAAACTATGAGAATGTGCGACAATTCACACTTTCATTAGTTCTTTTGGTCTATAGGTGTCAAATTTAATTGTGTGCGAAGAACTAATACCGATCTAGTAATCTTTCTTGCATGGCCCAGGGTAGCTTGTCAGTTCGGACACAATAATTTCTCAATCAGGGTGGAAGAATCAAGCAAAATCCCGAATTATCTTGCAATTAAGTTTCTATACCAAGGTGGTAAAACCGAGATACTGGACGTAGAAGTATCCAAGGTACATCAAAAAGTGAATTTCTTTTGTGACTTGCACCATTTAAGGTATTTTTCTTGTGCAATCAATGTTTATTTTGTTGTTGATTGTTTTATAGGTTGGTTCACCAAGTTGGACTACTTTGAGCAGAAACCATGGAGCTGTTTGGGACACTAGTGAAGCTCTGACCGGACCGTTGCAGTTCCGTATTGCCGTGATTGGCGGATTTGATGCAAAGTGGTTTTATCCTCTGTTACCTGCAGATTTGAAGGTCGGAGTGATCTATGATACAGGACTTCAGATCAATGACAGTGAGATGGATGGTTGTTCTCCCTGTGATGATGGAAGCTGGAATTAAGATTTCGAGATTTTTTTTTCTTTCTTAAATTTGTTTACTACACATGAATGGTGAATATAGTGACATTTACACTCTGAATGAAATGAAATTTACACTTAATTCTACATGTCCAAAGCACTTGATTTCATAAAATAAGATGTCTATTACTGCATAACCTCACTGTGGAGTTGTCCAATGTGGAGTTGTCCAACGGGGCCGCCCGAACCGTCCCGGTCCTAGCCCATCTGGCCTTGCAGTCCTCGGGCTTCACCCAGCCAGAGGTCACTACTCCCTCCGTCCCAGACTAAGGTTCTTACTTTCTTTTTTGGTTTATCTCATACTAAGGTTCTTAGTTGCTTTATTACCTAAAATGGATTATGGGACCCACTTGTCATTCTCACAACAAAAACTCCATACCTACTTTATCTCTCCTACTTTCTCTTACTTACTTTTTCATACTCACAACATTTACTTTTTCTTAATCTCCGTATAAAGTCAAACTAAACAAACTAACAACCTTAGTCAGGGACGGAGGGAGTATTTTATTTGACATTGACTAGGCCCGTTTGACCAGAAAGGTCCGGCCCGTATCTTTTTAGAATAAAATGTCAGAAATGCCCCTGCCAACGTCTATTTACATAATACTATAGCACTATTTTAAGATCATATGTTCATTTTACAATTTAAAAATGGAACACTATTGGATTTTCGGGTCGGGTTAAATGGCCTTGGCTTTGGTCTGATACCGGAACACATTTTGTAGGCCCATCATGGCAGCATGGGCCAGCCCGCAATCTCTTTAGTGGGCCGGGCCAAACTACACTTGGGCTCAGGCTTAACAGTCTTTCCTTGTTGCGGGCCGGAAGATACCATTCAAAAATTCAAACTTTTATAAATATATTTTACCGGGAAAAACTGCTACACTGTAGGAAATCCCACTCTCTTGGTAACATAAATATATCATCATTCTCCTTACAAATTGCTTCTCTCTCTCTTTGAATCTTGAGCAGAATGGCTTTATTTCTCTGCATTGTCTTCTTCCTAATCTCATCCACAAATGCTTGCTGCGTCTACCAATCGAAGGTCAAGTTCTTCTCCAAGTCCACTGGACTCTCAGGTAACACGCGTCAAATGTTTCTTTAAAAAATAATCTTGAAATCATGAAATATTTTGGCGATTCAGACCCATATTCTATTTCATTCATAAAAATCAAAACCAAATCGAGCCAGATAATATTTCTTGATATAATAAAGTGGGTATACATTGTTTTTTGAAAATGATCATGCAGCTGGAGCTTGTGGTTATGGCTCCCCTGTTACAAGTTACTATGGTCAACATCTTGCTGCTGCTACTCCAAGCATTTACAAGAGCGGGGCTGGTTGTGGTAGTTGCTTTCAGGTTTGTCTCACGAGCTACAACTATTTATAACTTACATCTCTATACAAAGATCTGTCTTTGATGTAAGGAAAAGCTTTTCGATTACATTATATTGGACTGTGTGCATGCAATATAGCATACTTGTTTTTTTTATTTCATTTGGTTGAACTTGTTTTTGATTTTGGCGATATGGATGTCACTTGCAGATAAGATGCAAGAATAAGAAGCTTTGTAGTAAACAAGGGACTAAAGTGATAGTAACTGATGTCAATCAAGACAACACAACAGGTTTTGTGCTCAGCAGTGTAGCTTTCAGGGCCATGGCTAACAAGGGAATGGACAAACAACTTCGAAATCTTGGTATCGCTAACGTTGAATATAAGAGGTAAACTTCAAACCAATAGGCTATATTTTGACATCTTTTTGTTGAACAAAAGGTCATTTTTTATTTAATTATCTAAGTTACGATAGAAACAACTTGTAGTTCTATTAGCTCATTTTGACTAGAGGTTACTTTTCTAGCTATGTGACAAAAATCGTATGCTTAGATTGAACTAATTATTGTTGTTGCATGAAACAGGGTAAATTGTGATTTTAAGGCCAAGAATTTCTCGATCAGGGTGGAAGAAACGAGCAAAAACAACTATCTAGCAGTTAAGTTCTTGTACCAAGGTGGCAAAACAGAAATCCTAGTTGTGGAGGTAGCCAAGGTAAATCACAAGAGTCAACTTCTCGGACAATTTTCACTTGAAACTTCAATTCATATTCATAATATATACTCTTCAACTGCATTCGCTTAAGAACAAGAAACCATATATCATGATCCTTTTTTCTAGGTTGGGTCTCCAAATTGGACCTTTTTGAGCAGAAACTACGGAGCTGTTTGGGACACTAGTAATGCTCCAACCGGACCATTGCAGTTCCGAGTTGCAGTGCAGGGTGGGTTCGATGCAAAGTGGGTCCACACAAAAACTCCGATACCTGCAAAGTGGAAGGCCGGGGTGGTCTACGACACTGGAGTCCAGATTGGCGATAATGCTATGGATGGTTGCTCTCCCTGCAATGATGGGAGCTGGAACAAGTGAGGCATTATTGTATAATGCTCATGAACAACCGAATTAATCTAGAATTATTGTTTTTTTTCTTTCTTTTTTTTAAAAAAATAAAAAAATAAAATCAATAAGTTAGCATTGTCAAAATTCTTTGTATTGCTGCAAAGATTTCTTCAATGATCTTCAGTTTTTTCTTTGTTCAATTATAGATTCTCGGACCGTTTACCTTAGTATGCTTGCTAACTTGTGTGTTTTGATGTTATTTTCTCAAAATATCCTTTACCAAATGTAAGGCCACTTCATCTACTACTATTTTGACCTTGATCTCCTTTGCATGTTTATTACTACCTCTGTCCCTTAATGAGTGTCCAAATTTCATTTTAAGGAACATCTAAAAATCTTAACTTTTTATACAATTTGATGGCAAAGATTTATATATAATCTTGTAGTCTCATTTCCAAACATTTAGTTTTGTATGTATAAAGAGACCGGTGAATTTTTTTTCGAAAAAAAACATTTAGGGAAAAAGTTATGTTAAAAAAAGACACTCATTTTGGGACAAAGATTTCTTGAAAATGGACACTCATTTAGGGACAGAGGGAGTATATATTTTGGATCAGAGATAATTCAGATTTCGGACGATTTGATCATATTTTTATTAAGATTAGAGGTAGTGAACCATTATTATTAGTGTCTAAGCTTTAGTGATCTTGTTTTAAATTTCCCAGAGGAATCTGAGTTTGGTTGTATTAAAATTATTTGGTGTCAGTGTCAGAGGTAAGTCAACTACAACTAGTGTGTGTATTACATTACTTCATGCTTTCAGAATTTCAACCATGCCATAAATCTAGCTGATAATAAGGTCAAAGAGCTCATAAAATTTAGCTGAGAAATACTCCTTCCGTCCCATAATAATGTTATAATAATGTTAGCCCCTTATACTATTCAAAGATATGAACAAACAATTTTATTTCCATCACTATCCTCTCCTCTTCTTTCTAGCTTTTATCTTTTATCATTTCTCTTTCTCACCTTTATCACAAGAAATTTCAACGAAATTAAGCCCCCAATTATGGAAATGGGGCAAGCAAAAAGGGTAAGTATGACTATTTTTCTGGGACGGAGAGAATATGATTGTGAAAGGCGTTTGATTTGTTAGGGGGAAAGATAGGTCTGAAAGCTGGCTAAGCCACCCTTTGACATTACTACAAAGGGAACATACAACTACTCATGCACATGGTACAAAGATATTAATGAAGTTAGTTATCAGTGGGCCAAAGAAAAATGGAAAAAAGTTTGTTATTTGTTTACATTCCCAGCCCATAAATAGCTGTTACATTTTGGAACTATTCTTAGGTTTATGCTATTACTAGACTTTGCTTCTCTCTCTTCTCTTCTCTTGCAATGCAATCAAATGATCAATCATCATCATGTTCACCAAACTTATCATTTTAATTGGTTTCGTTTCTTTGTTTTTAGCTTCTAAGGGGGGAGGATAAGTCTAAGTTCATAATAAAACAAACAAATAAGTGGATAAGATCAGTGGCGGAGTCAGGAATTTTCGTCAACGGGTCCAAAGATTGCACAACATAAAAAATTTAACAGTATTTTTTCAATGGGGGCAAAAAAAACATTTCTAATGTATTACTCCCTCCGTCACGGTTTAAGGTTCTTAGTTTGACTTTGCACGCTTATTAACGAATCAATGCAAAACTGAGTCAAGAATAGTAGTGGGTGGATGATATAATTGTCCATTCATAATGCAAGTTGGTGAAAAGTAGATGGGTAAGTGATAAGCTTTTTGTAATATATGAACTTTATGAGGACAAAAATGTCCAAAACACTATTCATCCTTTGCCATTTAAGGAATAAAACAACTAAAAACCTTAAACTAGAACGGAGGGAGTATTACTTTTATCTCTAAGGGAAAATTTCAGCAAATTACACTAAACTCCCAATTTTTTTTAAAAAAATTGTTCTAGTATTTTTTTCTTTTTTTTTTTAAATCAATAGGAGCAATTGCCCTTTGAGCCCCATGTAGCTCCGCGAATGGATAAGCCTATGGTTTAAATAAAAACAAACAAGAGCCATACTACTTTAAAAAAGTAGTAACAAATATATGTCTCAAAGTGAATGTTTATTTTAGTTCTATTAAAAAGAAAAATGGACATCCAATTTTTTTGATGAAGGGATCACCACTTTATGATGTGGTTGATTGGATTACGAAACAAACCTAACATACTGTTGTACAACTAGTCTAACATCTTACACTTTTAAAAACAAGTAATTAAGATTTTGTTATCTTTTAACATTTTTCGGATGGAGTTAAGGGGGAGGATACTGAATGCGAATTATAGTATACTCCCTCCGTCTCATCCGAAATAGGATTTTTGATCCCGACACGGGAATTAAGGAATAATAATCTTTTATTATAAAAAGTTGTTTGAAAAGTAGGTGTTGTGCGTATGAATGAGAGAGAAAGTGGGTAGGAATAATAAATGAAAAGTTGTTGTGAGTATGACAAGTGGGTCCTACTAATAAAAAAGTAATAAAAACTTTCCATTTTGGAATGTCCTATTTCGAGTGGGACACCCAAAATGGCAAAACTCCTATTTCAGGTGGGACGGAGGGAGTAGTGGTTAAATGCCAAAAAAAAAAAAATACAATAGTGATTAAACTGAAGTTCAAGGAAAGTATATTTCAAAAAAAAAAAAAAAAAAAACAGTTGAAGGAAAGTAAAGTGCAATTGACAAGAAACAAAGAAGTGTAAAGACCATCCAAATTCGGGTCATCACTTAGTTGACTTCAATAAGCTAAGTGGAAACACGTGGGAGAACAGAAGAAAAAGAGGCCAGTCTTGTACCAAAAGTAGATTTCCCTTTCTCACAAAGAATAAGAACCAAATCCGCGTTTGAAAAATAGAAAATTTTGAGGGAAACTAGTTTATCGGTAAATTATTGTAAGTTATAAAAAGTTTTGTTTTTATAGGGTTTAAATTTTAGGGTTTAAGGTTTAAGATTTAAGGTTTAGGTTTGTAGTTTAAGGGTTACATGACTTTTTATAACTTAAGGAGGAACTAGTTTCCTCAAAAACACACTATTTGAAAATCCATATTCTTTCAAGTGAACAAACCAAAAAATAAAATAAAAAAATCTTCAATTAAAATTAAAAAAACACTTTATTTTTTCATTACCCCGGATATGGACCTCTGTAATTGAACTACATAGAAGTCTATTTTCCTTGTAATTTGGGTTACCCAATTACTCATTACGGGTATTCGTATTTTGACCACCAATCAGGAGTCAAATATTTGCGAGAGATTGAATCAAGACCATTGAGCGCGATCCTACTGATGCGCAGTCGGATGCACGGGCGGCCCGGCACGAAATACCTCAATACCTTAAAAAAAAAAAAAAAAAAAAAAAAAAGAAAGCCTTGGCAAGCCCCTCTCTCCTCACTATTCATTCACAGCTGTGAGTGGATAGGCAAATGATGTCGGTGAGGGCACTCAAAGTCCTACCAATTACCATAGCTTTCATTTGTTCCCGCCGCGTAGCTCCCAAGTGCCTGTCTCTTTCCCTCACCTGCTAGGCCCACCCACCATACACCCTACAAACACAATTCCCAAATTAAAAATATGCACTTCAACACATTATGTCTCAAAACCATTTTACTACTATCTTTTTTGTTCAATTGGCAATTGCTAACCTGTTCTCCACCTCACCTCTACATATAAATATGCCATCACCATCTCATTAAACTCATAACTCCCTCTCTCTCTCTCAAAAACACACACACACAGTCACAAATGGCTTTGATTTTCTGCTTTCTCTTCTTGTTCATATCATCAACAACTGCATGTGATAGATGTGTTCATCAAACTAAGGTTGCTTACTTCTCCAAGGCCTCTGCACTCTCATGTAAGACATAATTCTTGAAAATTTTCTTGAATTTATGAATAATTAACCAATTCTGACCCATATGATCATTTGATCATAAAATTCAAAATTAAGATCGACCCAGATCATATTTCTTGAAATAATATAATGGGTGTTCATTATTTTACCAATATAATGCAGCTGGAGCTTGTGGGTATGGTTCCATGGCTCCAATCTTCAATGGTGGCCACCTAGCTGCTGCCATTCCTAGCATTTTCAATGATGGTGCTGGTTGCGGTGCTTGTTTTCAGGTAAATTGAATTCCAAGATTCTTAATTTTGAATTGAAAAGTTCAAAAATTTGTGAATTTGATGGAATATGAATGACATTTGCAGATTAGATGCAAGGACACAAAGCTTTGCAGCAAACAAGGGACTAAAGTAATAGTAACTGATCTCAATAAAGACAACAAGACTGATTTTGTGATCAGCAGTAGAGCTTTCATGTCTATGGCCAATAAGGGCATGGGCCAGGACCTTTTGAGACTCGGTATTGCTGATGTGGAATACAAGCGGTGAGTGTACAACCACAAAAACATGTGGTACAAGTCATCATGCATCTATTCTATTCAAGACATTTTTATACTCCCTCCGTCGTGTACTAAGTTTTCTAGTTTGATTTTACGGAGATTAAGAAAAAGTAAATGTTTGGAGTTGGTTTTTGGGGAAACTAGTTCCTCCCATAAGTTATAAAAAGTCTATTTTTTAACCTTAAACTTTAAACCCTAAATTCTAAACCCTAAACCTTACGCTATAATTCTGGGACGGAGGGAGTAGTAGTTAAATTACTGTCACCTTTGTTAATGAGAGCTAATAAATTCAGTCAATCATGTACGTTGCAGAATACCTTGTGATTACGATGGCAAGAATTTGGCAGTCAGGGTAGAAGAATCAAGCCAAAAACCGAATTATCTAGCCATCAAGTTTTTATACCAAGGTGGCCAAACAGAGATTCGCGTTGTCGATGTAGCTCAGGTACTTGATCAAGAACTTTTCTTTTTCGACAAATTCGTTTCATTATCTACATTGCATTACAGATATATCAATACGTGTATTGATCTTTGTGATTTTGATTTTTTTTTTTTTTTTCCTTTTTATAGGCTGTTCAACCGGCGAATTGGGGTTTTATGAGCAGAAACCATGGAGCTATTTGGGACACAAGCAGAGTCCCAGCCGGAGCATTGCAATTCCGGTTAGCTGTAACGTCGGGATATGATGGATATTGGTATTGGGCAAAGAGTGTGTTACCGGCTGATTGGAAGGTTGGGGAGATTTATGACACGGGGGTTCAAATTGATGCCATTGCACAAGAAGGTTGTGCTAAATGTGATGATGGGAATTGGAAATAAGATGTTGATTTTTCTATACAAATTTTATAGGTGTTGAAATAGATGAATTATACATAGGGTAAGGTTCGGTGAATGTGAAATATGCAATTCGTCACATAATAAATGTCGCATTTTTAACAACAATAGTCATAATCGACAGAGGGAGTATGATAGTTTGATGGTGTAGAACAAGAGAGTTTGTTCCTTGGACACAAGTTTGTATGTAAGTGGTATAACACACATTTCTGATGACGATTAACTTGCCTAGTTTCTTTTGAGAAACTACAAACATGGCTCTTACATTATGGTGAACATGCTCAATGTCAATTGCGGGAAAACTATAATATTTGCCTCTGTACCCCTACATATTTCTAGTTATTTGAAAATTGTTTAAATTGAAAGTTAAGTGCTTGAGAATGTTCACATTTGGTTTTAAGCAACTCAATATCAGCGACATACGTAGGTAAAAATTAGTACTTCCTCCGTCCCATACTAACTAACTAAGGTTCTTACTTTCCTTTATAGTTTGTCCCAGACAGGGCCGGTCCTGTCGAATTTGGGGCCCTAGGCTAACTATGCTTTCAGGGCCCTTTAACTCTTGTTATGGGCAATAGTGCGATGTGGCGTTCTCAAATATCTACTCTCTATTTTACGCCTCTCCTCGTTCTTCCATGTACTCACAACGAAAATTGGAGAACTTTATTTAGACTGACTTAGCTAAATGCCTTTGGTAATTAAATTGAGTGAAAATAAGTGCAAAGAAAGTAAGAAATATTACATTTAATTGTATTGATTGCAAAAGTGGTAAGAAATTATTTCACCATATTTTAGTGATATATGCAAAATTTTCAATAGAAATTGGGCCGAAGCCCAATTAACGGCCCAATTTCGTTGTGGATGGTTCGTAGTTTCCTTATCAGAGACGAACGTGGTCAAAATTGGCGTTGTAACTAAGCCATCTAACTTGTAACGAATCTTGTTATAAAGCTAGGGTTTACGAATTTCGCTAGGTCTGGAGAAGAATTTGCTGAACGGAGCGAAGATGATCGAGGTGGTGTTGAACGATCGATTGGGGAAGAAGGTGAGAGTAAAGTGCAACGAAGATGACACCATCGGCGACCTGAAGAAACTCGTCGCTGCTCAAACCGGAACTCGGGCCGAAAAAATCCGCATCCAGAAGTGGTACAACATCTACAAGGATCATATCACCCTCAAGGATTACGAAATTCATGATGGCATGGGCCTTGAACTCTACTACAATTAGGTATTTCGTCATTTAGGGCTTGAATTGTTTTGGTTTTCATAATTAGGTTTTAATTGCTGCTCGTTAACATTCCGTGTGTCTGTGTCGGTTGGTCGTAATTGTTGCCTTCACCTTGATTTTGGCTGTTTATGTGATTTAATGCATTTGAAGCTAGAAAAAAAATGTGTTCTTTTTGGCTGTAAATGATAAACATATCAATTTGGACCCCTTTTTATGGAATACTCCCTCCGTTTCATGTGAATTGAGACTTATTTCCCTTTTCGTCTGTTTCACTTCAATTGAGACTGCCCAAAATGGCAAACTTTTTAATCTTTTATATTCACCCAACCCCACCACTCATTCTCTTTCCACCACTCATTTTATTCGAGTTTATTGCAAAAGTGACATGCGTACTTTGTGCAATATGTCAATTTGACTCGCGTACTTTGGAAACATCAAATGTGGGTTGCGTACTTAATGTTTTGAAAATTTTGATGCCACTTTTTTAACACCCGTTAAAAACATAACGGGACATTCCATATAAGGAGTAAAAGTGTAAGGAATAAAACTTGAAGGGCTAAATTAAAAAATACCATCTAATAAAAAAAAAAAAAACCACCAGACGAACCCTAGAGAATGAATTCAACGGCGAGAAGCTTGTCGTCGATCTTCACCCAGCCAAACGTCGGCTTGACCTCACTGAGCTCCGAGCTTCAACAATGGCGGGGGATCCGAGTGAAGGTCCGGAACAACAACTTGGAGCAGGCGCTGGCGTATATGGGCCTGATCATGTCATCGGAAACCAAAACTCAAACTCGAAACCATATCCCAAAACCGAAACCCAGATCTGGAAAGGCAAATCAAACATCAAAATCGAAGATGGAAATCAAAACCTAGACTCGTCTTCAAAGTCAAACAAAATCGAAGTCAAACTCAGCTTTGGGTTTTGAAAGTATAAAATTGATACACAGTTGAAATGATTTCAACGGAAATCGCCGATGACATTGAAAAAAAGGTGAGGCCGATCAATGGTTGGAGAACAATGGAGATTGAATGGATGAGGGAGATGAGGATGGAGAAGGAGGTAGGAGGGGGATGGGATTAGATCTGGAGAAGTCTAGAGAAGACGTGTTTGCTTTTTTCCTTTTTTTCTCTTTTCAGCTTTTCCTTTTTTTTTTTTTTTTTTTTACCTTTTCTTTGATGGCCTTATCAAGAAGTGAGGGTTAATTAAGTAATTGCAAACATAAGTAGTCATGTGCACTGCACATGCCTATTTTTCGTTAATGTCCGTTATGTATTTAACGGGTGTTAAAAAATGGTCCAAAATTTTCAAAACATTAAGTACGCAACCTACATTTGATGTTTTCAAAGTACGCGAGTCAAATTGATATATTGCACAAAGTACGCGTGTCACTTTTGCAATAAACTCCATTTTATTCAACCAATACTACTATTTACCCCACTAATTCTCTCTCTTCATTTTCTACCACACATTTTCCTTATTTTATTAGTATTCCTTAGTTCTTGTGCCATTTCCTTTAGTCTCAGTTCTCATGAAACGGAGGGAGTATGACGTAACATTTTTATAATTTTGACTTTTTTTTTAATTGAAGAAATATAATATTATTAATTGTAATCACAAATTAGTAACAATTAGCTATCCCCAAAGAACGGTAGCTCAACCCAAATAGACTTTGATAGACTCTATCCCCATGAAAGAAGTAGTCTGCCAAAGCATTGGCAGTTTGTCACAACGACGTACATATGTAATAAAAGAAGGATGTGCATCTAAGATAGCTTTGTCATTCTTTGTTGTACATTCATATACTCTGATGTAACTTTTTCGTCTTCAAATAATTTTAGCCCCCTTAAACAAGTTTCTAGCTTTTCCACTGACTTGACACCTTGGTTTTCGAAAAGTGTTATTTTAAAATATTGATATTTTACCTCTAAAGATACTAATTCTATCAGTTCTAACCCTTTTATAGTTATTAAAGGCCCAAGGCGCACCAAGGCGCAAAAGGTGTGCCCGGAGCCTAGGCGCAAGGCGCAAGTCGGGCGCGCGCCCGAGTGACGAAGCCGCAAAAATTCCTTAAAATACTAAAATTATAATATACATACAACGTCAAGATAAGCAATAATATTATTTCCTCCATTCCAAAATGAATATCCAAAACATTAAAAGTTGCTTGCTAACAAGAGCAAATAATAAAATGATTTTCAATTTGAGACGGAACAGAGCAAACAAAAAATGAATATTCATTTTGGGACGGAACAAGAGCAAATAAAAGAAATGAATATTCATTTTGAGACATAGGGAGCAATATACATGAATTTTAGTAATTGACATATCAATTTCAAAAGTTCAAAATACGTATCAAATATCAAATTGGAGTAAGGTAAAAAGGTGATGTTTTCAAAAATTCGAAACAACGCCTCGCCTAGCACCGCCAAGGCTCCAATGCCGCGCCTCTCTGCGCCCTGGACCTAGGCGCGCCGAGGCTCCAATGTTGCGCCTCTCTGTGCCCGGGGCCTAGGCGCGCGCCTAGGCGGGCTTTTAATAACTATGAACCCTTTACATTTAAATAAAAAAACTGCAATATGTTGCAAATGGGGTCATGGGTTGATACAAATTCTTGTAATTTTCTATTTTTGTAATTTAATTCCCACCTTATGACCAAATCGTAGCTTCGTAATGATAGGAGGGATAGGTTAGATATAGAATATTCCTTGAAAGATGGCTTTAGTTGTTGGACTGGAGTCCCTCCATTAATGAGTAGCAGTAAAGACCGTTATTGGACCAGTCTATCTATCCACATAAACTGGTAAATGAAGAATGATATTATTGGGATCAGACAAAAATCAGTAACCTCATGATGTTCCGTTTATGCTCCTTGAGTTTGTCAATGGACAATTTATATGGAAATTGATGTGTTGGGCACTCACTGAATACTGCTGCTCTAATTCAGAGCTATACCAGACTCCGATGGCATGGTAGACTTATTTTTTTTGAAGAATGTGAAATACAATAGTAACGAAGACCTACAATAAGTGATGCAAAGGGAGCGGGTTTAGGTAATACACATGGATTACACAATGAGAACAAATATTCTTTCACTAGTAACATCCTAAAAGAGCATTGAAGAGGAGGTTTCTGTAACTAAGACCAATTTTTTTTTTTTTTTTTTCTTACCTTGAATATGGGGGAATATGTACTTTGCATTGATGATAGAACTTGTAATCAACCAGATGAGTATTTTCATGATTAAAGCTTTTGCTTAAATAAAAATTTCATGAGCAATAACATCACATAGTTTTGACAATGTTACATATTGAGAAAAGGAGCTAATCGGGTTTGTTGTTTTTCAGGTATCACTCAGGCTGGTGCACGTTGAACGCACTGGATTCAAGCTGGACTCTTGCTCTTGGCTTCTATTAACTGCACTGCGACAATCATATTGTAGTGTGACCTATGTATAAATAATTGCTGTCCTTCGGATTGTACCAACATTATGATTATGCTACTCTTTATTTGATATTTATGTATGTGATATATTGGTTGTGTGACATTATCATGCAATTGTCAACCTCTCTCCTCAGTGCAGCAGAGTGGAAATCAATGCAAAATGTATCGACTTTTCAAGTTATAATGTCTACTGATGTTAATTAATCTCCTTCAGGTTCTTTCTGTTGGTGCCCTTTCATGTTTGTTGTGTCGTCTTTTGTAACAAAAACTGAAATCTAGAAACTCAAATCCGATAACTTAAATAGTTAAGGGGAGTCCGTTTATGGTTGAAACCGCACGCGATCAGGATTATTGCTCCTCAATTTATCCATTTATGGGTGAAACCACAAACTATAATGACTATTGCTTAGGGGGTGATTTTTTTTTGCATTTTTCATCAATTATAAAAGAAGTGAACAATATAATGAACAAAAGGTGAACTATGAATTTAAAAATGGTAAAAACAAACATATATTATTATACAATATAAATTAAATAAATTTACTGGAGATTTTTACCACTTGGTTTGTGAGGAACCTTTACATGGTAATACATGCGATGCAATGTGAAAGTTATTGTCTTTAAATAAAAAACTAAATATTAATCTCAACCAAACAAAGGTCATTTAGGTATATAATCCCTCCGTCCCATCTGAAATAGAATTCTCTTTCCCGACACGGGACTAAAGAATACTAACACTTTATTAGGAAAAGTGATTTGAAAAGTAGGTGTTGTGAGTGTGAAGAAGAGAGAAAATGGGTATGGAATAATTAATGAAAAGTTGTTGTGAGTATGACAAGTGAGCCCCAGACTCTAAGTCTAACCGGCGATTCGCTAACCAAATAGTTCTCAAAGGAAGCTAATCCTGTCTGGTCCAAGCCCGGTGAAGAGTGAAGAATTATTAATAAAATAGTAATAAAGTCTTTGCATTTTAGGATGATCTATTTTAGATGGGACACCCAAAATGGCAAAAAGTTCTAATTTAGAGTGTTTTTTTTCCCAATGCGTTGCAAAAACGCACGTTGATAAGTATTTGAGCATGTGGTTCGAGACTAGCCCACATCTGAACTCGCGTTTCACTCTACTTGTATTGCAGTACATAATTCTGTGATGCGAGGAGGATAGCTGTTAGGCAGGGGGAACTTCAGGAACAGAGTTGATATAGTGATGCTCAAAGCTCCAAACTCAGCACATGATCTCATGCAACTGTTACAACTTGTTTAGGATCAAGAACTTCAGATACTCTTTGTCTACTTAATGTCCTGTTAAAAGTGGCATGAAGCAGAGAAATTGGCACTATTCATTAATTTCTGGATCTTTCTGCACCGGAACGTGGGGGACTTAGATCGAAAACCATGTTCATTTTACCACTTGTTCAAAGTATATATATAGTGATTGTATGCATAATAAGACATCAAGAAGAAACTACATTATGTTAGAAAATTTTGGGGTTAGGGTAATTGATAATCCTGGATATTTGATCGAATCGCGTACAAATCGCTTTCCGAATAAAGTATTTCGACCCTTTATTGCCTGGGTATCACAAAATCTTTACCGGGATAAGACAATCAAACAATCTGTTTCAAGGCAAAGAATACAGATCAAAACTCTGAGAATTATGTGAAATTTTTTTGTAAAAGAAACATGAGACCAAAATCTGTTTTATAAACAAATGGGAAGAAGGATCAGATATGACTGTTGGCATCAAACAGTCATACCTGTTAGCCAACAGTAGTGTCCTTTGGAGTTGCGGGAAAAACTGGCGGGAATCAATTGGAATACAAACAATACCGTTTAGGTTTCGCGGCGCTGCCCCGAGCCCCGCGAGGGGCGGCTTCCCCTCGACCCCCGCCCGCTCTGTTGGGAGCGGGACCCCAACAAGGGGCGCTGCCCCTTGACCCCGCAAGGGGGCGCAGCCCCCTTGACCCCTGCTTCTTTATCGTGGTCGAAAACATATTAACTCAAACGAGTGTGTACTCCACACTTTCCCTTACTCGTATCCGAGCCTAATATGAAATCGCATTGGTCTCTAGTAAATCACAATTACATAAAATCGTTGATGACACTAAAATCACCAACACATTAAACTTGTAACAACAAAAATATGGCTTCCTCTCGTCTGATTCTGAAATAAAAAACACTGAGCTACAAAACTCGGTCGATCAGTTTGCCAAGTAGATCTCATCCACTCATTCCCCAGTTCAATGAGCATTTTTCTGGAGAGAAGATTGAAGAGAGCTTGAGCAGTCTTGAAGACTTGTATGATTGTGTTGATAACCATTTCCTTGTGTTGTCACACACTCAACAACAAGGTCTTCATAAATGGGCCAAAGATGAGGCATTGGATAGCTACCTTAGACTCTTAGTTGCATGTGAAGCTACTAAGGATGTCTTGTCTCATTCCAGAAAGGATTTGCAGCAACTTCTATCTGTTTTGCGTAGACGGAGGGACTCGAAAGATTTGGAGGGTTATTTGTCCTTGAGAAGTAAGGCCAAGAAAGTAGCCAACAAGTCATTAAAGGATTTGAAGGGCGTAAAGGTCAAGAACACAACCTTAGGCCTTGATTATGACCAACAGAATGTGGCCATTTTTAGCATTTCAAATGAGGCTGAAGCTGTCACCCGTGCTGTATTGGAGGCCTTGCTGTCTTACATTGCAGGGTCAAAAGGGTCAAGAAATTGGTCCGTTTTTGGGAAGCTCAAAGGAAAATTTTATCTTAGTATAAATGAAACTGAGAAGGTCAATGCGCTTGAGAATGTGAAAATTCAGTTGACTAAGATGGATGCTAGCATAAGAGGTCTTGAACAGGGACTAGATTCCGTGTTTAGGCGTTTACTTAAAATTAGGGTTTCTCTCCTCAACATTCTTTACAACTAGATCAACCCCAACAAAAGATTTTCCATATATATGATCTGACATATTTCTAAATTTCATGTATACAACTCTCACCACATATAGTGGGAGCACTTGTAGCACCAGCTTTCTTTTTTATTTTGTTTAATGATCAGCAACGACTTTCACCAAAGATGAAGTACCTGGCTACTAGGTCTTGAGGTGGATAAATCATGCAGGATAAGAATTACTACCATACTTGGGTTTCGCATGAACTTCAGAATGATTCGTGATGAGAAAGGAAAACATAAGATCTTAGATAATGGTGTTTGGTCATGTTCATATTCGCAGTATTTTGGCCAATCGACCAATTGGTACAATGTACTATCACTTTGTTTACACCAAATACAGTGTACTTCATAGTTACCACTTAATGCAACGTACTTTTCAATTTATTTCAAATAATGCAATTTTCGTACTTTTTAATACATTTTAATGCATCGCACTTTCCAATTTTATTATCAAATAATGCAACTCAGTTGCATTATTTGTAACATTTCTTAAAAGTACATATCATTACGTTGTCACTAGATAGTACATTGCATTTTGTGTAACAGAGGGTATAATTGTACCGATTGGTAATTATTCCCAGTATTTTGTCTTACGTACAAAACCAATAACGAAAACAACATGATGATCTTGATAATGATTACGTCACAATTCCAAACAAAAACAGGTCTTAAAAGCTTGTTCTCTTTAAAGAAAAGCACACACTAAATAACATCCTGGTCATAGAAACATGGGTTTGTATCAAAATCGTTGCTTGATCCATAAAAGAACAAGCTTTAAGGCATAGTTGCCACGTACACAGATCCGAATCATGTTGGGCATACATCACAACATATAAACCAAACCACCTTAAAACAATCACATGAAAATTAATTTATGAACTTGGGTACATAGTACCATTATCTGTCTTTGCCAAAGTACCTGTATTTAATTAATACTATGAGTAGGGATAATAAGTAGGCAGGATACTGAAATAATATAGGCAATGTACAAATATAGTGTTGAAAACCTGAACTTATTAAGCCCATGTGATCTCATGCCACTGTTGTAGCTACTCAAAGATATTAAGATGTAAAGTTATATTTATCTGTTTTCCTTTTTTTCATTTCTACACCTTTTTCATGACAGATAACCTGCAGATTTTGGTTTGGATTCATCTAGTTGTTGCATACCCATGATGAATGATTGAGCGAACTGAAGTATATACTTGCTAGCCTTTTAAAGAAACAAAAAATGACTTTGAGGGGATTCATATTTTCTGGAGATCGATGCTCTAATATAAAAGCAAAATGTATAGAATTCTGTTTATTTATGGTGATCCGCGCTGCAAAAGCCTGCGTACTTTTTTCTTGTCCCTTGAAAAAACAACTGCATTCACTTTGCCCACTTATCGTATGCATGATGATTAATGATTGTACCACGTTTTAAGTAAGCGAAAACAAATAAAATTCCCTTTATCACATTCTTTTTCTTTCGTTCCCTCTAAGCCAGATATTCAAGATATCTTTGCGATACATTGGCTCTAAGAACCCGAGGTTGTCTCACAGTTGTTGGAATCCCCAACAAATTGTTCCCTAATCTGAAGAAAAAGCTAATATCAGCCATAGAAGCATGCACCTTTGGCCATGTTAGGAATATATCATGATCGATAACCAAATCTTCTAGTATTTCAGTTCGTACAAATGATATCAATAATCAACAAATATTTTCTTCATATAAAGTAGAATTCAAATCATGAAATGGGGTTGACATATGTTTAAGAACTTGCAATTATGATACAACCTAAAATCAATTTGGAACTAAGGCTTTCTTGTTTTTGTGGTACTTTACGATTGTAATAGTCTACTTATAAACGCACATGGTAAATTTTTCAAAATGTGACCCCCCCCCCTTGGACGTATCTCATAAGGTAAAACAAATCATTTTCAAAGACAATCTAATTTAGAATTATTTTTTTGCAGTGTGTTGCAAAAACGCGCAATAATTCGTATTTTGAGAGTAGAAACTAAATTTTCAGCACTAGACAATCCCATATTTAACATGTGGTTTGAACCTAGCTCACATCTGCACTAGGGTTTCTCCAACGCGAGGATAACGGTTAGGCAGGGAGTTGCAGGAACAGTTTTGATATAGTGATGTTGAAAACTCCAAACTCAGCACATGATCTCATGCAACTGCTACAACTTGTTTAGGCTCAAGAACCTCAGATACACTTTGTCTACTTAATGTCCCAGTAAAAGTGGTATGCAGCAGAAATTTTGGCATATTGATTTATTTCTGGATTTTTCTGCACCGTAATGAAGGGGACTTGGATCCAATATCATGTGCATTTCACCACTCATTCAAGTATTCAAAGTGTATATATATATATATATATATATATAGTGATTGTATGCATAATAAGAAGAAATTAAAGCACAGTATTCTTATAACAAAAATATGGCTTCCACTCGTTTGATTCTCAAATCAAAAACTATCAGTTACAAAACTCGGTCCATCAGTTTGCCTACTAGATCTCATCCACTCATTCCCCAGTTCAACAAGCATTTTTCTAGCGAGAAACTAGAAGAGAGCCTAAGCAGTCTCCAAGACTTGTACGATTGTCTTGATAACCATTTCCTTGTGTTGCCACACACTCAACAACAAGGACTCCTTAAATGGGCCGATGAGGCATTAGATAGCTACCTTAAACTCTTAGATGCATGTGAAGCCACTAAGGATGTCTTGTCTCATTCGAGACAAGATATACAGAAACTTCTATCTGTCTTGCGAAGAAGAAGGGATTCAAAAGATTTGGAGGGTTATTTGTCCTCAAGAAGTAAGGCCAAGAAAGTAGCCAACAAGTCACTAAAGGATTTGAAGGGTGTAAAACTCAAGCAAACAACCTCCGGCCTTGAATTTGACCAACAGAATGTGGCCATTGTTAGCATTTCAAATGAGGCTGAAGCTGTCACCCGTGCTGTATTTGAGGCCTTGCTGTCTTACATTGCGGGGTCAAAAGGGATAAGCAATTGGTCCATTTTTGCGAAGCTCAAAGGTAAAGCTTATCTCAGTTGTATAAATGAAACCGAGAAACTCAATGCCCTTGAGAATGTGAAAATCCAGTTGACGAAGATGGATGCTAGCATAAAAGACCTTGAAGAAGGACTAGATTCCGTGTTCAGGCGTTTACTTAAAATTAGGGTTTCTCTCCTCAACATTCTTTACAACTAGATCAACGACAACAATATTTCCCATTTATGATACATACTTAATTAAGGTAGAATGATAACATAACAACCCTTGTAAAAGATTGTTAGACTCTGAGGGGTTCTCTGCCCATGAGGGCATGGAGAAGTGAAGGTCACATGGAGGCAAGCCGTTTATCATTACAATAGTGGAGACATTGGAATGAAATGTTATTATTCTCTTCTTTCAGCTCAAGTTACTACAATCTTTCTTACACTTTTACACATATGAACTGACTATATATATTTAGTACTATACGTGCATATTATAGAATATGATCATAGATAATGACATTTGGACTGGACATGTTCATATTCATCGTGATTTCTTCTGAAGTACAGAACTAAAGATGTTAGAGAAACACCAATATTGGAGTGATAAGATTGAAATAAATAGAGTGTCGTTTCAAAATGAAAACATGCAGTTCTAGAAAGTTGATCTATTTCAAGAAAACCCTCAGCAAAATACTACCCGAACGGAAAACATGGGTTTGTCTCAAAATTGTTGCATGATCCAAAAAATAACAAGCTTTAAAGGATAACAACCACACAATTCCAAATCGTTTTAGGCATACATCACCATAGTAAAACCAAACCACACCTTAAAACAACCACGCGAACATTAATGAAGTATTGACAAAGATCGTGTTTGTTTATGACTTGGGTACATAGTACAAGTATATGTCCTTGCCAAAGTACCCTTTTTGGTACTATGAGTAGGGATTGATAAAGACCCAGGTTACAACGTGGACTAGCTGGTCAGGTGTCACGGGTCTAGATAATCTCTGATACCATGATAAAGCCTGAGGTTCCATCTTAAAACCAATTGATACTAAGAGAGTAACCCATAATCATTATATCGTGTTTGTTTATGACTTGGATATAATGCTGTCTCTAAAGGCTATAGATTATACAATCTCAAAACTAACAAGATTATTGTTAGTCGAGATGTGTTATTCGAAGACGAAGCAACTTGGGCATGGGAACAAGAAAAAGGAAATGATGAAGTTGCAGTTGTACCATTTTTGCAGTTACGAGTCCCAAATCCAGCTGAAGGAGAAAGTAATGAAGAGGATACCTATTCAAGTTCAGAAGGTTAATTGTTAGCTCCAGCAAAGTCAACACCAATCAAGATGCGAGATTTAAGTGACATGTATTCTCGTTGCAATTTTTGCGTTGAGAAAGTAAAATTTTTAGAAGTATAAAGCAAGATTGGTTGGAAAAGGTTACTCCCAACATGGGAGCTCGTAGAAAAGCCAAATGACAAATATGTGATTAGGGTTAAATGGATCAATAAGGTGAAGCATAACCTGGATGGTTCAGTGCAAAATAATAAAGCAAGATTGGTTGCAAAAGGCTACTTGCAACAACCTGGATTTGATTTTGAAGAGACGTTTGGTCCAATTGCATGCTTAGATACGATTCGAGCCTTAATTTCTCTTGCAACTCAAAAATGATGGACGTTGTTTCAACTTTATGTTAAATCAGCTTTCTTGAATGGAGAACTCAAGGATGAGGTCTTTGTTGAACAACCACAAGGCTTCACGGTTCAAGGAAAAAAAGAGAGAAGGTGTACAAGTTTTAAGAAGGCTCTCTATGGACTTAAACAAGCTCCTCGAGCTTGGTATAGTCACTTTGATCAATATTTCAGGGAAAAAAGTTCATCAAAAGCAAGAACTAACCCACTTTATATGTCAAAACTGGAGAAATCTCAGACATTTTGATTGTGGCACTTTATGTTAATGACTTGGTGTACACCGGGAACATATGAGAAGATGATAGCTGATTTCAAGAGTGACATGATGAAAAGGTACGACATGAATGATTTGGAGTTGTGCATCATTTTCTTGGTATCAAAGTTCACCAAATGGATGATGGAGTGTTCATTTCACAGAACAAATATGCTGAGATGACATTGAAAAAGTTCAACATGTTTGAGTGTAAGCTAGTTGACACACCACTTTTTGCGAATGAGAAACTAATGAAAGATGATGGAAGCAAAGAAATCAGATGCAAGTTATTACAGATGTTTGATTGAGAATTTACTTTATCTCACAGCTACAAGGCCAGATATCATGTTTGCAACAAGTTTACTCTCTCGATATACGAGTGGACCAAGCCATGTTCATTTAGGAGCAGCGAAAAGGGTGTTAAGATATATCCAAGGCACACTTGATCATGGAATCAAATATGACAGTGGGTGTAAAATTAAGTTGATTGGATTTTGTGATAGTGATTGGGCCAGTTCTGTTGATGACAGAAAGAGAACCTCCAGTTTTGCATTTTTTTCTCGGTTCAGGAGCTTTCTCATGGTGCTCCAAGAAACAATAAAGTGTTGTGGAATCTACAGTAGAAACAGAGTATATCTCAGCTGAACTTGCAACACAATAAGCAATTTCGTTGAAGAGAATATTAGAAGATTTTGGAGAGTAGAACAATGGAGCACTGGTACTTCATTGTGACAACAAATCTGGAATAGCTATGTCCAATAATCTAGTTTTTCATAGACGATCAAAGCATATTAAGATCAAGTATCACTTCATCTACGAGGCTATTGAAGAAAAAGAAATCAAGCAAGAATATTGCATGACTGAAGATCAAGTTCTAGTCTTCACCAAGGCGTTGCCAAAAGAAAGGTTCCAACAACTTAGAGAAGCTATGGGAGTCAAGCCATTTGCACATTAATGGGGAGAATGTTAGGATAATGTACATGACTTTGGAAATATCAAAGGACATTCATGAATATGTCCATACATGAATAATTTGGTTCATGGATTATAATAAACATAAATTACTTTAATGTTTAGGATAAGATGATTATTCTAGAATTATTCTAGCTCAAGTATGAATAGGTTTGTAATGGTGATGGAAATCACCAAGTTGTGAAATAACAATCAAATTCTCTAAAATATTTCTCCTTCTACTCTATTATTTATCAATAGTCTATCTTGAAATACCCAACACCATGGAAATTCATCTTCTCTAGGGATTGATAAAGTTGGAGAAATTGAATGTCGATGCCAAAGTCCAATGTTTAAGTGTGATGCTATCAGGAGAAGTTGAGTCTTTGTTGCCATCATTCCTTAGTATGGGATACCTAATGGGTCCATCAGCTCATATGAAATACAACAACAACAACGTAACTACGCTAATGGAGGGTTCTCCCACTAAAAGCCTCATGTATGAAAATGTGTATTCTAACCTTTAGTGGTGATCCAAGGTTGTGCTAAATAGAAAGAAAAGGGGAGAGAGGAATGATGTGGTAGTATAGATAAATCCATAAACTGTAATGACATCATCAAAGTTTTGGGACATGTATTACCATTTGGCTAGTCTATAATGCTTAATTCATTGAGTAGTGGAGAGTGAAAAGGTGTGATCATCTGTCATTTTTTTCAGAAACACGACTCTATGTCTGAGCCGTTGGCCTCATCTTCTAAAATTTAATGTTGAGTGTTAAAGTGATTGGTATAGAGGGAAGTCACCAGGTAAGCGCTAGGCGCTAAACGACCATTTAACAAAAATACAAGTCTTCACAAAGTTCATCCAAGAAAATTCTTTTGGACACAACTGACTGAGGTCTGCGAGCAATCTAGGGTGGGGGAAGGGGGAGTCGTCAGCTGAGCGAGCGATTAATTTCCTTAAGATCCTAATCGCTTGCTTCCTTGTTCATTATGAAATTTTCTTTCCTCAACGGGGATGATCCCTTGTCTTATGGGCCTTAACTTCATGGACCTTGACCTATTAAGGGTGATTGGACTTTGAGTGATAGGTGGGCCCAGGCTTGAGCACATCAAAGTGAAAAATGTTGTATATACAACTCTTTAAAGTTCAATTTTCTTATCAAATGTCAAAACCAAATTATGTAATCAACAGATACATAAAACCGTCAAAAACACCATCCATATCACAAATATATATCGTTTGCTAAATAATTATTTTTCTCAAGCATGTTTTATTTGCTTATACATTAGTAATATTATGATACATTTTATTTAATATGAAACAGTCTTTCATGATCAGAAAATGGAAAAGGGTGAAGTTCGAGTTTCTCATGTTCCGTCCCATCATCAGATCGTCGACATCTTCACCAAGGGTCTTCCTTTGATCTTGTTTGGCGATTTCCGTGATAGTCAAAGTGTATGTCAACTTCCCGCTTCGATTACGGGGGAGTGTTAGAATATTAGGAAATATTGATTATTATCTCTTCCATTTATCTAGTGATTTAGTTCTATGTAGAGATAAAGATGGTTAGCTTAAAATAGGGTATTCTAGATTATATAAGGTTGTGGTACCTCATTGTATTTTTTTAATTTTCCGTTCAAAGTGAGTACAAATCATAATACAAAATTCTAAAAAATTTGAATATACTCCGGAATTATTTGATGATGGAAATGTCCATAAAATTTTAGAATAATTATATAAATCTAACTCATAATAGCAACGATGGCTATAAATGGTCAAAATCGGAGATATCTAGAAATAACGATGAATAATGTCAAATGGAAACAAAATACAAGAAGATGATGAAATAAAAGGAAATTGAACATGTTTTCCTAAGGAACAAGAGTGGCACACCTGAGACGTAGGGAGTGGTCCACACTTGATCTTATTATTAGCCCTAAGAGAATTTATAACTCGAGCTCTCGGGTTTTGATAAATGACTATTTTAAAGTCATTTACGGTCCAATAATATTGTTTTTTTTTTTTTACTTTCTTTTAGTTGTAATTATCATAATTCATTTCATTTTATTTCATTGCGCGGATATAATGTGTTTGGTGGTATAGTTGTGTGTTTTGGATAGGATTTAGGTACACTTTGGAGCAAAATGGACATGGGAAATGGACTTAATGCTACATGTTGAAGAAGCAAGGGAGATACTAGGATCATGTGTGGTTATGAACAAGAAAGAAAAGAAAGTGAAGAAGAAATAATGAAGTGGGTGGCCTCAAATGTTGCAAAATACAAGAAAAAAAGAAGCGATATATGGTGCAGCAACAAAGCAGGTCCGGCTGGACCAAGACCATTACCCGGTCGGACCAATATGAAGAAGATGACTTCCAGTTTTCAGAAGCATGGTCCGGTCGGACCACCTCCTATACACGGCCAGACCCTATGAAGGAAGTGTTTTCCTGATTTCTGAAGCCTTGGTCCGGTCGGACCTCTGTTAACACCCGACCTAACCTTTTAAAATTGGTCCCAGGTTTCCAGCCAAGAGTACGGTCGTACCTATGCCTATACACGGCCGGACCATGCATGTTCTAAACCATTGCCTCCCAAAACGCACCTTTTTGATGCAATCCGGGAATGGGTACATGTTTTGGCCCCAAGGCCTATATAAAAAGACTTTATAGCAGATTTTAGCATCCATATTTTATTGTATACATACTCTAGTAAAGTTCTAATCCATAACATCAACCTTTGTAGTTTCTATCATGGCTTTTGAGTAATCCCCCATATTCTTGGGGTTGGAAACTCAACCTCATTTGTTCATCACTTTAATCATGCTCTCTTTTCCAACTTCATCTTAAAACAATTTTCTTCATATTGTATTCTCGCCTACGAACATGATGACATCCATATTTCATATATTCGAGAGAAGAACTTAGCCGTGAATCTCGACTAGCGGAACCATATTAAGAAAACTAAGTTTCTATTAATCACGAGAGTAGATTAATGGCCTAGGGATGTTCCTTGAATGGAAACTACGTGGATTTTTATAAACTCAATGGACTCTTACTAATTGTGGATCATCGAGAGATAGATCATAATTAGTATTAGAATACAAGTATTACTTGCTTGATTGTTAGAAGTAACAGGGTTAATGTACCATCCTTTATTTTAAAATGAAACTTTAATCTAAAGAGCATGATTATTTGTTGAACGCATGTTGTTTAAGTCCCAATCCCGAGAATTCTTTTGACATAAGAGTTTTTATCCAAAGTTAGAGTAATTTCCAATATATTTCTAGATAAGTGACAAACAATTATTTCCCCCTATCATTTCATTTTACTATTTTTACATAAAAGCAAGTAATTTTATAAAGTAACATTGTCCTTGTAGGATCGACCTGCATTTGCCCTCTTCTATACTACTACAACCCCATGCACTTGCGGTATTTCAACTAAGCCGTACGTTTTGGCTTAACAAGTATCCCAAACGATTATGCCAAATGGTGGATGAGAGAGCAGCAAATGCCGAAGGTGAAGAGAATGACTTTGTGATTAGGTAGTGGTCCTTTTGACTTTTACATCTCATGAGTTGCCTCCCTGTCCGGAAATCCTTCACATAAAATTCAAACGAATCAAATTCGGATAGACACATTATTATATTTAGTTAACAGAAACCACATTTTTAATGATTTTAGGATTATAAAGAACATTCTTTAGAGTAACGGGGGAAGGGGAGATTCTAACTTAGAATTTCCATAACCAAAAAGAGGAATCGAGTGACCATTACCCATCATAATACCATGATTTTTTCTCAAATTTAAATAGGGAGTGAGAGTACCTGGAGAGGCGCCATATGGTTTATGGATGGTATCCATATACCAGTTTGGAGCTGGTGGGGAGATCCCAAGAGTATTCATGATGGCCTCAACAACCATAGGGGTTGATGAGCTAGAGATACCGTGTGCTTGCGGTGGGCTTGGGCCAAAAACACCGACTGTTGTGGTTAGGATAGAGCAGTAAACCTCTGCCACAGACTGGCAGTGATTGGATATGGGCAAGAAGGAATGGCCCAAGGCCAGCCCAACCCCAAGTCCCCCACAACTACTGTTGTTGACGGCTAACAGGCCACAGAAGAGAGTAATCTGCCGAAGAACTACCTCCATGATTACTCAAATTATGTCCATCCATTTTGTTACTATTTCCATTATTCTTGTCACCTTCTTTCCAGATTGACGGCCCTGACTTCGCTGTCCACCAGATTGAGGAACAGGCGGTGGCAGAGAAGGAAAAACTTGACAAAAACTCAAGGGGTCTCCTGCAACAAAGGTTGTACATGTAGAAGCAACCTTCTTATGTAAACCGGCTTATAGGTTACCATATACCGAGCTTATGCGAAGGTGGGAAGTGGGCCTTTCTGCCGTAAAAGAGTGGCGACACCATTGTAGGCCACGGTGAGGCCAGCGACCATCTGGAGAACAAGGCGATCGTTAGAGATTGCAGCCCCAACATTTTTTAGTAGGTCGGCCAACTGTTTGAGCCTTCTGCAATAAGATGACGCCAAGGGGAAAGAATCCATAAGAGTGTGTGAGAACTATTTCTCAAGAGTAATAGCCGTGGAGTTTTTGTTATCTTAGAATATGTTGGCCAAACAGTTCCAAGCATCCATGGCTGTACAACCCCCTTCAAGGATTGTATTCACCAAATCATTGGATATAGTGGTGTATATCTAACCGAATACCATAGCATCGAGAGTTTCCCATATCTCGATCTCATCATCCGTGGTAGGAACCTTCTCCCTCCTACCAGCTTGATAATGTGTGGTGAACACACAGAGAACGAGAAGTCACCTTGAAGATCTCTGCTCATATAGCATAGTGGGCATCTTCTAGTGTAAGGGGAACGGAAACATGGTTCTGGATGTTTGAAATGGCAAAGTATGAACAATGTTTCGGACAATCTAGTACTCATAAAGTTCATTTAATTACAATAAACTATTACTCACTACTAGTCTACTAGAAAAAGCATTTTAGGTGACAAATCTAAGGTGGCGAGCGGGAATCTGGTCACTTAAACAACCTTGAAGCGACAAAATATGACATTTGTCCCTAAAGGTGAATGTCTCGTGACAAAGTCTGTGGTGACAAAAATTATGTCACCTTGACTAAGTTTAGGTGACAAATATAGTTGCAGGTCATTTGAAGTGATTTTTGGGTGACGAAACCTTTTGTGACCACGGTGTTGGTCACCTTGAGCGTACATTATGTGACCATGACATTCTTTCTGATAAATTGTGTTGGGTTGCTGGGTCATCAAATATTTAGAAATTCTATTCCCGTTCATTTTTAGTTTTGGTAGTAATATGAGTGATAAGCAAATGATGACACAACACAACTAAAACAACAACTCTTTTCCCAGTTTCATTCATACTGCAACTTTATTCTCTGTTTCATTCATACTCTTGCAACTTTTTTCTCTGTTTCATTAATGTCATTTGTTGAAATGAGTTTAGAATTGAGACATATATAATCAGTGTGTAAATGTGAAAAATCACATCTCTTGACATTCATTTCACTATTTCCTATATTTATGTGTCTACTTTAAACAGACAAGTTCAGCTGCAACACGACTAATCGCGGGGAGAAGAGATTAAATTATCATGGTGGAGCTAAAAGGTTTATATACAGGATAAAAAAGCTACGAGAGGTATACCAAGATCTTCCTTTATTTTGTGTAATTATTTTTCTTTCTAATTTTTCTTTTGTTATTCTTATAGGAAGATAAGTCAAAATTTCCAGCGGTTGATAATTTCAAGGATGTTTATGTCACTCCGGATAATCCAGATGTAGCACCATTATATGTTAGTGTGTTCACATATAAGTTATATCTTTTTAATTCATTTAGTTTGTTTGAGTATAGTTTGTTAGCTTTTGTTAATACTTTTTTCTTTTTTAACTTCAGGAAAAGATGCAAGAGAAGATAAATGAGTTCATCCATGACAATGAATCTCAGTTTCCACCTGACACTCATGTGGACCAAATTCCACTCCCTGACCCACTCATAGGAGTAAAAATATTGACAGACACTCTCGAAGAATTGTGTCCTAGTGCTGGAAGCTATGTGAGGGACATGGGTCGAGGAATGGTATGTGATGTTAGACGTCGATCATCTTTCTTAACATCTAAAGCACCAATGCATTCAAGTGATGAATTGAAAGAGCTAAAAGAAGAATTGGGACGTTCACGTGATGAAGTCAAAGAGCTAAAAGATATGGTTGATCGACTTATTTCCCTTGTGAGTGCTAAGGGTATAGCATCCCATGGTGACCTTGAGGTTCCTCACACTACGACCACTGACCCTCATTCTGATTCTACTTCAAACTTAGATTAATCTTAAGTACTTTTATGTTATTTTGGATGATGATAACTTGGTATTTGGATGATGATAACCTTGTAGGTATTTTGGATGATGATAACCTGCTTTTGAACTTTTGGTTATCTATCTTTGTTGTTTTCAAGGTTGGTGTAATATATTTATTTAATAGTTCTTTATGGTTATGGTTTATTAACTTATTTATTTACTATATTTTCTAATTATTGAAATTAATCTTGTTATATATATATATATATATATATATATATATATATATATATATATATATATATATATATATATATATACACATATATATACATACATATATATATATATATATTCATACTTGAGGTGACAACATTTTAGTCACTTAATGCTTGTTTGAGGTGATAAAATAAAGAATGGTCATCTAAGTAATATTTAAATAACCAATGTCTTGTTGCCAATAGAACTCTTAGGTGGCCATTTTGTTGACACCTTAAATTTTTCATGTAGCTACAGAGATAACTAACCTAAATTTTTCACATAGAGATTGTTAGGAGACAAAACGATTTGTCACTAGAGATTTTTAGGCGACAAAGTTTTGACACCTTAAATCCAACACGTAAGGTTTAGGTGTCAAAAGAAATTTGTCACATAAGTAATCTTAGAAGACAAAGCTTTTGTCTTTAACGTTTCGTCACCTTGGTCGCTTTAGGTGACAGACAAAAAGATTTGTCACCTAAAGGTTAAGGGTACTCCCTTTAGGTCACAAATCTTGGGTGGCAAAAGTTAGTCACCTTAAACTTCTGCTGACAAACATTCACCTTAAGGTGACTATTTTTATTTGTTGCTAGAAGTGTGATTTCTAGTAGTGACTTACCTAACTTACTTTTCACTTACTTGCGTTATGAATAATGTTTTGAACAATTATATGCTCAGCTCCCTACTTTTGTTGACCCATTTTTCATTAATTTTTTTATTAGTTTCTTAATAAACACGTGAAGTCAAACTAAGAACGTTAAACTGCGCAAGAGCAATAATAATTTTGATTGGGAAGGCTAGAATTAGTTCATTGGGAAGACAAAAGGAGATGAAAGAGAAACTAATCTTAAGAAAAACTTGCACATAAAAATGAATGGATATTAGTTAAGATAAATTTGAAGGGCAATTGCATGGTGTGAAGACCGTGATTAGTTTTAATCATGTTTTATGGATGTGGTGAGTGGATAAGTAAAGTACGTACGAGCAATTGCCTCTCTCATATATTTCCTCCATCTCATAATAACACACACAATTTGTTGGATTAATTTAGAGTAAATAATAAATGTACTGATGCTGCAAAAAACATACTGGATCAGCCTTTCGTCAAATGGTTCGGATAGTCTCAGCAAAGAAAACAAAAGTGGAAGATTTAGTTACGATTAGAAATCGGATTTAATTTCACTAGATTATGTGGGTAAAATTTTAGAGAGAATAGAATTCTCTATTCTATCCTTAGTCTATATAGATTAAGTACATCCAGTAAACTCGAACCATTTTGAATTTCGGGCCAATTCAAAATGTTATTAAAACCACTTAATTCGGAATATGGTAAAGTAGCTCCTGGATGGGGAACCACCCCTTTGAAATCCTCAATCGGATCTACACACACGAAACAATAAACGTGAACTAGCCGGGGCTTTACCGGTGAAGGCACTCCGGCGTGAGAGTAAGAATATGTTTTGTATGAGATAAAACAAACAGAAATCAATTGACTAGAGTAAGAGCCAAGAGAATTCGTTACCCGTTTCTTGTATTGAGGGCCTGTTTATATAGATATAGGTGAATTAGTCCTGACTTGTTAAGGAAGTCAAGGAGCCCGTATTGATGTAGAACTCGTATTCTTGGGAAGTAGAGTCCTGATAAGAATTGTAGTCCCCGCTATCTTGTAAAAGTGATCTCCTTGTGAAGTAAGGATTCTCAGTAATTGTATATAACTTGAACTCCGTAAATAGACTCCTCTTCACACTAGTAGAATAGTGATTACTGAAGAGTAGAGATAACTTGGCTAGTGCCACCTAACTCGGATCGTCATAGAGGCCAAGCTGTTGGTGATTTTAGTGTCATCAACGATTTTATGTAATTGGATTTACTAGAGACCAATGCGATCTCATATTAGGCTCGGATATGAGTAAGGGAAAGTAAGGAGTATACAGTCTGTTAATAAACATGACTGTTGGCTAACAATTGAGACTGTTAGAAACCAACAGTCATAACTGCTACTAAATGTAATCTGTTTATAAACAGATCATTGGCCTCAGTTAAACTTACGAAAAACCCTAACAATTCTTTGAGTTTTAATCTGCTTTCTTTGCCTAGAATCAGATTGTTTGATTGTCTTATCCCATATAAATATTTCGTGTAACCCAGACATTGAGGGACGAAATACTTTATTCGGAAAGTGATTTAATCACAATTCGATCAATTATCCAGGATTATCAATTACCCTAACCTAAATTCTCTAACACAAGCTAGGTAAGAGTTGTCGCTTACTTCATATATCTCGGCCTAGGCCTAGGCCAGCTAACTCGGCTTATGTTATACCGAGATCTGTTGAGCCGCAAGTCATGGGCCTCTGGTACATGGGGCTTTATGGTGTATGGGTCCAAAGTACATGGAACCCTCTTACCCAGTCAGTTTGTGTTGTTCAGTATAATATCCAAATGGATTTATTAAATAATTATGATTAGATTATGGAGTATCATAATTATTAAATAAATATTTATAGAAAATTAAAAAGTAAAAGATGTGACTTTTCAAAAAGTGTCTTTTGCAAAAAACATTAATTTGAAATCTAAAGAACACATCTTTTTGAGAAGATGTAACTTTTAAATTATGTCTTTTGGAAAAGACATCTCTTTATGTAAAGAGGCTTGATCATTTCTATAAATAGGAAAGAGTTCTATTCATTTGGAATAATCAAATTCATCAAGGTACAAGCTTTGCAAGCACAAAAATTCTGCAGAATTTTCTTTGCAAAAATACATTAAACACATTACACATCCATCCTAAGTGATTATAATTGAAAGAGAGCATCAATTATATTTGAGTTTCTTTGTATCTCAAAAGTAATTTCGTGGTAACCTGGTGATCTAAGTAGGGGCGAAATATTACTTTTAGGTGTGATCCACGCCTAGAAGATACATCAAGTTTCTATCCTATCCATCACAATTCCCTACACATTGTTCTAACACAATTTTAAGTGTGTATGAGAATTAAGAAGAGAATGATAGTGAGTAAATGTTGTGAGTATGAAAAGTGAGGTAAGAGAGAAAAAGTAGGGTATGAAATATTAGTGGATAGTTCTTGTGAGTATGACAAGTGGGGCCCATTGAATAAAGAAATATATAAAATTTCCATTTACGGAAAGTTTGACTTATTAGTGGAAAGCCCAAATTGAAATTTGTGCACATTGTTGTTAGACTAAGGGAGTATAAAAATAAGGTTATGCAAGGGAACTAAGGAAAAAAAAATAAAAAGGTAATGTGTTGTGAGTATAGATAGTTGTTGTAAAAGAGAAAAAGTGGGTAGATAATAGTTAGTGAGTTAGTTTATGTGAGTATGACAAGTGTATTCCACTGTTAAAAGAAATTATAAACATTCCATTTTAAGCTTTGCAATTTTAATTGAGACACTCAAAATGACAAATTTTGCAATTTGAAATGGGACGGAGGGGGTATATATTTATAAACTCCTCGTACTATTTTAGATTGCAAAACTAAAGTTATGCACGGGAGTTAAGGAAAAGTTAAAAAAAAAAAAAAAAAAAAAAAAAAAACTATGTATTGTGAGTATAGATAGTTGGGTAGAAGATCGTGAGGCCGGTATAGATGAGCGAGGGCAAGTTCAGTATGGTGAAAAATAGTAGTGAGTTAGTTTATGTGAGTATGACAAGTGAGTCCCATTAACTAAAAATTATTATAAAATTTCTATTTTAAGTTTTTACAATTTTAAATGAGACATGATAAATTTCATAATTTGAAATGAGACATTGGAGTATACTCCCTCCGTTTCATGTGAATTGAGACAAAAAAAATGGGCACAATAATTAAGAAAAAGTAGTGAATGTGTGGTGGAAAATGAAGAGAGAGAATGAGTGGGGTAAATAGTAGTGTTGGTTGGATAAAATGAGTGGTGGAAAATAAAGAGAGAAAATTAGTAGGGTTAAATGGGTGGGGTTGAGTGAATATAAAATATTAAAAAGTTTGCCATTTTTGGCAAGTGTCAATTGAGGTGAAACGGACGAAAATGAAAATAAGTCTCAATTCACATTAAACTGATGAAACGGAGGGAGTATTCCAGTATTTATATGAAAAGGACAGGCATGGACTTGCCATGACTTCTACACTAAAGGTCTTTGGGAAAGACTTTTCAAGTCAAGTTCAAGATTTCAAGATTCTTGTTTCTAACCCCTGATTAAGATAACGCGGATTGGATTCAAATTAATTGCTGCCTTCCTTTGAACATTTACAAATTTACTTGGAAAAACTAATTCTTTCCTTCTCATTTGTTCTCATGCCTACAATACCATTTTCCAAAGCAAACAAATTTTTTACTAAAGTTAGACAATTATTAAAATAAAGAAGTGATTGGTTGCCAAACATATGATAATGATTGTAACAAGTTATTTATATTTCTAGGCATATAACTTTTTTAAAAAAATAAATAAAAAATAAAGCACTTCCCTACTTTATTTCTTAAACTACACATGGTAAAAATATCACATTGAGTTTGTCACTTTATTGTGTTTCTGACTTACAAATTTACCGGAATGTGATTCATGATATTTTTATAACACTTGAGTTTGATAATATTAAATCTATTATTTGCTTTGTTCATAAATGATGTTCATTTTAACTTTGAGAATAATTGAAAAAAAAAAAGTTACTTCAAGGATAATTTAGTACTAACATCACGCAATGTTTACATAATGAGCAAACTACAAAGATTTAGATCAAATGAACAATGGAGCGGTTAATATTGTCAAAAGGTGAACATACATAACAGATTGAGTACGCGTGATAGCCAACTGAACTGTTGGCAAGTGACGTTCAACCTAGATTCAATCTTCTTCAAATAGACATCCCTTTCCATTAGTCTACGTTGGGTTGAGTGAAAACAATCAAGCCATTCAGAACCAAATTAATGAACAATTCCTCCAATTACTCTCCTGACAACCTGAATATGACTCCAGCGCGCTCCACTGATTTATGCACAAAATTATGCTACAAAAAGTTTTGTAAATTTATTTTTCTTAAACATCTCACAGGAACACAATTAAAACTTGGTCAAACCTTAAGTGTTAAGTGAATTAATTCAATTAAAGTCCCACAAGACCAAGTCCTATTTTCTCTGAAGTGGTTTTCATTCAATATAGGTACATATTGGAAAATATGATCATTAGTCCACAAAAATGAATTAAAATATAAGGCCACAATTTCACATGACTGATTCAATGCGTTAATTCCTAAATTGATCATTGTAGTTTTGACAACGGAAAGCTCATAAAGCTTGAAATATTTTCCATGTTTCCAAAAGGTTCAACATCAAGTTGTGGAATTTTAACCAAGAAAATCCCAGTTGATGGGAATTTCCAAGCAATAGTCCAAAATAACTGAAAGTGAGGAAAAATAACAAGAGGTGCTCTCTTGTGAGAACACTTAGATCCGTCTCATAGAAGAGACGGGTCGACCCATGACCCGTGTACAACATTCTCCGCGAAGCGTAGGATCCCAACCCATGCTCCACTCAAAATCTGCCATGTGGCAGCGATTCATTGGCCCAATTTTTTTTTCTCAGAAAAAAAAATTCGTTTTTTTTTTTTTTTTAAATATTTTTTTGACTGCGTTTTTCTGTTTGCCAAAAGTAATACTTAGTGCAACTAAATGTAACAACTGTGTTATTTATAAAATAATATTGTTTATAAGTAAACGTAACACCAGTTTTACAAAAAAAAAAATAGCTCATTTTACTCATCTTTCAACTGTAGTACTAACTATAAATACGTGTAACACTAACAATAACTAAATGTAATTATCGTTATACTGAAATGTAATAGTGTTTTTCTAGAATATTTTTTAGTTTTGAGTATTTTGATTTTATTTTTTAAAAGAAAGTAACATTTGAAAAATAACAACTTATATATATGAATGTAATTATTTGTACAAATAAATGTAACACTTTAGTAGATGAAATTGTAACAGATTTCTATAGATAATGTAATACTTTTACATGTATCATGATAAATTGAACCCACTGTAACTTATTATTTGAAAACATATAGATATACTATTATACAAGCAAACATAACTGTTTTACAATGTTATTATACAAGTAAAATGTAACATTTGTTTATAAAAATTGTTACTTTCTTATTTTTACAATGTTACTAACACAAGTGTTTTTAGTTCTAAAGTGTAAATAGTTGAATTATTACTTTTCTATACATGTTTGTTACAATTATGTATAAACACTGTTACATATAAGTAACACGTTCGTTACATTTTAGTTGTAATAAGTATTATTTTTGGCAAACGAATAAAACATAAAAAAAAACACTGTTACTTTTCTGTATATATGTATTACTTTTATGTATACAAACTGTTACATATAAGTAACACGTTTGTTACATTTAGTTATAGTAACTATTACTTTTGACAAACCGAAAAAAAACAAAAAAAAATAAAATAAAAATTAAAAAAAAGCAAAAAAAAAGCAAAAAAAAATATTTATTATTATTATTTTTGGCATGTGGGTCATGGATCCGGGTCATGGGTCAAAAATGACCCGTCTCTACTATGAGACGGGTCATGATGTTGTCATACTACAAGTTTTTTGTCAATTAACAATCTAGAAAATTTGTACTCCCTCCGTCCCATACTTACTTTCCTTTTAGGTTTATCACAGACAAAGGTTCTTAGTTGTTTTATTACCTAAAATAGACAATGGAACCCACTTGTCATTCTCATAACAAAAACGTTGTACCTATTTTCTCTCTCCTACTTTCTCTTACTTTACTTTTTATATTCATAACATTTTATATTTTTTTTTTAATTTTTGTGCAAAACTAAAAACTTTAGTGCGAGACAGAGGAGTATAATACTACAACAGTATTTAGGACATTTTATCCCTAATACGTGTACGTAAACATGTCTCTGTCACAATATAGTCCATAAACGCGTGGACCCACCACATATATAGTACGGCCAACCTAGGTCCTTTCCCTCTCAAAAGACTTGACGACTCTTTAGTGCCCCCCATATGTATCCATTTATTTCTATGTTCCCTTATATAAATTCCAAGGCTGTGTTTACAGAATGTATGTGCAATGCAACATTTGTTTAGTGTGTACTAAAGACTATATGAAACAAGTTCAAAGAGAAAACAAGTCCTATCTCCACCCAAACACCACCCTGGCCATGGAAGAAGAACCAACGTCCGAGCTCAACTTGCCAGGGTTCCGGTTTCACCCTACAGAAGAAGAGCTACTCGATTTTTACCTTAGGAAAATGGCTCTCGGTAAAAATATGCGGTTCGATATTATTGGGTTTCTCAACATTTATCGCCACGATCCCTGGGACTTGCCAGGTAAATTAAATCTATTGCCCTTTTTAGTAAATATTTCATATATATATATATATATATATATACACAGTCTAGTTCAGTTGAGTTGAGTTATTGACGTGACATTATTATTATGTTGGTGTAGGGTTGGCGAAAATTGGGGAGAGAGAGTGGTATTTTTTTGTGCCAAGGGACAAGAGGCATGGAAGTGGAGGGAGGCCTAACCGGACCACGGAAAACGGGTTTTGGAAGGCAACTGGGTCGGACCGTAAAATATTCAGCTTGTCCGACCCGAAGAGGCTACTAGGGTTAAAGAAGACACTTGTTTTCTACCAGGGCAGAGCACCAAGAGGAAATAAAACAGATTGGGTCATGAATGAATATAGGCTACTAGATAGCTGCCCCTTACCTAAGGTAATTCAAATCACTACAAACTAGTAAATATGAAAAAAAGGCAACCTGGTCCTGCAAAAAGCAGGACCCACAACTCAGTGACTCTAGTTTCCGTAAAACAAGGACTACTGAGTTGTGGCTCGTCACATGCTACATTACATAATGAAAACGCGAATCATATGAAAACTTAATAAAATCATATTAATATAAATGGAAAATTAAATTTTGATGAGAAATTCTAATTGACTAATGAAGTCTATGGTTTACTTTTATTTTCAGGACATAGTGTTGTGTAAGATATACAGAAAAGCAACCTCTTTGAAGGTATTGGAACAAAGGGCAGCAATGGAAGAAGAAATCACCAAGGCAATCCATCATCAACAAGCTCATACTCCACCATCTCCAATCACACCACCAATGGACACCACGTCATTTTCAAGTCAAAATTACGACGACGTTTTTCTAGATCAACCAATGACGACTAGCCACGTGGCGTCAGTAACCAAAGAGGAAGAAGACCAAGACTTGCTAGTTAGAGTGGAGGAGAAAATGAAAGATGGGGTTGAGGAGAGTGAGGGAAGTGTGAATAATAATAATATTGGGCCAAGTCTAAAACTACCAGATGGAATGGAGGACTTGGGTGGGCTCCAATTGCAGTTACCCAAATGTAATGTGGACTGGACCCAAGACTCATTTTGGACCCAATTACGTAGCCCGTGGCTTGACAATTTGACTTTGACCCCATATGCTAATATCCTTAATTTCTGAAGTAGATTCATAATTAGTTAACTACTTATAGTTTGTACCATAGATAATTACATAGCCAGGCAGCCAGCCAACTAATAAGTGGTAGTAATTTTCTTTTCTTTTTTTGCCGCGCTAAAAATGTTGTTTAGTGTGATTTGTAGCTTGCATGACGTGAAATATCTTTTTATGGACATGTTTTTGAAAATATTGTTGAATTTCACCTAACTGAAAATAATAAAAACACAATTAAGGCTTAAAAAATGTTCGTACGGATCACCATGTCTCCAACTCCCCAGAGTTCATTGACTATATAATATTTATGGTTGATATACATTATGCAAATACAATATCATCACACAAGTGGCTCATATTTCGCTTCCATTAATTGTGGCTCATAATTACGCCTACGCCCCTTATTTCTCAGTTATAATCCACATGATCACGATCATTATTGGTATAACGAGCAATTTTATTGTCTATATAGTTAAATAAGATTGTGCTAAAATTAATTTTGAGGCAAGGCCAGGGAGACAAGACGAATCATAATCATCTAATTTGAGTTGGAATTCAGTGATATGTCAGCTATGTTCGGGTAATGTCTCTCGTCCGCCCATATCCCCAGCTCATTACACTGTAAAGTGAATGGCTAAGATCTAAATGCAGCACATGAATTTCCCTTAAACATGGCTTCTCCAACTCACTGTACACCATTATTAGAATAATTACATCTCAAATAATCACAACTTAGTCTGTAAATTTTCAACGAAACTGATCCTTCTGATTATGTTTACATGTAACTTCATAGTAATAGCTATGATTTGTAATGATACACTAGTATGTCATGTAAAATTAAACAGAAAGAGTAGTTTCTGATCTGTAAATGCTTAGAAATGTACTCCCTCCGTCCCAATATGATAGTTCTGTTTGACTTTTCAAACATTTTAGAGTTACATTAGTGATTTTGATGTCTTAATTTTGGAAATGTGACAATCATTTTAGGATAGAGGGGATACTACTTATCATTATTGTAAGCTATTAATTAAATTCCCATAAACCATCAGATCTGTTAAGGTATAAAAATGACATCATTCGTTTCGAGTCAAAACTTTCATTCATAGTAGTATATTTAAATCTGTATAATAATTTACAGATTCTATGCTAAGATCTATCATTTACAAACTGCACCATGATTTTAGTTTTTGGCTAGCAGTTAAGGAGATTGAGTAGGGAAACTCTACTTTTAATCAAATGCCTGTAAATGGATTCTAATCCATCTTGAAGATCTTCAAGGCTCATCTCTAATTGTGAAAGCTCCTTCTGCACATTCTCAACTTTCAAGTTAGCAGATTTCTTTGCCAACTCGACATCCACCTTCTCGACTGGACTTATCTCGGATGACTCATCACATGCTACTCGCTTTGCCCCCATCATTTTGGAAATCATAGACAATTTGTTCGTTTTCTTTTGCGAGTTTGACCCGAGAATGAAGCAAAAAAATGATTCAACCACCTTCACAGTAACTGATTCCACCTCGCGTAAAGGTGTTTCTTGATTTTTCTTGGTGGAAGTACCGTTCAAGTGCCTTGAGACTTTAAAAAGAGCCTTTTTTACTGTTTTCCTCTTGGATTGATATTCTTGAATAGCATTGGAGACTTCAATAATATCGCCTCTTTTCCTGCGTAGAACTGATTGAAGTTGTTGTGCAGATTCCCTTGTCATCAACAAGGCATCTTTAGATTTGCTACATAACTCCAAAAGTCTAAGTAGTTCATCTAACATCTCATTCACCATATCCTTTTGACCTAATAATGATGATGAAGTGGTGGCTTCAAATCGGAAATTTCGAAAATTTGGCTCGATATAGATGGCAAGCTAACAGAACGGACATGGAAGTGAGGTTTTGGGATTGAAGAAAATGAAGCCATTTTATCAACAAGATGGAGAGAGAGAGAGAGAGAGAGAGAGAGAATGTAGAAGTTTGTGGGGGGCTATTTTGCCTTCCTCTCGCTCTGGGAGCACCTTATATAGCAAAGCAAGGGAGACATGAAAAACCCTTCAATAATCGACAAGTGGACTGTGATACTGAATTGAAATAAGATACAATCTTGGAAGTGGTTACGCAGTGTCCCCCTCCCCACCATATTTACAGCTCATTCCCCATCACCTTACGTGCATTTTGAAATGCCTTAACTAACATGATCCGCGAATATTGTATTTTTCATTGAGGTGCACGGATAGTGCAGATATTCAATTATCTTGTAATTATTGAAGTATTCTAGAAAATCACAATTTTCATCTCATAAGTATCTTATATTGGCTTAAACAAATGTCTCCTACTTGCCATGTCTCCACCTCCCACAGCAGTCATTGACAAAATTTATTGTAATTTATGTACTATAGGCAAATAAAATATGCATCCCACGAACGCCTATGTTCTTAATATATGCAGAGGTGATAGAAGTTTATGTGTCATCTCTAGACAAAAGAGAAAAGGAAGGCATTTTAAGCGGTCTGACTAGTATAGTATATATTAGAGCTACGGATATGGGAGGGAGACATATCAGATCATTTAAATCCAAATGAAGATCACTATATGAAAGTAGTTTGAACATATTGAGATTCCTCTTGTCCAGTTGCTTAACGACAATATTAAATATATTAGCTGAGAAAAAAAAAACCCTATTAATGGAAATTTGAGCATTTGGACAAATGAAATTTGAACATATGGAGATGCTATGATCAAGCATTGTACTGTTTACTATATTCGCAGAGAAACAGGACACTGCTATGGAGATGCTATAATCAAGACACCATTCTTAAGTAGAGTAATAAGTCAACTATTTTGGTATATACGTAGATAATTACATAGCCAGCCAATTATTAATTAGTGGCAGTACTTTCTTTTTTACTGTGTTAAGAATGTGGTTTATTGTGAATTATAGCTTATACGACTTGCAACATCTCTTTAGTGACTAGTGCCTCGTAATTAGCCTTCACTAGTTGTGGGTCATAGTAATTTGCCTTATCTCTAAGTTATACTCCACAATATCATGATCATTTTGGTAAACGGGAATTTCATTTTCTTGATGTATGTACTTAAGTTCATGCTAAAAATAATATTGAGGCAACACCAGGAGACAAGATGTATTCTTCTACCTTCAAGTATGATAAATCTATTCCTGTGATCTTGAGTGGGATTTCAATGATATTTCAGCTATGTCTGGGCAATGTCTCTCTTCGCCCATGTCCCCAGGTCATTGCACTGTTAGTGAGCGGCTAAGATCTTAATGCAGCACATGGATTTCCCTTAAACATGGCTTCTCCAACTTACTGCACAATATTATTAGAATTCACATACTCAAATTTATCAGAAGTTAGACTGGATTTTCAACAAAACAGATCCTTCTGATAATGTTTACATGTAATTTGTAGCAATAGGCAATAGCCATATTATATAATGATCTTTAGATGTTTTGTAAAAGTAAAAACAAATATTATCATTCTTATAAGCTGTTAAACACCCCAGGTATAGAGATAATTATATCATTTGTAGTAGTGCAAAACTCTCATTCATATATATTTCAGTATGTGCGCATAAGGATTTACAGAATCTACGCTAAGATCTATCATAAACAAACAGGACCATGAAATTGATTTTTGGCTAGCTGTTGAGGAGATTGAGTAGGGAAACTCTAGTTTTAATCAAATGCCTATAAATGCAATCTAATCCTTCTTGAAGATCTTCAAAGCTCATCTCTAATTGTGCAAGCTCCTTCTGCACATTCTCAACTTGCAAGCTAGTAGATTTCTTTGCAAGCTCGACATCCACCTTTTCAACTAGACTTGTTTCGGGTGATTCACCAGACACTATGAGCTTTGTTCCCATCAGTTTCGAAACCAAAGACCAGTTTTTCGTTTTTGACCCAAGAATCATGCACAACAATGATTCAAGCACCTTGAAAGTAACCGATTCCACCTCTCTTAAAGAAACAAATGCAGCTGTTTCTTGAATTCTCTTGGTAGAAGAACTCTTCGAGTTCTTCAAGGTCTTAAGAATGGCTTCTTATTTGTTTTTCTTTGATTTTTGTATTCTTGAATTGCATGTGCAAGCTCAATGGTATTGCCTCTTTTTCTGCGCAGAACTGATTGAAGTTCTTGTGCAGAGTTCCTTGCAATCAACAAAGCATCCTTGACAGTAGTACACAAATCCAGAAGCCTGAGAAGTTCATCTATGAGTTGATTCACAACAACATTTTGGCCTTCTTGGGCTAAGGCTCTTTGCGTAGTAGGCAATAGAAGCATATTGTCAACTGAAGTAAACAAATTGTTTACATCCTCTATCTTATGGCCTATTGATGAAGATGATGATGAAGTGGTGGCAATGTAATCATCAAGCTCAGAGTGTTGGTTTGATCTAGATGGCAAGCTAACAGACCGAGCATGGAAGTTGGTTTTCGGGATTGAAGAAAATGAAGCCATTTTATCAACAAGAGAGGGATAGAGAGAGAGCAGATGTAGAAGCTTGTTGGGCTATATTGCCTTCCTCTTTAAGCAAAGCATGGGGAGACATGAAGAATCCCCACACGTTCAATAATCGATAGGTGGACTGCATGCGATATCGAATTGAAATATGATGTAATCTTACAAATGGTTACGCAGTGTCCCCCTCCCTACCATATTCACAGCTCATTCCCCATCACCTTACGTGCGTTTTCAAATTCCTTAACTAACATGATCCGCGAATATTGTAATTTTCATTGAAGCGGACGGATAGTGCTGATATTCAATTATCTTGTAATTATTGAAGCATTCTAGAAAATCACAACTTTCATCTCAGAAGTATGTTATTTTGGCTTAATCAAATGTCTCCTACTCACCATGTCTCCACCTCCCCCAACAGTCATTGACCAAATTTATCGTAGTTTATGTACTATAGGCAAATAATATATGCATCCCACGAACGCCTATTTTCTTATATATGCAGAGGTGATAGAAGTTCATGTGTCATCTCTAGAAAAAAAAAAAAAGAGAAAAGGAATCTTAAGCAGTCTAAATATGAATTTCAATCAGTATATACATACAGCTGGTGGTATGGGAGGGTGACATAGCAGACCATTTAGATCCAAATGGAGATCACTATATGAAATTTGAACATATATATTGAGATTCCTCTTGTCCAGTTGCTTAATGGCAATATTAAATATGTTAGCAGAGAAAATGACACTCGTATTAATGGAAGTTAGAGCATTTGGACAAACGAAATTTGAACATATGGAGATGCTATATTCAAACATTGTACTGTTGACTATATTCGCGGAGAAACAGAACACTCATATAATAGTCATCATCATAAAGCGAATTGTATATATGAATCAAGGTTTCTTCTAACAAGATGCCATACTTAATTAGAGTAATAACTCTACGACTTTAGTATGTACGTGGATTATAATTACACATAGCTAGCCAACTAATAAGCGTCAGTAATTTCGTTTTTACTGCGTTAAGAATGTGGTTAAGTGTGAATTATAGCTTGTACGACTTGCATCATCTCTTTAGTGACAAATGCTTCTCAATTTTCATTCACTAATTGTGGCTCATAATAACGTGCCTTTTCTCTATGTTAAGATCCACAATATCATGATCATCAAGCATAACAGTAAATTTTATTTTCTTGAAGTACATAATTAAGTTTGTGCTAAAATTGAGGCAACACTAGGAGAGAAGACGATTCTTCTACCTTCAAGTATTATATATCTATTCCTGTGATCTCGAGTTGTATTTCAATGATATTTCAGCTATATCCGGGCAATGTCTCTCTTCGCCCGTGTCCCCAGGTCATTGCACGCTTAGTGAGCTGCTAAGATATTAACGCAGTACATGGATTTCCCGTAAACATGGCTTCTTCAACTTACTGCACAATATTATTAGAATTCACATACTCAAATTTATCAGAAGTTAGACTGGATATTTTCAAGAAAACAGATCGTTCTGATAATTTTTACTGGTAGTTTTGTAGTAATAGTTATGGTATATAATGAGATACTCCCTCCGTCCCACAACAATGTCTACACTTTTGAGTGTGCACGGGAATTAAGGAGAAAATAGAAGTGAGTATGAAAAGTGAGGTAGGACAAAAAGTGAGGTAGTATTGGCAGCCGGGTTCCATGTACAGAAAGAGTAAGAGTGGGATCTATGTACTGAAAGAGCAAGAGTCAGGAACATAGAAAGTTTAGATAGAAAGGTTGAAAGTTAGGATTTTGTATTCTTATCTCTAGTCTTGTTTTCTCCTCTTGATAACCTGTATATATATGGTTTGCTCTTAGAGTAAAAATACAGGGAAATAAACAGAAATATTCCCCACGTATTTGTTCATGGTATACAGAGCATTTACGATCCAAAACCTAACCAAACTCTAAAATGACTGGAGATACAGGGAAAGTTGAGGGCATCTCGGGCAAGGATGCGGCAGTAATTTCTCCGTACTACCTTCATCCGTCCTGTTGGGCTGTGGAGACAAAACCTAGAAGGAAAAGGAAATTAAATTTGAATCATGTAAGAATCATGGAATTCCTTATTTGACTAGGTTGTAATTTAATTTTCTTTGGGATTCCCTATTTAAGTGGATTTAGGAATTTAATTATTCCGGGCTTCCTACTTAGTTTAGGTTTTGGACATGTTGCCTATATAAACCAAGTGATGGACATAAATATTGAAGACACACTAGAAAAATAGCCAGAGAGAATCTGTGAGTCACAAAAAGAGCCAAGTGAGTGCTAGCCCCTTACGGGCTGCCTTAGGGGCATTCCATTGATGGGTTGAAGCATGTCTAGGGATTTATGTGTGATGAGAGTGTTTGCATGGAGAATTTATCTCCTTGCTATATAGAGCGGTAGAGTTTATTGTAAACAGACACATATTTTGATATTAGTGAAATATCCTGGCTTGGCAGTGCCCCCAGATATAGTCATTGTTGTTGACGAACTGGGTTAATAAATATTGTGTTCTTTTTTTGTTGATTACTTTCATATTATTTGTATGCATGGTTGTTGTGTCTCACCATTATCAGAATTGTATGGGCAAGAACTGCACGGATATACTACAATTCCCCAACAACTGGTATCAGAGCTTCCGGTTAGGAAGATTAGGGCTGTCCAAGTTGATTGAATGTGGCTGCAGGAACGCGGATCAGAGTTAGGGGCTGCAGAAATTATTTTGATTTTATAATTACTAAGACCAAATAGGATCAAGGCTTCATAAATTCGGATGGATTTGGGACTGCATGTATTCAGATCAAGGTTGCAGGTAACATAATCATAGAAGGACATGGATCCAAGATCAGGGTTGCAGAATCTGGTTGTTGCTAGGGTTTGCAGGGATCTAAATGGATCGTGTTATTTAGGATTTATGGGTGCAGTGATAATGGGCGGAGATTGATCAACATAGAAATTCGTTGGTGCGAATTTGGGCAACGGATTTGGATTATGAAAGTTGCAAGAGAGAAAGATTCAAGTTTCCAAACTTTGATAGATGATTGATTGCATAGGTGTGTAGATCATGTGTAAGCATATGCAATAGGCATACGGGGTACGTGCAGCAGATGTGCATAAATCATGCAGAATTCATGTAATGTACGTGCAGACTTCGTGCAGATTCTGTGCATCGCAGGTGCAGATTTTGTGCAAGTGTAGATTTTGTGCAGAAGACATGCAAAGAGCGTGCAGAAGGGTACTGAATATGTAGAGCAAGCGTATGGGGTATGCAGAAGTTGCTAGATGTGCAGGAGAATTCAAAGGTGCGTGGAAGAGATACTTGATTGGCCATTAAGCAGCTAGGAGGAAGGTTGTGTGGTCGCCTTCGGCTGTGAAATGTGGAGAATTGCCGTAGTAGCTAACTTGGTAGCTCGTGAGGCAGATGATGTTATACACCACATACAACATGTTTCGCATGGGTTGTTGCCTGGAATGCGAGGATGGCGGGGGCCGAGATCGCAATGGTGGGAGAAATTTCGCCAGGAACAATATGTTGGTAGAAAGTTGGTTGAGAAGGCTGGCCAGCAAGAGTGACAACTTGACCAACATGAGCGTTATCCAGAACTAGTTACGGATAGGTTGCCTTGGTACACAGAAAGACCAAGACTGTGAAAGAACGTGCTCGCATAGGGGTTCATGGATAGAAACAAGGAACAGACGAGCGGATATGATTGCATGGAGGATCACTTTGGGAAGTAAAGACTCAGGGCAAGAGAAGTTTCTGGCAGTTATGTTGAAGACCTACGCTTCGCTTCAACTCGTTTGTGTGGGCTTTGGTGAGCATAGTGATGAGACTTTTGGCAAAAATTGAATGTAGTGGTGACAATGTTTGAAGAGTCATTCTCGGGTGGGAGTTTTGACGGAGACGGTAGTCACGTGATTTGGTTTAGTCTCCAGGTGGGAGATTGTTGGGTTGTGGAGACAAAACCTAGAAGGAAAAAGAAATTAAATTTGAATCATGTAAGAATTCATGGAATTTCTTATTTGACTAGGTTGGAATTTAATTTTCTTTGGGATTCCCTGTTTAAGTGGATTTAGGAATTTAATTATTCCAGGTTTCCTACTTAGTTTAGGTTTTGGACATGTTGCCTATATAAACCAAGTGATGGCCATAAACATTGAGACACACTAGAAAAATAGCCAGAGAAAATCTGTGAGTCACAAAGAGAGCCAAGTGAGTGCTATCCCCTTAGGGGCATTCCATGGATGGATTGAAGTATGTCTAGGGTTTTATGTGTGATGGGAGTGTTTACATGGAGAGGTTATCTCCTTGCTATATAGAGCGGTAGACTTTATTGTAAACAGGCACAGATTGTGATATTAGTGAAATATCCTGGCTTGGCAGTGCCCCCAGATGTAGTCATTGTTGTTGACGAACTGGGTTAACAAATATTGTGTTATTTTCTTGTTGATTACTTTCATATTATTCGTATGCATGGTTGTTGTGTCTCATCACCATTATCAGAATTGTATGGGCAAGAACTACACGGATATACCACAATTCCCCAACACGTCCGACAACCCCGGCATGATTATTTCCCACATTTAGTTGAAGGGATCAAACTATGAAGAATGGGCACGTGCCATGCGAAATGCACTCAGGGCCAAGCGAAAACTTGGTTTTGTTAACGGGGCGGTGATCCAACCAAGTGAAGATTCACCAGAAATTGACGACTGGGAGATAGTGAATTCCATGGTTGTAGCATGGATTTTTAACACAATAGAGCCAACCTTGCGCTCTACTATAACGTATGCAGACACTGTGAAAGAATTGTGGGACGATCTACAAGAGATATTCTCTGTAGAAAATGGCCCAAGAATTCAGCAACTAAAATCAGATATTGCCAATTGCAAACAGGCTGGGCAGGCTGTAGCGACATACTACGGGAAACTAAAGATGATGTGGGATGGGTTGGAAATGTATGACCCCATCCTAGCATTCAAGTGCAAGGGATGCAGCTGTGGGATTACAGCAGATTTGGTGAAGAAGCAGGAAGCCGAACGACTTTATCAATTTTTGATGGGGCTGGACGATGCTATTTTTGAAACAGTAAGGTCAAGTGTTCTGAATATGGAACCTTTATCAATTTTGATGAAGGCGTACTCCATGATTGTGCGCAAAGAACGTCTCAAAGACATAGCCAAATCAAAGGACAGTGGGGAGGTTATGGATTTTGCGGCTAAACATGGGCAAGAAATGAAGAAAACTACTCCTGTCACAACACGTGATAGGAACGCAACATGCACTCACTGCAAGCGGACTCGTCATGAGGCAAAGGAGTGTTTCAAGTATATTGGTTATCCTGATTGGTGGGGAGAGAAGAATCAGGCTGGGGGAAAGAGAGTTGGTCAAGGCAAAGGGGGCTTGACTACATCTGTACGAGATCATGCAGATTCACGGACTCGCACTCCCCAGTTTAATGCTGCTGAGGTACACAAAGGAGGATTGATCGAGCCAGTCAATAATGGAAATTTGTTGGGACTAAGCAACGAACAGCTGGTGAACCTCAAGAATCTCTTAAATGCCAAGCAAATAGAAAAACTTGCTGGTAAGACTTATGATTGGTTGCTTGATACAGGAGCTTCGCACCATATGACAAGAAATATTTGTCTTCTGAGCAAAGTGACTAATATCTCACCTTGCTCAGTTGGAATGCCAAATGGAGAAAGCACTCCTGCAGTGAAAAAGGGTTCCTTATGCCTGGGTCAAAATATTTATATTGAAGATGTTTTGTTTGTCCCTAAAATGCACTGCACGCTCATATCTGTATCTCAACTTGTAAAACAATTGAATTGCACTGTTACTTTTGCTAATCAGTTATGTGTGATACAGGACCAAATCACGAGGACTTTGATTGGTGTGGGTGAGCAGTAGGGCGGGGTCTATCATTTCCGAGCAGTGTGCACTGAACAAGCAAATAGAGTTGGCGTGAGTGATGTTCGGGATTTGTGGCACAAGAGGTTGGGCCACTCTTCGTATCAGATTTTGAATTTAGTTCCTTCCGTAGGTAGTTCTAGCAGTAGCAGCGATAGACGTGCTTGTGATGCTTGCTTTAGACCAAAGCAAACTAGAGTTGTTTTTCCCAGAAGTATTAATAGAGCAGACGATTGTATTGATTTAATTCATGTTGACCTTTGGGGAAGTTATCGTACTCGTTCTTCTTGTGGTGCTACTTATTTTCTAACAATTGTTGATGATCATTCACGAGCTGTTTGGGTTTATTTTCTCCTTGATAAGACTGAAGTACCTCAGATTATTAAAAACTTTTGTGTTATGGCAACTAGACAGTTTGGTAATCAGGTTAAGATTATTCGAAGTGATAATGGGACTGAGCTTCGTCCCTTAAAGTCGTACTTTCTTGAAAACGGTATTCTGTTAGAAACATCTTGTATAGGCACATCTCAACAAAATGGACGGGTGGAAAGGAAACATCGACATATTTTGAATGTTGCTCGGGCATTTCGGTTCCAAGCCCATCTTCCCACCACATTTTGGGGAGAATGTGTTTTGGCTGCATGTCATCTTATTAATCGGACGCCGACTCCGTTGCTCAAAGGTAAATATCCATATGAAATTCTTCATCACAAACCTCATGTTCTTGATTTTCTCAGGGTCATTGGATGTTTTTGCTACGCACATCATCAGCGCAAAGATAAAGATAAATTTGGTGATCGGGGTAGAAAATGTGTATTCGTTGGATACTCTTTAGGTCAAAAGGGTTGGCGTGTATATGATCTGGACACTAAAGTATTTTTTTGTATCCAAAGATGTAGTATTTTTTGAGGACGTATTCCCATTCCAGATTATGAATCTGTTCAGGCCCCACCTAGCATTACAGCTGACTTGAACACCTACTATGGAATCGATGATGACGCCCTTGGTTTGGGCAACACAGATGATCACCTGGTTATGGCTGAGCCTCGTTCAGATTCCAAGGGAAGTGAAACTAGGGATAACAACGAAACGAACGTCAATGAGCCAGAATTAAATGATGATGCATCTCATGCGGAGCCTGTGTATGGACAAGGTCAGCGTGAACACCATCTTCCTGTCCGATTTCAGGACTATATTATGCACACTGTTTGATGCACTTCTGACCCCCCCTACGTGTTCGACTCATACTACATCGTCCTCAGGTACTCGATATCCCATAACTAATTATGTAACATGTAATAGTTTTACTGCCAAACATCGCGCTTTCTTGGCTGCAGTTACTGCAGTTACTGCAACTGCAGTTACTGCAGTTACTGAACCTGAACGACATGTACCGACCGAGATGTTGGACCGTGATGTGCACGGGCCCAAGCCCATGAATCAAGGACCTAGCCCAGCTAAACATATGCCGGGGTGTGGTTCGTATGCTGATTTATGCTGATTTCTTAGGGATAAAGTCATGTCCCTAATATACCGCAGAGTTAGCAAGTAGAATCCAAGTGTTGTACAAATACAGAGGATCCTTATCCAAACAAGGAGACCTCATCTACAAGATAACTGGGACAAACGATCATCCTTATCAGGATTCTTTCTCCCAAGAATATGAGTTCTACCTCAATATGGGTTCCTTGACTTCCTTAACAAGTCATGACTCATTCACCTACAACTAAATAAACAGGACCACAACACGAGTAACGGGTAATGAACTCTTTTGCCTCTATCTCTAGTCAATTGATTTCTCTTTACTTTTATCACACATAACAGATTCTTACTCTCACGCCGGAGGGCCTTCGCCGGTGAAGCCCCGGCTAGTTCACTTTTATTGTTTCGTGTGTGTAGATCTGATCGAAGAGTTCTCTTTGCTGGATTTATCCGAACCGTTAGACGAAAGGCTGATCCGGTACGTTTTGGCAGCATCAGAACCCAATTCATATTCTGAAGCTGTTAAAGATGTAAGATGGCGTGATGCTATGCACCAAGAAATTGATGCTCTTGAAAAAAATGGGACCTGGACCGTAGAGAGTTTGCCATCACAGAAACGCGCTATTGGTTGCAAGTGGGTATACAAGATTAAGTATAACTCTGACGGTACTGTCGAAAGGTATAAGGCTCGATTAGTCATTCTTGGCAATAGACAAGTAGAAGGACTTGACTACAACGAAACGTTTGCTCCCGTAGCCAAGATGGTTACCGTACGCACATTTCTTTCTGTTGCTGCTGCTCAAAATTTGGAACTTTACCAGATGGACGTGCATAATTCTTTCTTACAGGGCGATTTGCACGAGGAGGTATATATATGAAATTGCCCCCGGGTTTTAGTGATTCACGAGGGGAAGTGTGCAGGCTTCGAAAGTCCTTATATGGACTGCGACAAGCTCCCAAGTGCTGGTTCTCCAAACTTATGACTGCTTTGAAACAATATGGTTTCCTTCAGTCTGGTTCAGATCACTCTCTTTTTACTTACAAGCGGGCCGATACAATTTTATATGTTCTTGTTTATGTTGATGACTTGATCATTGGTGGTAATAATACAGCCACCATAAACTCATTCAAAACCTACCTTGGTGACTGTTTTCATATGAAGGATCTCGGTGTTTTGAAGTATTTCTTAGGAATTGAAGTTTCCCGTGTCCAGGAGGGTTTGATTTTTTTGTCAACATAAGTATGCATTGGATATAATTGCTGATGTGGGGTTACTCGGTTCCAAACCTTCTGCGTTTCCCCTAGAACATAATCATAAACTAGCCTTGTCAGATAGCCCTTTGTTGAAAGATCCAAAAAAATATAGACGTTTGATTGGGCATCTAATTTACTTGACCATTACTCGCCCTGAATTGAGCTATTCAGTTCATCTCTTAGCTCAGTTCATGCAAGCTCCACGACTCGATCATTGAACTGCGGCGTTATGTGTGGTTCGGTATCTAAAGCGACATCCCGGACAAGGCATTTTACTCTGCTCCAACTGTGATCTTCGACTCTCAGCCTATTGCGATTCGGACTGGGCATGCTGTCCTCTTACTCGTCGTTCATTAACCGGCTATCTGATCTTTCTTGGTGACTCACCGATTTCTTGGAAAACGAAGAAGCAACACACTGTTTCTCGCTCTTCAGCTGAAGCTGAGTATAGAGCTCTTGCTGCTGCCACGTGTGAGCTCAAATGGTTAAAAGGTCTACTTATCTCCTTTGGCATTTCACATACCAAACCGATGCGTATTTATTCTGATAGCATATCTGCTATGCATCTTGCACCCAACCCAGTGTTTCATGAACGCACCAAACACATTGAAATTGATTGTCACTTTGTTCGTAATGAGCTTCAATCTAAGAACATTTCCACATCGTATGTTCATACTACACGACAGTTAGCTGACATCTTGATGAAAATCCTTGGTCGACAACGATTTTGTGATTTCCTTTCCAAGTTGGGCGTTCGGGATCTCCACGCTCCAACTTGAGGGGGAGTATTGGCAGACGGGCTCCATGTACAGAAAGAGTAAGAGTGGGATCTATGTACAGAAAGAGCAAGAGTTAGGAACATATAAAGTTTAGACAGAAAGGTTGAAAGTTAGGATTTAAAGTTAGGATTTTGTATTCTTATCTCTAGTCTTGTTTTCTCCTCTTGATAGCCTGTATATATATGGTTTGCTCTTAGAGTAAAAATACAGGGAAATAAACAGAAATATTCCCCACGTATTTGTTCAGGTAGCGAATAGTAGTGGATAATTGTTGTGAGTATGACAAGTGAGTCCCATTAAATAAAAAATATAAAAAAAATTCTATCTGAGAAAGTGTGATCTTTCGATGGGGCACCAAAAAAGGAAGTTTGAGCACGTTGTTATGGGATGGAGGGAGTATATAGATGTATGTAAATGTAAAAACAAAGAATAGCATTCTTATAATCTGTTAAACACCCCAGGTATATAATAGTTGTTCTCACTCGGTCCCGGTTTAAAGTTCTTAGTTTGACTTTGCATGCTTATTAAGAAACTAATACAAAAATGAGTCAACAAAAGTAGTGAGTTGATGATATGATTTTCTAAAATACTATCAAAGCAAGTGAGTGAAAAGTAGGTTAGGTAAGTAATTGTTTTTTTGTAATTCATGAACTTTATGAGGGCAAGAGTGTCCAAAACACTGTTCACACTTTTCCATTTACGGAATTAGGCAAACTAAGAACCTTAATCTGGGACAAACCAAAAAGGAAAGTAAGAACCTTAAACTAGGACGGAGGGAGTATCATTTTTATTGGGCCGAAACTTTCAATCATATATATTTCAATACGTATAGAGATATACACAAAATATGCTAAGATCTATCATATACAAACTGCACCATAATTTTGGTTTTTGGTTAGCAGTTGAGGAGATTGAGTAGGGAAACTCTAGTTTTAATCATATGCCTATATATGCATTCTAATCCTTCTTGAAGATCTTCAAGGTTTATATCCAATTGTTCAAGCTCCTTCTGCAAATTTTCCACTTGCAAGTCAGAAGATTTCTTAGCAAGCTCAACATCCACCTTCTCAACTAGACTTATTTCAGGTGATTCATCTGATGCTATGCGCTTTGATCCCATCAGTTTCGAAAACAAAGACCACTTTTTCGAGTTTGACCCAACAATCATGCACAACAATGATTCCAACACGTTAAAAGTAACTGATTCCACCTCTCTTAAAGAAACAACTGCATCTGTTTCTTGAATTTTCTTGGTAGAAGAACTCTTGGAATTCTTCAAGGTCTTTAATATAGCTTTCTTTACTGTCTTTCTTTGAGTCTGGTATACTTGAATTGCATGTGCAAGTTCAATGGTATTGCCTCTTTTCCTGCGCAGAATTGATAAAAGTTCTTGTGCAGAGTTCCTTGTTATCGACAAGTTATCCTTGACAGCAGTACACAAATCCAAAAGCCTGAGAAGTTCATCCAACAACTCATTCACCACATCATTTTGGCCTTCTCGAGATAAGGCTCTTTGTGTGGTAGGCAATAAAAACATATGGTTTACTGATGTAAACAAATTGTTTAGATCATCTATCTTTTGGCCTATAGATGAAGATGATGATGAAGTAGTGGCTATGGAATCATTGAGTTCAGAGATTTGGTTTGATCTAGATGGCAAGCTAATAGACCGAGCATGGAAATGGGTTTTCCGGATTGAAGAAAATGAAGCCATTTTATAAACAAGAGAGAGAGAGATAGAGAGAAAATGTAGAAGTTTGTTGGGCTAGTTTGCCTTTCTCACTTCACGATCACCATATATATAGCAAAGCAAGGGAGACATGAAGAATCCCAACGCGTTCAATAATCGACATGGCTCATTACTGATAACGTGCATTTTCAAATGGCTTAACTAACATGATTCGCAAATATCGTATTTTTTATTGAAGCGCACGGATGTGCAGGAATTCAATTATCTTGTAATAATTGTAGCATTCAAGAAAATCATCAGTTAAATATATGAAGTATCTTACATTGTCTTAAACAAATGTCTCCTACTCACCATGTCTCCACCTCCCCCAACAATCATTGACCAAATTTATCTTATTTTATAAAGAGGCAAATAATATATGCATCCCACGAACGGATATTTTTCTTAAAATATGCAGAGGTGATTGAAGTTCACATAACAGAGCATTTAGATCTAAGTGAAGATCACTCTCTGAAATTTGAACATATGGAGATTCCTCTTGTCCCAGTTGCGTAATGACAATTTTAACTATGTTCGCAGAGAAATATAATACACGTATTCATGGAAATTTGAACATATGGACAAATGAAATATGAACACATGGAGATTCTATATTCTAACATTGTACTATTAAGTATTAACTATACAGAAAATCTTTGGAAATACGCGTTTTACACGCGTCTTAGTGTAAAACTTGTTTTTTAAATGGAACGTTACTAAAAGACGCGGTGGCATTTTTTTCAAATAACTGGAACTTACGAAAATCCTTCAGGCACTTTTTTACACTGTAGGAGGCATTTTGCAATACTACAGGATGCACATTTTAATACTAAGGCAGGCACTTGTTTTAGAACTTAGAAAAACTCGCCTGACACTTACAAAGACTCACCGGGCAGTTTTTTATACTATACGAGGCATTTTGCAATACTGCAGGAGGCACTTTTTAATACTAGAGCAGACACTTGTTTTGAAAATTTTAAAAACCCACCAAACACTTGTTAACAATGTAAGAGGGATTTTTCAATATTTCAAGAGGCACTTTGTAATAGTAAGACAGGCAGTCTTAAAACGCGTTTTTCACAAGAACGGCTATTAACTATATTGGTGGAAAACCAGATCACTCATTTCTTAGTCATGATCGTAAAGAGCAATGAATACAAAACAGTGGTTTCTTCTAGCAAGACGACATATTTATGTCCTAAAAGATTAAGATTAGAGAAAAAAAACCAGAAAATCCTAGTTAATATAATACAAGATTATGAACTCCAGTACAAAGATTAATATTGCTTCATTGTTTTCCTTTCCTTTTATTCTGATTGAAATCTTTTTACTGCCTCCTATAGAGAAGACGAATTCTTGTAAAAGGCATCTCAAATTGTATTGATTTGTGTCTCAATATATATACAAGAGAGTACTTGTTGAACAAGTAAATACTTCCTAGCTATAATAAAGACCTAATGTAAATAGGAAAGAAACAACATAAGGAAACTAAATATAATACAATTTAGTCTACGAATCTATATCTCTAACATGCCCCCGCAAGATGGACGACCGGTAAGTGAGGCCGTTAGGCCAATCATGGACAAAAGAAGGTGGAACCGTGCTCGAGGAAGCGGCGTTGTTAACAAATCATCTAGTTGATCATTGCTAGAGATAAAAGAGACACGTAAAGTGTTGTTTTGAACTTTTTCACGGACAAATTGATAATCAAGACCAAGATGCTTCATCCTTGAGTGAAATCGTGGATTAGCAGCAACATAAGTAGCACCCAAATTATCACAATAAACCACAGGAGAAGAAGGAGAGGGACGCCCAAGCTCAACGAGAAGATTTTGAAACCAAATAACTTCTGCAGTAGTAGTAGCTACCGCCCGATATTCAGCTTCAGTAGATGACTGAGCCAATGTCCTTTGTTTCCGTGAACTCCAAGAAATTGGGTTCTTGCCCAAATAAACAATGTAACCAGTTGTAGATACATAATTATCCAGGTCAACAGCCCAATCAGCATCAGTAAAGGCATGTAGTTTGAGTGGAGAATCTTTAGAGATGAGTAAACCATCAGAGATGGATCCCGCAAGGTACCGAAGAACACGCTTTAAGGCAGCCGAATGTTCATTAGTGGTTTTGTGCATAAACTGTGATAGCTGATTAACAGCAAAAGATATATCCATGCGGGTTAAAGATAGATATTGCTAGCTGCCCACCAAGACTCGGAACTCGGACTGATCAGGTAATGGTGTGCCCCGATTGACATAGAGGGACGGAGAAGGTGCCATTGGTGTAGGTACCGGTTTGGACTCAGACATATGAGAGGGGGAAAGAAGATCCTGAATATATTTTTGGTGACTGAGAAGAATACCTTTTGGGTGAGGGAGGACTTCTACACCGAGAAAATAAGAGAGAGTGCCAAGATCCTTAAGGGAGAAGCGAGAAGAGAATGTCGATATGAATGAGTTCAAGAGTTGATTATTGGAGTCAGTAATAATGATATCATCGACATAGACAAGTAAATAAATGATGCCAGTTGAAAGATGAAGAGTGAAAAGAGAGGAATCGGAAACACAGTTTTTGAATCCAAGAGAGAGAAGAGGAGAAGTCCAAACATCACTATAGAGAATATTAAGAGGACCAAAAGATTGAATTGTATTATGCACAAAACTGCACCATCATTTCGGTTTCAGCTAGCAGTTGAGAACATTGAGAAATACAACTCTGGTTTTGATTAAAAGTCTTTATACACATTCTAATCTTTCTGGAGCATCTTCTTGACTCATCTCTAGTTGTGTAAACTCCTAAAAAATTTCAGTAAGTAGATTTGTATATTTCTTTGACAACTCGATCTCCACATTCTCAACTGGACTTATATCTGAGATGATAAATCACATGCTACACGCTTGGACCCCTTCAATTTCGAAACCAAAGACATCTGTTGTAAGTTTTATCAGAGAATCATGCACAACAATGATTCAAACACCCCAAAAGTAATTGATTCTACATCTCTTAATTATATTCTTGGCAGATAAACTCTTTGAGCTCTTCACGGCTTTAAGAATAGCCATGTTTACTGCGGTTCTTTGGGATTGGTACAAATCCAAAAGCCTGAGAAATGTTTTGGCTTTCTTGGGCCATGACTCATTGGGTGGTAGTCAATAGAAGAACAATGTTAAGAGAAGTAAGCAAATCCTTAAGACCATCTATTGTTTGGCCTAATGATCATGAAGTGGTCCGGACTGAATCATCAAGTTCAGAAATTTTGATTCGTCTAGATGAGAAGCTAATTGACGGAGCATGGAAGTGTGTTCTTGAGATTGAAGAAAAGATGCCGCTTTTGTCAACAAGAAATGGAAAGAAAAAATGTTGAAGCTTTTGAGCTATTTTGCCTTTCTTTATACGCGAGCATTGTATATATATAAAGGAAAGCAAGAAGAATCTCCACACGTACATCTTGTTTAGCTATGGTTACACAATGTCCGCCTCCCACCACGTTCACAACCTGTTACTTGTCATCGAAAGAACATTTTTAAATGCTTGCACGAATTAAGTAAATATTCAATTGTATTTAATTATTGAAGGATAGTAGAAAATCAACATTTGGATCTAGAAACTCTCTCACGTATATGTCCTACCCTTGTTTCTACCTCCCGAACACGCTACTCAAAAAATGTCTTTTTGGAGACTATTTATTTGGGACAATAATTTTCAATGGTCCTTTTTTCAATATTTTTGGGACATCTCTATTTTGTGACAACATTTCTCTAATTGTCTCTATTTTGAGACAATTTTTTTAGTGATCCTTATTTAACATGTTATATTTATGTCAAGGGATGTAATTGTTTTCTCTAAAGTATTTGTTGCATCCTCTTAATGAGACTCCTATTCCGTCTCAGTGCTTTCCTAAATTCAAACGAGAATGATATTTTAGGTTATTTAAGACAGTAAACTACCATCCCAAATAGTATGTTTTTTCATAGTTATAGTCATTTATTGACCATATTATGCAACATATGACCACATTTTTACAATCAATGCAATGAGTTACAATTTGAAAGCTTAATAAAACATACTCCCTCCGTTCCAGCTCACTTGACACCTTTTGACTAAAACTGGTCAACTTAAGGTCGGTTTGACCAACACTTTATAGAAATATTTATGTTCCAAAAAAAAATTAAAAATTGTTATTGAGAGGATTTTTAATGGTGATCATTTTACATTTTTTTAATTTTTATTCGGATCATAAATATTTCTATAAAGTGTTGGTCAAAACGACCTTAAGTTGACCAGTTTTGGTCAAAAGGTGTCAAGTGAGCGGGGGATAGAGGGAGTATGTTTTATTAAGCTTTCAAATTGTAACTCATTGCATTGATTGTAAAAATGTGAAGTTCATTCCGACTTCCGAACCGAGCTCTGCCCTGAACACCATAATCGCGTCGGCATCTCGTTGATCTCCAAGGGAGATCATGATTATGATGACCCTATCGTTACTAATCCTGCCTCTTCTTTTCCAGATGATTTTAATGGTACTGGAGTATCTACGGTGGGTTCTTCTAATGGCTTGGTTTGCTTCAATTTCAGTCGACAAGATGACAAGATGAATAGCTATTTAGGAGTATGGAACCCTTCCACACGAAAATTTAAAACCCTACCAAATCCTCGTATTTGCTCTTGGAATCTTGATCCTTGTAGTACTAGTGTTAGCTTCTCGTAAATTCCTTGTACTACCGGAAGTTACAAATTGGTGAAAATTTTGGTTTATATGGTGGCTGATCAAGGTAAGAACGACAGATATGTAGCCCGTGTTAAAAGTCCACCGACTCTTCCTCTTTTTACATTTATTTCATTCACATTGTCCAGATTAATCCTTGTCTATTTGTTTCTCATTGATTAATCCTTACATTAATTGGGAAGTGTCTAGATGGCTGCCACCACCAAGTATAAAAGGGCTGCTAGTGCCAGCCATTTTTATTATCAAGTGAAGTCATTCTCTTCCTTAAAGAGTATAGTCTCTGTAGAGAGTCAAGTATTTGGTTTGGCATATTCAGTCTAGTATCTGCCTGTTTTGAGTCTTGTAGTTTTGAATTTTTCTATTGAATAAAATTATATTTTTGGGTTCATCGCTTCCGGCTTCGTGTTCAACAATTGGCATCAGAGCATTGGACGGTCCCTCCGGTACATGCTCGAATTTTTTGTTCGAGACTGTTAGCAAGAGAGTTGCTGAGTTACTGTTCGGTGTGTCCGAAGGTCGAGCATATACCGGTGGCGGTGGTTCGAGCAGGAGACGACCAAGATTATGGCGGATATGGGTGTTGCAAGTACTATGGGGAAACTCAACCACTCCAATTACAGTACATGGAAGACGCGCATGCAGTTTTACTTGAAAGGCCAAGACTTTTGGGATGTCATTAATGGCGGTGCAATTACAGAACCAACAGAGGCAGAGGCCCTAAGAAGATGGAACATAAAATGCGGTAAGGCAATGTACGCAATGTCGATTACTGTGGAGGATGAGTTATTGCAGCACATTAAGGATGCGAAGACACCCAAAGAGGCGTGGGATACTTTGGAGACTGTCTTCGCAAAGACCAATGATGCCAAACTCCAACGGCTCGAAAACGAGTTCTTATCTATCTCCCAGCAACAAATGACAGTAAGCAAATACTTTATTAAAGTTAAATATCTAGCCGAAGAAATTACAAAATTGGATCCTGAAAATCCCATTAGTGAGACCAGACTAAGGCGGAAGATTATACACGGCTTGAGGCCCGAGTTTCAAGGAATACTCACGTCGATCCGTGGATGGGCAACACAACCAACTCTAACTGAGTTGGAAAGTCTTTTAGCGAATCAGGAGGCTCTTAATAAAGAGATGTCTGGAGTGTCAATCAAACATGATGATGATGAGGCTGCTCTCTTTTCCAAACGAGGTAGTGGAAGACAAGAAACTACAAGACCAAGTGGTGGCCACAAAGAGCCACGTGATCGAACGAGTAGACAAGACCGAAGCTTCTTATCGTGTTCGAGTGTTTCACAAGAGAAAGACTTGCAGCAAAGGGGAGCTCGACATTTCAAGGACAAAGACAGAAAAAATCAACGCTGGGATGTGAAGTGCTATAAATGTCATATGAAAGGTCAGTTGCCGATCACAACGAGTAGAAGGGAATATTGTGACACCATCTGAGACAACACCTGAGAGTGAAGAGGAATGGGACTTTGAAGCTTCACTTGCGATTGATGAAGATGAGCCGTACAAGGAGTTTGCAACATCAAGGGCAGTCAATCCAGTTGAAGAAGAGGCAGCCCTTATAAGTGTAAGTGAAGAATTAATTGACCATAATAAGGACTGGATAGTAGATTCAGGATGCTCAAACCATATGACAGGAGATAAAGAAAAGTTGTCAAGCATTACTAAGTACAATGGGGGAAGAGTTGTGGTGATTGCCAATAACTCAAAGCTGCCAATTACTCACACTGGTAGGACAATGATTACGCCGCGCTTTAACTCTGACCAAGTGGATCTGGAGAATGTCTACCATGTACCAGGCATGAAAAAGAATCTGCTTTCAGTATCATAGCTGACTGCCTCAGGAAAATATGTGGTATTCGGCCCAGATGACGTGAAGGTATATAAGAATCTTCAACCAGCAACAAGACCAATCATGGAAGGCCGTCGTGTAGAGTCTGTGTACGTGATGTCAGCACAAGAGGCGTATGTTGATCGTACTAGGAGGAATGAAACTGCAGATTTATGGCATGCAAGGCTAGGCCACGTGAGCTATCACATGTTGAAAGGAATAATAAAAAGGTCTATGCTTAATGGCCTTCCCCAGCTAGAGGTGCGTGATGATACTATATGTGCTGGATGTCAATATGGTAAAGCTCATCAATTACCATACGAGGAGTCAAAGTTTCGAGCTAAGGTGCCATTAGAATTGGTTCACTCTGATGTATTTGGCCGTGTAAAGCAAGAGTCCATCAGTGGATGTCGATACATGATAACCTTCATTGATGACTACTCAAGATATGTGTGGGTCGATTTCATGAAAGAAAAGTCAGAAGCACTTGCTAAGTTTAAGGAATTCAAGGAAAGAGTTGAAAGAGACGTGGGGAAGAAAATCTAGACTCTACGGACGGACAATGGAGGAGAATATACCTCAAACGAGTTTTGTGCTTACCTTCAAGAGTGCACGATTCGTCGCCAGCTTACATGTCCACGGACTCCACAACAAAATGGAGTAGCGGAGCGGAAAAATAGGCATCTTGCTGAGATTTGCAGGAGTATGCTACATGCCAAGAACGTGCCGCCATAATTTTGGGCGGAATGCATGAAGACAGCCGTGTACGTGACCAATAGGCGGCCACAAGCAAGGTTGAAGTTCATCTCACCACATGGGAAGCTCTGGAATATCAAACCCACAGTAAGTCATTTACGTGTTTTTGGTTGTGTTTGCTACGTATTTGTTCCTGATATTTTACGCAGCAAATTTGATAAGAAGGCTATACGGTGCATATTCGTGGGTTATGATAATGAGAGAAAAGGATGGAGATGTTGTGATCCCACAACGAACAGCTGCTATGTGTCACGAAATGTTGTGTTCGATGAAGCATCTTCATGGTGGTCATCACGAGCTGACTTGCTTCCAGATTCTAGGGAAATGGAAGAAGTATTAAAGGAAAAGTTAGACAAAAATCAAGATCACCCAACCCCAAGTAGAGCTGAGTCAAATTCGAGGTCTGATCAGACGAGTCCCCGAGGAGAGTTGCCATTACAAGGTGGTAATGATGAAGACTCGAGTGTAGGTCCACCTCCGAAAATAAAGTTGCTTAGTGATATATATGCTCGTTGCAATCTATGCATGGTTGAGCCCGATTCCTTTGATGAAGCATCAAAAGAAGAAGTCTGGAGGAAGGCTATGGAGGAGGAGATACAAGCATTAAGAAAGAATGAGACTTGGGACTTGGTGCCGAAGCCAAAAGACGTGCAACCCATATCATGCAAATGGGTATACAAAGTGAAGACTAAAGCTGATGGATCGATTGAGAGGTATAAAGCGCGACTCGTAGCTCGTGGATTTTCACAACAGTATGGCCTTGACTACGATGAGACATTTAGCCCCGTGGCAAAGATCACTACGGTATGAGTTTTACTAGCATTTGCAGCAAGTAAAGCGTGGAAGTTATGGCAGCTAGATGTCAAGAATGCATTCTTGCATGGAGAATTAGATCGAGTAATTTACATGGAACAACCTAGAGGGTTCGAGAACGCTGCCCATCCAGAATTTGTTTGCAAGTTAAAGAAAGCTCTGTATGGGCTTAAGCAGGCACCCAGAGTGGGTGCCTGGTATGGCAAGATTGTAGAGTTTTTAACTCATAGTGGTTTTTCGGTGACGCCAACAGATTCAAGCCTATTCGTGAAGTTTAATGTTGGGAAACTCACTATAGTACTTGTCTATGTCAATGATCTCATTATCACAGGAGATGATGTCCATGAGATTCATCAAGTAAGGGAAAATCTTTCGGTAAGATTTCAGATGAAGGAGCTTGGAGAGCTGAGGCATTTTCTTGGTCTAGAGATTGAGTATACTATGGAAGGATTGTTCTTATGCCAAAACAAATATGCAAGGGATCTGTTGCAGAGGTTCCGAATGCTAGAGTGTAAGCCTGTGACAACCCCACTGGAGGTTAATAAGAAATTATGTTCAGATGAAGGACGAAATCTTGAAGATGGTACTGCCTATAGGAAGTTGGTTGGTAGCTTGATCTATCTCACATTGACCCGGCCTGATATATCATTCGCAGTTGGAGTAGTAAGCAGATATATGCAAAAGCCAAAGAAGCCTCACATGGATGCTGCTAAGAGAATACTAAGGTACGTAAAAGGTACACTTCACTATGGCATTCTTTATAATAAAGGAGCACATGTTGATGTAGTTGGGTATTGTGATGCGGATTATGCTGGTGATCACGACACAAGGCGATCCACTACTGGTTATATGTTTACTCTTGGCTCTGGAGTGGTATCTTGGTGTAGTAAAAGACAACCAACTGTCTCACTGTCTAGTACAGAAGCAGAATACCGAGCAGCTGCGACTGCAGCACAAGAGTTAGCTTGGTTGAAGCAACTAATGGAGGATCTTCGACAACCAGTTAACCAACCTGTACAACTGAACTGTGATAACCAGTCAGCAATATGCTTGGCCGAGAACCCAGTGTTCCATGCTAGGACCAAGCATGTGGAGGTACACTATCACTATCTGCGGGAGAAAGTGCTACGTGGGGAGATCAAGATGAAGCATGTAAAGACCGAATACCAAGTTGCAGACATTCTCACAAAAAGCTTATGTTTGTCAAAGTTCGAAGCATTACGAGAGCAACTTGGAATGACGCCGAAGACGAGAAAGTAGTCGGTGAAGGGGAGTGTTAAAAGTCCACCGACTCTTCCTCTTTTTACATTTATTTCATTCACATTGTCCAGATTAATCCTTGTCCATTTGTTTCTCATTGATTAATCCTTACATTAATTGGAAAGTGTCTAGATGGCTGCCACCACCAAGTATAAAAGGGCTGCTAGTGCCAGCCATTTTTATTATCAAGTGAAGTCATTCTCTTCCTTAAAGAGTATAGTCTCTGTAGAGAGTCAAGTATTTGGTTTGGCATATTCAGTCTAGTATCTGCCTGTTTTGAGTCTTGTAGTTTTGAATTTTCTATTGAATAAAATTATATTTTTGGGTTCATCGCTTCCGGCTTCGTGTTCAACAGCCCGTGTTCATGTATTCAGCATGGGCGCGTATAGTTGGAGGGAAGTATTATTTTAGGGCGCCAAAGATGATAGATTTCATGAGCTGCCTGGCTTTATAGGTAACAAACCAGGTGTAGCCAACTGTTGTTTGTATTGGTTCGGAAATTCCCTACATACGGAAGCGTCTATGTTAATTTTTGACATGGAGAAGGAAGTGTTTAGGCAAACATGCATGCCGTACCCTTTGTATTCCCATTCTGATTTTTCTTGGTCAAGATGTGCTCTCACTGTTTTTGGGGAAGATCTTGTAATGCTTACATATGTTTATCGAGGGACAAAAATGGGTGGTGGAAAGAAAGAATCGGACTTGTTTTTGGAAGCGTGGATCTACAACGGGATGAATGAGTCGTGGACAGAGAAAATCAAGCTTGGATCTTTTCCTAAAGACGATCGTCCGATCGGGTACTGGGGAAGTCGGGAGATGATAATTGGGCACAACTATTGCGATGACAATGGTTCATCATATGCATATTTGTATAACCTTTATAGCAAAGTTACGAGGAGTACTTTCTGTCATGAGAGAGGGTGTAACTTGGTGCTCTACCCGTACATAGAAAGCCTGGTTCAAGTTTAGGATCATAATACCCAAATTGCTTTTTTTCTTTTAATTACATTTGCGCTACGCTTGATGTCATGTTTAATTTGATTTTAGATTTATAAAGTACTCCAGGGTTGAAGTTTATTGCTTCTTGATTTTACACGGTTTTGTTAAATGCTTAATAGTCATGATTGTTTTGTATGGATTTTTTTCCGCATTAATCAATGTTTTTTTTTTTTGAGGAAAAATGATGGCCCATTTCTTCTCCATTTGAGAAATCTAACAAAGTAAACTGCCCTGTAGAAGTTCGTGATTCTGTTTGTGGAAGCCTAATTTGTTCTGAATAATTGCTCGTCAAATTGTGTCCATGTAAGGCAAAGTGCGACAAGTTTTTTTTTTGTATTTCACTAGAACTATGTTATGGAAACACTATTAGTACAATTTGAATTGCAAGATTCTAATAGCTGCAAGGGGACCTCTTTGACAAGGAGCAACTCGGTATAAGGGTTGGCATTGACATATACTCGGTACTATATTTGACAATCTCTCCCTCCTAACTGCATCTCCAAACTATTCTAACCAAGGTTTTTATACGATAAACTTTTTAATTTGGCACAAGTAGCTTTGAGACCTAGTTTCGTACAATGATTTATTTTCTAAACTAATATATATTGTATCTAACGACGACGACATTATCAAAGCCACTCGTGTGACGGATGAAGTTAATATTCATATACTACATCAATTAGCTACGTGTGGTCAATGGGTGTTCGGAAGCAAGAGACATGGTGAGTAGTAGACATTGTTTGATTCACTGGTTCAATTATATTCTCAAACCATGTGGTAGGGTCTAGGGAGGGAGACAATGGGCGTAACTATTGCTTTGATCGTATCTTGAAATTTGTGGAGATGCTTCATGTCTCCATTTGCTTTGCTATATATATCAAGCTGATAAACAAACTAACGCATTATAGCAATCAACAAACGCTTCTTCTCTCTCTCTCTCTCTCTCTCTCTCTCTCTCTCTCTCTCTCTCTCTCATAAAAATGGCTTCTACTTCTTCAATCCCAAAACCCCACTTCCATGCTCGTTCTGTTAGCTTGCCATCTATTTCAAGCCAAATTTCTGAGTTTGATAATTTTGAAGCAACCACTTCATCATCATCAATGGGTCAAAAAGATATGGTGAACGAGATGGTAGATGAACTACTTAGGCTTTTGGAGTTGTGTAGCACAGCTAAAGAAGCCTTGTTAATGACAAGGGACTCTGCACAACAACTTCAATCAGCTCTACGCAGGAAAAGAGGCGATAATATTGGAGTCTCCAGTGCTATTCAAGAAAATCAATCCCAAAGGAAAGCAGTCAAGAAGATTGTTCTTAAAACCTTGAGACACTTGAACGGTACTTCCATCAACAAGAAAAATAAAGAAACGCCTTTACGAGAGGTGGAATCAATTACTTTAAAGATGGTTGAATCATTTTTGTGCTTCATTATTGGGTCAAACTCACAAAAGAAATCAACCAAATGGTCTGTGCTTTCCAAAATGATGGGGACAAAAAATAAATGCGATGAATCATCCGAGACAAGTCCAGTAGAAAAGGTGGATACTGAGTTGGCAAAGAAATCTGCTAGCTTCCAAGTTGAGAATGTGCAGAAGGAGCTTTCACAACTAGAGATGAGCCTTGAAGATTTTCAAGATGCATTAGATTCCATTTATAGTAATTTGATCAAATCTAGAGTTTTCCTACTCAATACCCTCAACTGCTAGTAGAAAATAAAATAAAAATCGAGATGCAGTTTTGTATATGATAGATTAATTAGGAACTTTGTAAATTACCATATAACTTTAACAACATCAATGCCAAAAGGCCCAAAACCTTACTTGAAACAATTATGCATTATAAAAGTAATGGTTCAAAACGGGGATCTAAGCAATAAATCACAGCTTCATACAGTTTTTCAATTCATCGAATTATTAATCCGTTAATGGTAAACTTGATTTCCCCTCTAATGTTCTCTGCTGTGTAGAAAGTCACAAATTGGATCATGAAATGATTCCATCAAGGCTCTTAAATAATGTATCCTACTCACCATGTCTCTACCTCCCCAGCAGTCATTGACCATATTTAGCATTATAAATGTACTAATTGCAAATAAAATAGCTTCAAGCACATGTGTGACTTTGACAGTCTTGGCTAATTCAGAAATTGATAACTGTGTAAACCTTGGCTAGAATAGTCGGGATATTAGCTGTAGATGCAATTAGGAGGGAGGCATTCAGTGGCGGATACACAGAGGAACGAGAGGGGGCCGTGGCCCCCACTGACTTTCTAAAAAAAAATATATATTAAAACCCGTTTAAACTGTTAGAAGGTATTCACTGGGGAGAAAAGAGGCATGGGAAAATTTTCTTCTTGATCATTAATTATCAGAGATTACAAAGTATATATACACAAGACTCAAGGTACACCCTACTTACCATAAACTAGGACTCTCTATTGTTGGTCAATTATTTACAATATATATCACAATAACTCTAGATATCTTGATTGATACTTAGCTAAACAACCACACCCGATATCTTGATGTAACAACCCCAAGATCTCATCTAATACCCCCCCTCAAGCAAGACGTCCATAGGGAAGGCGAAGCTTGATCGAAAGTGCTTGAAAGCGAGGTTTGGGAAGCCCTTTGGTGAACACATCCGCAAGTTGATCCTCCGTAGAAACATAATGGAGTGTTAGGAAACCCCGAGTAACTAACTCACGAATAAAGTGAGTCAATCTCAATATGCCGAGTGCGAGCATGAAAAACAGGATTACGAGCCATATGGAGTGCTGAGAGGTTGTCACAGAAAAGGGAAAGTGGCGAAAAAGGTAGGCGCAACTCCCGAAACAGATAAGAAAACCAACGGAGTTCAGCAGTGGTCGTGGCAAGGGCCCGATATTCAGCTTCACTGCTAGAACGGGAGACAGTGGATTGTTTCTTTGCCATTCAAGAAACAATGTTTGGTCCAATGAAGATACATGCCCCAGTCGTTGAACGGCGATCATCGGGATCCCCTGCCCAATCGGCGTCAGAGTAGGCGCGAATGGAAAGATTGGGAGACTGATGAAAAGTGAGCCCAAGATCAAGTGTACCATTTATGAATCGGAGAATACGCTTGGCAGCAATCAAGTGGGTGGTCCGAGGTTGATGCATGAATTGACAAACTTGATTAACAGAGAAAGCGATGTCCGGTCGGGTCAAGGTGAGATATTCCAATCCGCCTACGAGACTGCGATACGTAGTGGGATCAGAGAGCAGGTCACCATCTTGACTGGATAACCGAGAGTGAGGTACAGTAGGAGTGGAAGAGGGTTTGCAGTCAGTCATATTGAAGCGAGTAAGCAAATCACGAGCATAGCGAGCTTGACCAAGTCGCAGTGTGTCGGCTGTACGGGTGGCTTCGAGGCCCAGGAAGAAGCTCAAATCTCCCAAACGACGACTGTCAAAAGTGTTGCAAATTTCATCAATAATGGTGGTGATGGCAGAGGGAGAAGAACCAGTAATGATGATATCATCGACATAGAGCAAAATGATCGTGGTAGAGTCATGGGAGTGTCGAATAAATAAAGAAGAGTCGACCGACTGTTGAAGAAGCCACAGCGAAGAAGAAAATCATGGAGACGCTGAAACCAAGCACGAGGAGATTGTTTCTGACCATACAGCGCTTTGTGTAGCTTGCACACGTGAGTGGGAGAAGTTGGATGAACAAAGCCAGGGGGTTGTTTCATGTAAACCTCCTCATGAAGAAACCCATTAAGGAATGCATTACGGACATCCAGTTGCTTAATGGCCCAATCCCTAGAGTGAGCAACTGAGAGAACCGTACGAATAGTGGAAGGTTTGACTACCGGACTGAAAGTTTCATCATAATCAAGCCCGGCTTGCTGCGTAAACCCTTGTGCAACTAAACGGGCTTTATGACGATCGAGAGACCCATCTGCTTTCCTCTTCACCTTGTAAATCCATCTACAGCCAACCACATTCATATCAGGCTGACACGGGACCAAAGACCATGTTTTGTTCCTGTGTAAGGCATCAATTTCCTCGGTCATAGCTGACTCCCAGTGGGAATATTTGGATGCTTGTTTAAAGGTGGATGGTTCATAAAATGGGTCATTGTTGAGAGCAACAAGACTATATTCTATGGAAACAGGTGAGGTATTGTCCAATAAATCAGTCATGCCACGATATTTGAGTGGAGGGGTTGAAGAGTTATTACCCGGACTGTCAGGGGTGGAGACTGAAGTATTAGACACGTCAGGAGCTGCTGGGGTAGACTGTGAGAGTGCAGGGGTAGACCCGGCAATAGGAGAAGCCGAGGGGATGTCTGGAGGAGAGGTCGCCAACTGCAAAGGAATGGGCGAGTGATGGAACACGGGCCTGGACTGCAAGGAAGCATTGGGATGAGGTGACCTGGGCTCATTGGAAGAAGCAGCATTGGGCCGAATATGGCTGGTAGGCCCAGAGGATGGACCACACGAATGGGGCCTGCTGGGCTGAGAGTGGAGGAGGACAGGTGGGCTGGCATGATAGTCCAAGTGTGGAAATGGTCCATCTGATGCGGCATGAGTACCTATAGGATGAGTGTTTGTATTGCTAGTGGACCAAGGAAAAGAGTTCTCATCAAATACCACATGTCGAGAAATATATAATTTGCCATTAGATAAATCCATGCAACGATACCCTTTACGAGAGTTATCATAACCAAGAAAGATGCAATGAGTTGATTTAGGCATTAATTTGTGAGCATTGGTAGCCACAATGTAAGGAAAGCAAGAACATCCGAAAACTTTAAGAAACCAATAATCTGGTTTTCTTTTCCGCAATTTTTGAAACGGAGACACAAATTTATGTTGACGCATTGGAAGACGATTAATAAGATACAGCCGTGTTAAAAGCCTCTAACCAAAATATGTAAGGGATTTTGGCTTTAGAAAGAAGACAAAGGCCCATATCAACGATGTGACGATGTTTACGCTCGACTATGCCATTTTGTTGTGGAGTATAAGGACAAGTGATTTGGTGTTTGATTCCAACATTCTGAAGAAAGAAATAAACGCTCAACTAGTGAATTCACCACCCCCAACGCTTTTAATTGTTTTGACTGTATGGACAAGAAGTAGAAAACGGAAGTTTGTGACTTTTATTAATATGGCAGGAATTACATGGAGAAAAATCTGAAGGAACAGATAAAGAAAAACGACTCTGTAATTAACTAAGGATAGAAAAGGAGGGGTGTCCTAATCTATGATGCCAAGACTGCGAGGAAGCGACGATGGGCAGAGCTTGAATGGAGGACGGGTGCCAAAGATAGACTCCATGCTCAAGGGTTCCATGGAGGAGAATACGATGCGTCTGGATTTCCTTAAGAACAAAAGAAGAGTGTGAGAATTCAAGAGTAGCGTTGTTGTCTTTACATAGTTTAGAGACAGAGAGAATATTTCGAGTAATAAGAGGGACATGTAAAATATTATTAAAGGTGGGGGAAGAGGAAGAAGTAGAGTAAGAAAAGGAACCTATATTAGAGATAGGGAGTGAGGAACCCATCGCCAATAATGACATCATCGCTACCCTTGTAAAGGGTGTGAAGAGCAAGATTGGAGAGGTCACTGGTGGTGTGGTGGGTGGCACCGCTGCAAGGAGCCAGGGTTTGAGTGGGGAAGGTAGTGGTCCGGTGGCAGAGTGGGCTTGGGGGTTTGAAGGACGAGTTTGGCGGGGAGAGGGGGAGGGTGGTGGAAAGACAACAGAAGGGTAGGCTTTTTGGAATTTGTGACATTGAGATAAGACATGGCCAATGATACGACAGTATTGGCATTTTCCTTTGAACTAGCCAGTGTTGGTGTCAAAGGAGGAATTAGGGTTTGTGGTGGAGGGGGAGTAGGTGGTGGTTTTGGAGGAGTTACGGTTGTAAGTGGGTCGGGTTTGGGCGGTCAAGGCAGTGGTGGGGAAGGGTGCGGGTGGGGTGTGCTGTTTTAAGGTGAGTTCATGGTGGATAAGTTTTTCATGGAGAGCTTCAAATGTGATGGGGGTGTCTCGGGCACGGATGGAGTCAATAACCGGTTTGTATGAATCATAGTCAAGACCTTTGAGGATCTTGGCTATGATGTCCTCAGGGTCCATTGGTTTGCCAAGGATAGCAAGTTTGTCGGTGTAGGATTTGACAGCATGAATGTAGTCTGAAATAGATAGGTTATTTTTGGTGAGGTTGGAAAGGTTGTCTTTGATTTGGAAAATATGACCACTAGGGTTGGCATAGGTGGTCTTCAGAATGTCCCAAGCTTCATGAGATGAGGCGGCTTGATGAACTAGGGGAGCGACGGTGGGATCAAGGGTTCCAATGAACGCACCAAGAATAAGTCTATCTTGGCGGCTCGAAGTGAGAGCAGCGGGATTGGTGATGGTGGAGGGTTTGGAGGAGGTATCGCCAGTGGCTGCGACAGAAGGGGTTGTGACGGTGAGATCGTCATCGGGTTTGGGGTGGGATCCATCAATAAATTTGAGAAGGTCAAGACCAAAGAGGATGGAGGTGATTTGGGAAGCCCATGTGAGATAGGTGAGTGGGGTGAGAGTTCGACAGTGAGATAGATCAACTAGGAGGAGTGGGTGGTTGCGGTCGGCGGTGTTGGGAATAGTGGTGTGCGAGGGTGGTGAGGGTATGCCGAATTTTGAGAGAGGGGAAGGTGTGGATCTTTTTGCTCTATACCATATGAGAATGTAAAAGCTGCATATTTTATTCACAGTTTCACAATATATAGATACAAGATGTAAAGTCCTAATTATGAACAATGTACTAGTTTCCTAATCTAAATACAAATGTAATCTCTACAATATATTCTAAGATACAAAGAGTAGGGAACAAGAAAGCCCTAGGTAGTAACTTGGCGGCTAGGGTTTTCCCGGTGGGTAGGGTTGACCCTCTAAGAATATGAGCAGCGGAGAGAAGAAGGAAAAACGTACATGGAAAAATTCCTTGATGATTGATACGTATCAGTGATACAACTATATATACAACTTGGTATATCCCTATCCCTAAGTTAAGAATCCTAATCTATATATGGTTACTAAAGATAACTCTAAATATAAATTATTCTAGCAATCTACACAATAATTAATTATCTATACATAAAATCCTAACCAATATTGTGATATCTCGGTTAATATCCCCCCTCAAGCGAGACGGCCATAAGGGAGGCGTAGCTTGACAGAAAGAGCAAGAAACCGTGGTTTAGGCAGGCCTTTGGTGAACACGTCAGCAAGTTGGTCATCGGACGTAACATATTGTAAACGAAGGAATCCACGAGTGACCAACTCTCGAACAAAATGATAATCAATTTCTATGTGACGGGTTCGAGCATGAAAAACGGGATTACGAGCCATGTGCAAAGCCGAGATATTGTCACAAAAAAGGACAGGTGGATTAAACGGAATGTGCAATTCTCGAAATAAATACGAGAACCAACGAAGCTCAGCAGTAGTTGTAGCAATAGCACGGTATTCCGCTTCACTACTGGAGAGAGAAACCGTGGTCTGCTTTTTAGCAGTCCAGGACACAAGATTGGGACCGATGAAAATACAAGCGCCAGTAGTAGAACGTTGATCATCAGGATCACCTGCCCAGTCAGCATCAGAGTAGGCAGTAATGGAGAAATTCGACGAGCGTGAGATTGAAAGACCCAACGACAGTGTGCCTTTGACGAACCGGAGAATGCATTTTGCTGCAACTAGGTGAGAAGATCGAGGTTGGTGCATAAACTGACACACCTGATTAACTGAGAATGCTAAATCAGGACGTGTAAGTGTGAGATATTGTAAGCCTCCAACAAGACTACGAAATGTAGTTGGGTCAGGCAATAACTCACCTTCCTGTGCTGACAGCCGAGAGTTTGGGGCAGAAGGTGTAGAGGCGGGCTTACAAGTTGCCATGTTGAAACGATCCAGAAGGTCAAGAGCATATCGTTTCTGACATAGGAGCAAGGTTGTGTCATCCCGAGAAGCTTCAAGACCCAAAAAGAAACTTAAGTCCCCTAGACGTCGACTATCAAATGTGGCACAGATAGCATCAATAATTCTCGAGACAGCAGAAGACGAGGATCCTGTAACGATGATATCGTCCACATATACTAGGATAAATATGGTGGAATCTGCAGTATGCCGGATGAATAATGAAGAATCCGACCGACTATTGATGAAATCGTGACGAAGGAGAAAATCATTAAGCCGTTGAAACCAAGCCCTAGGAGATTGTTTCAACCCATATAGAGCTTTATGAAGCTTGCACACCGAATTGGGATGAGCGGGATCAATGAAGCCAGGAGGTTGCTTCATATAAACCTCTTCGTTGAGAAACCCGTTGAGAAAAGCATTTCGGACATCCAGTTGCTTGATGTCCCAAGCCCGAGAATGAGCAACAGATAAAACAATGCGAATGGTGGAAGGTTTCACAACAGGACTGAAAGTCTCATCATAGTCAAGTCCTGCTTGTTGAGTGAATCCCTGTGCAACTAACCTCGCTTTATGTCGCTCGATGGAACCGTCTGCTTTGCGCTTGACCTTGAATATCCAGCGACACCCCACAACGTTCATATGTGGTTGGAGCGGAACAAGAGACCATGTCCGATTTTTATCGAGAGCTGTGAGTTCTTCTTTCATTGCCGATTGCCAATGATGAAATTTAGCAGCTTGTTTAAATATCCGTGGCTCATAGGAAAGCGGATCATTCTGAACAGCTACTAGTGCTGATGGTAATGGATATAACTCGGACAGTGGTCGATAACGAAGAGGTGGGGTGGATGAACCAGCTGGGTTGGATGTGGAAGGAGACTGACCAGAAGTTGCATGAGCAGAGGGAGTATCACCGACAGAAGGAAGACTGGAGGGACTACCACCTCGGTGTTATGAAATCCGGGGGCGTCAGGAGACGTAGGAGAGCCAGAGGGGGTCTCAGTGACAACTGGAGAACCATCAGGGATAGCAGATGACTGGGAAGAAAGTTGGAGGGGTACCGGGCTGTGATTAAAAACTCGCCTGGGCTGAACCGGAGAAGCAGGCTGAGTAGGAATTAGCCCAGGTGTTGAAGTGGGCCGTGGAGAAAACCCAATCGGCGGTGAAGGAGTTGGTAGTAGTCCAGCAGAATTGTGAGAGCCGAAGAGTGGGTTGGGTCCAGTAGTCACAAATTGATCCAAGTGCACATAGGGGCCGAACTGTGCACTGTTGTCTCCTGTTAACAATTTATTGATACTACTATCTTGCCAAGGAAAAGAAGATTCATCAAATACCACATGTCGGGATAAATAAACTTTTACATTTAATAGGTCTAAACAACGATATCCCTTACGAGTATTATCATACCCAAGAAAAATGCAATGAATTGATTTTGGCATAAGTTTGTGTGCATTGGTAGGGACGACATGAGGAAAGCACGAGCAACCAAAAATTTTAAGAAAACTATAATCAGGTTTCCTTTTCCATAATTTTTGGTAAGGAGACGCAAATTTATGTTGACGCATAGGAAGTCTGTTTATGAGATAGACAGCAGTATTGAAAGACTCTAGCCAAAATTTATATGGAACTTTAGCTTTAGCCATAAGACACAAACCCATTTCGACAATATGACGATGTTTACGCTCGACTACACCATTTTGCTGAGGAGTGTAGGGACAAGTCATTTGGTGTTTAATGCCTGCTTTTTGAAGAAATGAAGTAAACCCCCTACTAGTGAATTCACCCCCCCCCCATCAGTTTGCACAGTCTTGACAGTATGTATAGCAGAGATACGACGTGACAACTGATTTTCAATCTGAGTTTTAAAATTAGAGAAAATTTGTGTAACATCAGATTTGTGAGTCATGGGAAATTGCCAAACAAAACGAGAATAGTCATCAACAATAGATAGATAAAAACGATAGCCATTAATAGAGAAAACGGGGGCAGGACCCCAAACATCTAAATGAAGCATATCTAAAGGATTCAAAGCATTAAAAGTTCTAGGAGAAAAAGACAACTTGCTAGACTTTCATAACGGACACCAATGACAACAATGTTGATCATTAAGTTTATGACTCAAAGGTAAACTAAACTGACGATACAAAACTTTGAAAATGGGAGTTGACGGGTGACCCAAGCGGGCATGCCAAATATCCTGACTCGAACGTTCATCGAGAAGGGCGACGTGATTATTCTGCGACTTGGGGGTTGAAAGAGATCTTGTAGAGGCCACCGGAATTACTGCCAGTAATGATAGTCTCCTTGGTACGGTTGTCCTTAACACGAAAACCACACGAGTCAAGTTCAAAAAAGCAATTATTATCCTGAGAAAATTTACGAATGGATAATAAAGGTTTATGAATGCGTGGAACGTAAAGGACATTATTAAGCTTGAAAGAGCGATTATTAACAGTGACACACGAATTACCAATGTGGGAAATTTTTAACTTAGAACCATTACCAATTGTAATTGCTTCATTACCTGAGTATGGATATGACTCGGAGAACGAATTAGGATCCGGAGTTATGTGATCTGTGGCACCGGAGTCAAGGATGTGAGGATCCGAATACGCCATGTACGAAGAATTCTGCCGACAGTCCCGACAATCCCGAGCTGCATGACCAAACCGACCACACCATTGGCAAGTGACATCCGGGGAAGGAAGAATACCAGCTCCAGTTGGACCATTAGGACCCCCACGTGCTGCTGGAGGGGCACCCCCATGCCCCCAATTATTTCCATTACCACGGCCAGAAGAAAAATTAGGGCTCCAGTTTCCACCATTCCAATTGCCATTGTTGTTGTTCCAATTTCCCCGATTACCAAAGTTGCCTCCGTTTTGCCGATTACCCTGGTTCCTGTTTCGACCATTGCGCCCGCCCCGATTCTGCCCACCGGTGCGATTTTGACCATTGCCACCACTGTTGGCTGCCATGTTTGCCGCTGGAGGCGGAGAAAGTGTGTGAAGTGCGGCTATAAGCGCCGTGGTTTGGACAACAGGAGTGGCAAATTTTTGAAGAAGCATCTCTTCTTTTAGCAGTAGATCAGTCAAGATGTCCAGGGTAAGAGGATTTCGGGCATGGATAGCAGCGGCGGAAGTGAGGAACTCCTTATATTCCTGCCCCAAGCCGCCACAAATGCGCTGTATGAGCACGGCATCATCCACGGGATCACCCGCGGCTGTGAGAGCGTCAGCGATCTGAGAAGCTTTAAGAAGGTAATCTGAAATTGAGGTGTCAGATGCCTTCTTGAGTTCATGCAATTTCTCTTTTAGGTTTTAATTTGGAGAGCAGAGGTAGCTCCAAACCTCTTTGCCAAAACTGCCCAAGCTTCCGGTGCTGTCACACTGGAATTGAGATATGGCTGGACAGCCGGAGTAACCGTGCCCTTGATCCAGCCACAAACTAGGTCGGTTGCACTCTTCCATATGGCATGTTGAGGGTTAGCCTTGCCGTCGGCAAGGGTTGCAGATGGTTGCTGGGCGTCAATAACAAACAGGAGGTTGTGGGTACGGAGAAGGGTTTTGAACAAGGTGCTCCAATTGACGTAATTTTCCTTTGTAAGATACGTCTGCCCCATGATAGCAGTTGGATTATAAAAGACGGGAAGGGAATTGACTGAGAAATTGACATTGTTATAACCGGAAGCACCAGATTCCGGTGACTCTGGCATGGCTAGGTTGAGAAAAGAAGAAGAGACGTGGTATGCCAGCAAGATCGAATTAGGCTTATACCATCTAAGAATATGAGCAGCGGAGAGAAGAAGGAAAAACGTACATGGAAAAATTCCTTGATGATTGATACGTATCAGTGATACAACTATATATACAACTTGGTATATCCCTATCCCTAAGTTAAGAATCCTAATCTATATATGGTTACTAAAAGATAACTCTAAATATAAATTATTCTAGCAATCTACACAATAATTATCTATACATAAAATCCTAACCAATATTGTGATATCTCGGTTAATAGACCCGAGTGGGACCACCGGGTATATCCTTAATAGGATCGACCCGCATTTGCCCTCATCTATACCATCATAACACCGTGCACTTGCGGTATTTTAACTAAGCCGTGCATTTTTGGCTTAACAATAGTCCTCGTACTCATCTTGTGGCAGTAAAGCGAATACTTCGGTACATCAAAGGCACTATTGATTCGGCATTCGGTTTTCTCGCTCCTCCGATTTGTCTCTTCGAGCCTATTCGGACTCAGATTGGGCAGGCTCCGTTGACGACCGCAAGTCGACTACCAGAGCATGTATCTTCATTGGACCCAACCTTGTAGCCTGGAATGCAAAGAATCAGACCACGGTAGCCCGTTCAAGTAGCGAGGCTGAAGAGTTTATGGGATCATTGACAAATATTATTTATATTTAGGTGGAGGGAGACAAAAGAAATCTCTGAATGTTCAAATCTCAATGAGTGATTATATATGTTATCTGTATTTCACATCATTATTAACCAAGATATATATGTTTGGATAATGTCTCCCTCCTAACTGCATGGCCAGATTTTTCTAGCCAAGGTTTTTATACGATGAGCTTTTTTATGCAGCACAAACAGCTTTGAGTATTTCAATTAATTGTTTAGTTTTCAGATTTAATACTTCGTATTATATAACTGCAACAACATTATCAAAGCCACTCATGCGATGGATATGTTTTATATGCATAAGGTAGATCATATTTCAATTTATGGTCAATGAGTATTGGAGAGGAAGAGACACGGTGAGCTGTACACAATGTTTAAGCTTTTGAAGGGATGATTTCGAGATCCAAATGGAGACTTTCTCTGTTTCAATTATATTCTCCAACCATGTGGTAGGGACTCGGGGAGGGAGACATTTGGCATAACTATAGCTTTGATCGCATCTTGAAATGTGTGGAGATGCCTTATGTCTCCCTTTGCTTCACTATATATATTGAGGTGATCAACAAACTAAGGCATTATAACAATCAACAAAAGCTTCTTCATTTTCACTCTCTCTCTCTCTCTCTCTTTGATAAAAATGGCTTCGGTTTCTTCAATCCTAAAACCCCACTTCCATGCTCGCTCTGTTAGCTTGCCATCTATATCAAACCAAATGTCTGAATTTGATGATTTTGAAGCCACCACTTCATCATCATCAACCGGTCAAAAAGAAATGGTGAATGAGATGTTAGATGAACTACTTAGTCTTTTGGAGTTGTGTAGCACAGCAAAAGATGCCTTGTTGATGACTAGGGACTCTGCCCAACAACTTCAATCAGTTCTACGCAGAAAAAGAGGCGACACTATTGGCGTCTCCAGTGCTATTCAAGCATACCAGTCCCAAAGGAAAATAGTAAAGAAGGTTGTTCTTAAAGCCTTGAGGAACTTAAATGGCACTTTCAACAAGAAAAAACAAGAAACGCCTTTACGTGAGGTGCAATCAGTTACTTTGAACGTGGTTGAATCATCTTTGTGCTTCATTCTCAGGTCAAACTCGCAAAAGAAATCAAACAAATGGTCTATGGTTTCCAAAATGATGGGAACAAAGCGTGTAGCATGTGATGAATCATCCGATATAAGTCCTGTTGAGAAAGTGGATATTGACTTGGCATTGAAATCTGCTAGCTTGCAGGTTGTGCAGAAAGAGCTTTCACAATTAGAGATGAGCCTTGAAGGTCATCAAGAAGGATTAGAATCCATTTATAGGAATTTAATTAAATCTAGAGTTTCCCTACTCAATGCCCTCAACTGCTAGCAGAAAAATTCGAGATGCAGTTTTGTATATGATAGATTAGCAACTTTGTAAATCCTAACTCATAAAAGTTTTGACTCTATACAAGTGATATCATTTTCTCTTAAATATCTAGCATATATCTTAATTTAACAACATCATATAGAGACGTATATAGGTTTGAAGCGGGCCTCTGATCAATCACAGTTTAGACGGTTTCTCAACTCATGGAAAGGGTAAAACAGTTAATCAGATCTTGATTACATCTCCAAGTTCTATGACTGTAGAAAGTCACTATTTGGATTTTTAAATGATCCTATCAAGGCTTCAACAATATATCCTACTCAACATGTCTCTACTTCCCCAGCAGTCATTGACCATATTTAGCAATTTAATTGTAATAATTGCTCATAAAAAATAAATAAATAAAATAAAATAGTTGCAACACATGGGTGGCTTTGATAATTTATGCAAGAATAGTCAGGATAGTAGTCAGGGGAAATAATTAACACATGATCACTCATAGCCCAGTGAGGAGATTCCATATATGTCTACTCGATATTTACCACGAGACAGACAAAACATCGATAATTTTTCCTCTTCTTATATAATTCTAAGTTACATTCCAGGGAGAATTCATCTTTTCATTGTTATCCTCATTTTATTAAAGATATATCCAAAACTGAAAGGATGGGTATTTTGAGAGAACACTATATTTGGGTGTACTTAGAAAAGTGGGATTGTATATATGATGTAGAACGTAGCCTGCATAATTGGTCGTGTTGTGGAGACGAAATGGTTGCTGGGCTAAGAGACCAACCATGATACAGGTTTTCGTTGGTGCTCCAATTTCTTTCTGTAAAATGAAGCGCGCAGAGGCGTGTCAGCCATATACCTTATTGTCGATCATGGCTAGGAATATATTTGGCTATTGGTAAGTAACGAAATGAAGAATATCATCACCCTCAATGATCATTAAGTAATAGTGTGATCTTGATGTACGTCATTGTATATAATTTCTTCTGCTAGGCCAAGGGAATGAATCATTTGACAAACTTTTCAGCCCGTAATTGGATCTAGATTGTTCTGGTGATAATATTTTATATCAGCAATTTTTCCTTCCCTGGACCAACCCCAGAAAACTACTGACAATCTTACAAAAACCTACACGGCCACTATTAATAGCACACGAGCTTCATTAACTGTCAAGCATTTTTATTGCAGAGTGTACATAAATATGGTCAATGACTGTTGGTCAGTTAGAGACATTGGGAGTAGGATACATTTGTTTATTATGTATAATTGAGATAGTTCCGAGATCCAAATATTTATTTTCGACAACCCTCCATTAATCAAAGACAATTGAATATTTGCACGATTCTTGCACTTCAATGAAAAACAAAATAATCGCAGATCATGTTTGGCAAGGCATTTAAAAATGCACCTAACATATAATATGATAAATATTGAGGTGTGAATGTGGTGGGGAAGGGAACATTGCCTAATGGTAGCTAAGATGACATTTTAAAAACAGTATGCTAGGCCTATGTAAAAATAAAGGATACGATGTGCATGTGGTTGGGACTAAGTAGGGAGACATCAGGCATACGTAACTATAGCTTTGATCGCATCTTGTAATGCGTGGAGATGCCACATGTCTCCATTAGTTTCGCTATATATATATCGAGCTGATCAACAAACAAAGGCATTATAGCAATCAACAAACGCTTGTTCATTCTCTCTCTCTCTCTCTTTTATTGATAAAAATGGCTTCTATTTCTTCAATGACAAAACCCCACTTCCATGCTCGTTCAATTAGCTTGCCATCTATATCAAGCCAAATTTCTGAATATGACAATTTTGAAGCCACCACTTCATCATCATCAATAGGCCAAAAGGATATGATGAATGAGATGTTAGATGAACTACTTAGACTTTTGGAGTTGTGTAGCACAGCTAAAGATGCCTTGTTGTTGACAAGGGACTCTGCACAACAACTTCAATCAGTTCTACGCAGGAAAAGAGGTGATTGTATTGGAGTCTCCAGTGCTATTCAAGAATATCAATCCCAAAGGAAAGTAGTGAAGAAGATTGTTCTCAAGTCCTTGAGGCACTTGAATGGTACTCCCATCAAGAAAAAACAAGAAACGCCCTTACGAGAAGTGGAATCAGTGACCTTGAAGGTGGTTGAATCATTTTTGTGCTTCATTCTCGGGTCAAACTCGCAAAAGAAATCAAATAAATTATCTATGATTTCCAAAATGATGGGGACAAAGCGTGTAGCATGTGATGAATCATCTAAGATAAGTCCAGTCGAGAAGGTGGACGTTGAGTTGGCAAAGAAATCTGCTTGCTTGAAAGTTGATAATCTACAGAAGGAGCTTTCACAATTAGAGATGAGCCTTGAAGATCTTCAAGATGGATTAGAGTCCATTTATAGGCTTTTGATTAAATCTAGAGTTTCCCTACTCAATGCGATCAACTGCTAGAAAAGTAGCTCAAGATTCAATTTTGTATATGATAGATTAGCAACTTTGTAAATCCTATCTCATGAAAATTTTGACACCATATATACAAGCGATATAATTTTCTCTCACTTATCTAGCATCTTTAACAACATCTAGATCAACCCAGTTTGACAATCTAATCAGCACATAATTGGATGTAGATGATGTATGTCTAATTTTTTGTACTACGCCTATCCCAAAATGAATAACTATTTTTTGTCCCAGATTGAATGACCTTTGTTTATCCAAAAATGTGTCCCTAAATCCTAAATTTAACATTTTGAAAGCGTATAGCAAGAATATTTATGAGTTTTTACTATTAAATGTCACCTTTTCAAAGTGTACTTAAATCAGAAAATGTCATTTATTTTGGGACAGAGGGAGTATCAACAATGTCTCCTTCCCTGAATCAGGATTACTGACTATTTTCCACAAACGTTTACAACCACTTTAAACAAAGACAACCATAAACAGTACATGAACTTCATTCAACTCTGCTTATAGTTTAAAAACAAAACTGTCAAGCCCACGGGTGTTAAGCAATTTATTGCATATTGAACATAAATATGGTCAATGACTGAGGAGGTAGAGACATGGTGAGTAGGATACATTTGTTTTATGTCTACATGAGATAGTTCAGAGATCGAAATATTGATTAAATACAATCCTCTATTAATTATTATCTGCATCGTTCATGCACTTCAAAGCTTGAATGATTTTACACAATATTTGCAAATAATGTTAGGCAAGGCATTTGAAAATACACCTAAGATATGGAGTATGATAAATAAAGCATTTAATGTGGTGGGGAGGGGGACATTCCGCAACTGTAGCTAAGATCACATTTTAGCTGTCGCTTTTGGGAATTCTTCATGTCTCCCTTGCTTTGCTTTATGTAAACTGCAGAATAACAAAGACGGATCAAATAGTAGCTTTCATAACTTCATAGGCTACATTTTGTCTTTCTGATCTTTCTCTTGTTGATAAAAAAATGGCTTCTTTTTCTTCAATACCAAAAACCCGCTTCCATGTCAGGTCAACTAGCTTGCCATCTAGATCAACCCGGTTTTCTGATCAACATCATGATTTGGTACCCACCACTTCATCATCAATAGTCCAAAAATAAATGGTCATACGCATTTGTTCACCACTCAACGAGCCTTAGCCCAAGAATGCCAAAACAGTTCAGTGATTGATCTGTTAGATGAACTTATCAGCCTTATGGATTTGTATACCGCTGTCAAGGATGCCTTGTTGATGAAAGATTGTAAAGAAGAAAATAGTTATTGATAGGAATAAAATGATTGATAAATGGCCTTGAAATTCAGTTATGCGCAGGAAAAGAGGCGATAACCCTTGAAATTCAAGAGTACAAATCCCAAAGAAAGACTGTAAAGAAGGCTGTTATTAAATCCTTGAAGAACTAAAAGAGTTTGTCTACCAAGAAAATCTAAGAGATAGCTGCAGTTGTCTCTTCAAGAGTGGTGGAATCAGTTCCTTTTGGGGTATTGGAATCCTTGTTTTGTGCACTATTCTCGGATCAAATCGGGAAGGTGGATATCCAGCAGGCAATGATATCTTCTACTACTTCACAAGTTCAGAATGTACAGAAGGACCTTGCAACACTGGAGATGAGGATTTAAGATCTTCAAGAAGAATTAGAATGCATTTTTTTGCATTATCATTATAAAACTACTTATATAGCTAATATTACGAAATTACACGTAAACATTTCCAAAAGGATATGATCCTTTGACTACATTTGAAAATACCAAACTAAAAGTGTTGTGGGTGGGACAAAAACCGTTTGTAAGTGACATCCATTGCATGCAAAAACAATTCTTTCTCACCGATTCTTATAAATACAAAGCGGTGACTTCCGAACCATATATTTTCAGACTGGAAGTAACAATTTGTCAACACCGTCCATTGCAATGAATTATGATAGCTGTAATGACATTGTGAGGGTCAAAGGAGGGGGACATCGCGTTAACAAAGGTAAGGCAGCATCGAGATCAAAATTCTGATGAAATTAAATTATTTTTAGTCAGCTTGATCTAAGGACGGGGACATTGCGTCAACAAAGGAAAATATAAAACTTGTTATTGTTACATCATTACAAATATATAGTATCAATAACAATATTTAGATTTTCATTAGAATAATTATTGCTCAAGATTCATTGCAAGTAACAATGGAAAAAGAAGGATTAACTTTTCAGGACGGAGGAAGTGTATAGAACTCATCTCAAATGAAAGCAAACTGCCGTGATAGAAGCTTTTAATTTGCCCTCTTTTACACAAAATATGGCATTAGCTTTCAGAACTAAGAAGAATAAGAAGAAAAAAGTACATTACTGTGCTTTGTCTATGACCCCAGTAAGTATATATGCAGACAACAGGCATCTCTGCACCATATATCAAGTGAACAAATTCTGAATATATATATATATATATATATATATATATATATATATATATCAGTGTTGGTGATTTTAGTGTCATCAACGATTTTATGTAATTGTGATTTACTAGAAACCAATGCGATTTCATATTAGGCTCAGATACGAGTAAGGGAAAGTGTGGAGTACACACTCGTTTGAGTTAATATGTTTTCGACCACGATAAAGAAACAGGGTCAAGGGGCAGCGCCCCTTGTTGGGGTCCCACTCCCAACAGAGCGGGCGGGGGTCGAGGGGAGCCGCCCCTCGCGGGGCTCGGGGCAGCGCCCCGAAACCTAAACGGTATAGTTGGTGCTCTAATTAAACTACCGTTTTCTCCCGCCAGGTTTCCCGCCAAATCAAGAGACACAACCCTAAACCCTAACAAGTATGACTGTTGCTAACAATTGTGACTTTCCCGTCAATCCTGCTCCTTCCTACCATCTGTATAAATACAGACTTTGGTTTCAGATTACATTTACGAAAAACTCTAACAATTCTCTGAGTTTTGATTTGTTTTCTTTGCCTAGATACAGATTGTTTTGATTGTCTTATCCCATATAAAGATTTCGTGTAACCCAGGCATTTAGGGGCGAAATACTTTATTCGGAAAGTGAATTAATCACTATTCAGTCAAATATCCAGGATTATCAATCACCCTAATCCCAAATTTTCTAACAATCAGCACTCAGCAGGCAGATTGTGCAAATTTCTGCAGAATGCTTTATTTTAAATGGCTTATGAGACTCAACCCTAAATATTTTAATATTTTTTACCAGACCAACCTTCCTGTAACTATCCATTCTAGAGAAAAGTGTACTTCTGACCCGGAAGGCTATCACTCTGATGCATCTATGTCCGTGTATGCAGAAGCTCGCCAATACGTAGGGACAGTAGGAGGTGTGGATGTATCTAAAGGGGCACCAATGGCAGATGGTAACTCATTTGATGACTTCTATAATGAAGAGAATGGCTTTATCCCTGTGAAATGGCAAGAGCACGGTCAAGAAAAGCCGAGGCTCTAAAAGCTATTGGAGAGGCTCTAAAAGACACTGGGGATAAAAAAAATCTCTCTGTCTCTCTTTTATTTTTTTACTTTTTGTTTTGCTCTTTGTTGTTCCGTGATTGTTTTGGTCTAGTCCCCCATCACATTTAATTTTCTTATTTTAATAAAATTTATGGGGCCTTTAGCCCTTTTCAATAAAAAAAAAAAAAGGCTTATAGACTCAATTGACTATATTTTCAGTGATAAGACTTTTGAGACTAGTTAAGAAACCGAAATATGTGAAGGAGAATAATTGTATTTCTTTGATCTCATAAAGCTGTGTACATCAATATGTATGCAAGAGGATCCTTCTTAGAAAAGGAGTCAACTATCTAATCTAAACAATAACATATATTCGTACCTATTTTAGACCTATTAATAAGGAAAGGATAACCAACATAAAGAAGGAAGGATATGTACATATGGTATCCGTCAATATCTCAATGCCCCCCCTCCCCCCAAGTTGGAGCGTGTAGGTCACAAACGCCCAACTTGCCTAGTAGATGGAGGAATTGTCGGCTGACAATGCTTTTGTAAAAATATCAGTCAAATGTGCACACGTGTGGACATATCGAGTTGTGATGACACGTGTCTGAACAGCTTCGCGAACAAGATGGCAGTCAACTTTTATATGTTTCGTTCGTTCGTGGTGGACAGGATTCTGAGCCATGTGCACCGCTGTCACATAGGAGAAGCATCGGAACCTGATGTTGAACTCCAAAGGAAATGAGTAGACCATGAAGCCATTTGAGCTCACATGTAGCACTAGCCATAGGATGATATTCGTCCTCAGGCGAGGAACGAGAGATATATATAGTAGTCTGTTTCTTTGTCTTCCAAGAGATTCGAGTGTCACCGAGAAGGACAAAATAGGCTGTAAGACGTGTAAGTGGATAGCTTGCCCTATCAGAGTCACAGTAAGCCCGAATACGTAGATTCGAGTGTGTCTTTAAAAGAATCCCTTGTCCAGGATGAGCCTTGAGATAACGAACAACCCGTAACACAGCACTCCAGTGAGGAAACGGGTTTTGTAACGTTCTACTGACTCATCTGCATTATATTTTATATTATACACCCGATTGTTGCCGATCACCCTTTTGTCAATGGGAGCGTCCACTAATTCCCATGAACCAATCTGAGCAAGAGAATCAAGATCTTTATTCATAGTTGAGAATCAAGCTCTTTATTCATAGTCTCACGCCATTTAGTAGATGTGACTGCCTAACCAAAATGCTTTGGCTCAACACCTGAATTAATGGCAACCAAAAAACAACAGTGTGCCACAAAAAATGTAGTGTAATCAACAAAGTGTGACAAATGATAACGAGTACCTGAAGATTTATGTTGGGATGGTGAATGTGATAAGGTGCTTGCTTAAATGTTATGTATCTGAGAATTTCCCAACTCGTACTTTGTCGACGGATATATGGTGGAAGGCACTTTAGCTCGATATCCTTGACCCAGATTTTCAATTTCTACTTGCTGATCAACTGGAACTTCCTCAGCGACTGGGATATCAGACACCCGATCAACCTGTTGTTCAGTTACTTGTTCAGGCACATGAGAAGCATGTTATTCAACCACTAGTTCAGCCAACTGTCCAGCCACTTGTTCAGTCACCTGTGTGCAGGCATATGAGCAGTAACACCAATATTATCTTCTTCACAAGCATCCACATCAGTTGTTGCACACAGAAAGATGTCTAAGTCTGTGTAGACCTGTTCTGGGTCAGTGTTGATGCTAGCAAAAGAAAACTTTGTTTCAACAAAGACAACATTCCTTGAGACAAGGGACTTGTGCTCATCAAGATCATACACCAACCAACCTTTCTTTCCATATGGATACCCCAAGAAAACACATCTTCTGCTGCGGATACCAAATTTGTCATTGTCCTTCTGAGAATATTGAACACAACACAAAGTCCCAAGCACCCTAATGTTTTTATAAAAAGGGGGTTGCCCGAATAAAATTTCATATGGGGTTTTTCTGTGTAATAACTTCGAAAGGGTACGATTAATTAAGTTATAACCCGCAGCCGAAACATACTCATCCCAAAATTTCACCAGTAATTTGGCTTGAAACATCAAAGCTCTAGCCACATTTACGAGGTGTCGATGCTTCCTTTCAACCCTTCCATTTTGTTCAAATGTACGAGTGCAAGTAGTGTGATGAACAATTCCATTCTCAACGAAATATTTTTACGAACAAGTAAATTTAGTGCCATTGTCACTCAGAATCATCTTGACCCGCTTATTAAATTGTCGTTCTATCATGACAAGATAGTTTTTCAAGATTTGAGAAACATCACTTTTAGATCACACCAAGTAAACCCACAAGGCATGAGAACAATGGTCTACAATTATTAAGAAATAAGTAGCTCTTCATAAGGCACGCTTTCAATATCACCCCAAATGTCACAGTGAATTAAATCGAAAATCTCAACAGAGTTATTATCAATAGGCAAGAATTTGTCTCTACTCTATTTAGCCTGACAACAAATTCCACATATATCCTTATCAATACTACTCCGACTAACGAAAGGCAACAAACTAGCCACTTTACTTGACGGATGTTCAAGTTGTTGGTGCCATAACGGATAACTCCCAAGCTCGTTGACGCTGCAGACTTTCATACTTGATGTTCTTCTCAAGAAATAAATCCCATTGTCTTGTTCACCTTCACCAATCACCTTCTTTGAGGCTCGGTCCTGTATTACACACGATGTATCAGAAAAATGCACTAAAACATTGAAATCACGAATCAGTTGAGTAACAGACAATAAATTGCAATTGAACATCAGAGCATATAACACATTTTTTTAAAGTTAACCAGGTCCCGATGTCAACAACTTATTGCCAACCATATAATTTCCGTTGGGCAAGCCTATACGGTTTACCTTTATTTTATGACATGTTTAAGTAAAGAGATATTGCCTGCCATGTGTGAACTAGCTCTGCTATCAATGAGCCTAGGCTCATTATCTGTCTTACCACTTATGTGGTCAATTGTGGGATTAGTTGTGCGATCAATTGATTGCGCTTATGTTTGCACGTCCACAACATGACTCCATCGTTAAGTTGTACGTAAAGTCCATTATACGAGCCTGATCTGAATCCGTCATTCCAGCAGTTCCTCCATCATTGATATGCACCATGCTGATTCGTGCACTCAATGCGGTAAATGTATTTCCTATAGTAGTGGTTGCCGAAGCGTTTTGGCCTCCACTTCTCCTTTTTGTGTTCCTCAAACGTGGTTTACCCCACCACTCAGGATATCCCACCAGCTTAAAGCATGAATCCATCTTATGTCCTCGTTTCTTGCAGTGACTGCAAGTGACATTGCTCATATCCTTTGAACCCCCCCCCCTGAACTATGTGTTCCCACAACTAGACTCACAAGTGTCTGTGCAACAAGGCTTCAGGATGGTCTTCATTCACGCCACTTCGTAAGCGTTCTTCCCTCATCACCACTGAATTCGTCGTCTTCACCCTTAGTAGGCCTATCAATTGTTACATCAACGAAAGCCAAGCTTCGCCCATTCTTCATAATTCTCACCCTTAAGTTGGACATCGGTGAGAATCTGTTTTGGATTGTCATTGGTCGAGAAAAACTAACATCTCCGGTCATGGTGTTTTGATCGGATTTTGGTTGCTTTGGTACCAAGTTAAGAAACTGAAATATGTGAAGGATAATAATTGTATCTCCTTGAGCTCATAAAGTCATATACATCAATATATATACAATATGTACATATGGGAAAGGATATTGACGATATCCATCAATATCTCAACAAGACTCACTCAAGTGATTAAAATCCTCATTTTGGAAGAAAAAGCACAAGAAGGTCATTTGTGTGCAACAAATTATTGAAGAAAACTGTATTCACTAACAAATGATGATTATTAGTCATGTGAAAAGAAAAGTAAATCATGAACAAACACGGCATAGAGTATCATAAATTTAGACTACATTAAGCATGACATACATTGGAAGTCAACATAATCCACAAAAATTGCATCAGCTTTGGTTTCTTTCTCCTCCAAAACTGGAACAAGGCCTTTTACATGTTACTTAATTATATATGTTAGTATTCCCATCAGTAGGGCTAAACGGGCCGAACACAGTCGGCTCAATAACAAAAACGAGTTTGACAATCGGTTCGAGCTCGACTCGAGCTACACTTCGAGCTCGAGCTTTTACGAGCCGAGCTCGAGCCAGCTCGGTTCGTATAACAGCCCTACCCATCAGAAAACCTTTAACTGGCTAACGTGGTAAACTTTAGAGCATAAATTAACAAAATTGAAGCTTCAGACTTCGATTGCACAAGCCACCAAACTCTGGACCCTAATTTGTTATTTGAATTTATTATTATTATTATTATTATTATTATTATTATTATTATTATTATTATTATTATTATTATTATTATTATTATTTTACTGTTTAGAATAGGGTTAATTGCAATTTGGTTACCTGAGTTTTACCAAATTCTGCAATCGGTTACTAAATTTGTCAAAGTTGCGATTGGGTTCCTGAATTTGCTGAACTGGAGCAATCAGGTGTAAAATCCGTTAACTTGTTAAAATTGTAACAAAGTCGTCACATGTGCCAAACACGTGACATTTTACTGAGGTCAAAAATGTCTTTTCTCAACCAAATTGCAATTGATTTACAAAAAATCTTGTAAAAGGCGTGTTTTACACTAACTATGTGTAAAACGTGTTTTTCAAATAACGGCTTAAGAGGGATTAAAAGACACGGTGGCAATTTTGTAAATAAGTGGAACTCATGGAAATCTCAGCAGGCACATTTTAAAACAAGAGGAGGCATTTTTCAATACTTCACAGCAGGCATATTTTAACTCTAGAGGAGGCGCTTTTTTAGAGCAAGCATGTTTTAACTCTAGAGGAGGCACTTTTTTTGAACTTTTAACAGTGCTTTTTTTGAGAAAAAATAAGTGCCTGCTCTAGTTAAAAAATGTGCCTCCTGCAGTTTCAAAACATGCCTCCTCCAGTTTCAAAACATGCCTCCTGAGATTTTTTTTGAACTTTTAACATTGTCTTTTTTAAAGAAAACAAATGCCTGCTCTAGTTTAAAAATGTGCCTCCTGCAGTATGAAAATATGCCTCCTCCAGTTTTAAAACATGCTTGCTTTAAAATTTAGAAGTGCCTCTTTGAAAAAAATGCCTGTTATAGTTTTACAAAGTGCCTGATGTGGTGTTCAAAAATATGCCTCCTTCAATTTCATAATATGCCTCCTGCAGTTTTAAAATATGCCTCCTGAGATTTCATAAGTTTCAAATATTTACACTTATGCCACCGCGTCTCTTAAACCCTACTTGCCGTTATTAATAAAACACGTTTTACACTAAGCCTAGTGTAAAACGCGTTTTACAAGAGACTTTTGATTTAATGTCAGGCTTCTTAACCTCCTCCTTAGGGACGGTAACAGTCAGCACTCCATTCTCCATTCCGGCCTTCACTCCGTCCACTTTTGCATTTTCCGGCAGCCTAAACCTCCGCACAAACTTCCTGCTGCTCCGCTCCACCCTATGCCACTTATCATTCTTCTCCTCCGCCTCCTTGATTCTCTCTCCGCTGATCTGCAAATGAAACCACTTGTCTGTAAATATAGCTGCACAGCCTGCAAAACCCCAACATCCAACATTATTAATCAAAACCCCAACATCCAACCCATCAATCGCTTCCTTAATCCTCTCAACACCTTCATCCAAGTTCCCGGAGAAATCAACAACAACATTCTTGATCTGGGTTTTCCCGAATTTAGCAGTAATTGAATCTGACACATCTTTGAGCTTGTCAGGATTCCGGCCGACGAGAACTAAGTTGAGATCTTTCCGGGCTAATTGGAAGGCGAAACCTTTTCTGATGCCGTCGGTCGGGCCGGTGACGAGTGCCCATGAGCCGTATTTCTTGAGGTTTTTGGGAGGTCGGAGGAAATTGATGTAGACCCAGTTGAGAAGAGAGTGAGGATTTGAGGAGGGTTAAAGAAACTAGAGATAAGAGGATTAGAAGATAAATGGGTTGAGATTTGAGGTTTTCAATGGAGGGACAAAGCTCCATTGTTGCAGAAGAGAAGAGAAGAGAAGAGAGTGTGTGTTTTGGAAGTGAGAAAAATGGATCTGAGAAATTGGGTTAATTGCAATTTGGTTGAGAAAAGGCATTTTTGACCTCAGTAAAATGTCACGTGTTTGGCACATGTGACGACTTTGTTACAATTTTAACAAGTTAAAGGATTTTACACTTGATTGCTCTGGTTCAGCAAATTCAGGAACCCAATCGCAATTTTAACAAATTTAGTAACCGATTGCAGAATTTGGTAAAACTCAGGTAACCAAATTGCAATTAACCCCTTAGAATATCAACTCGTCAGAAAATAACTTTCTTCCTTCCCCAATTCGCTTCCCTCCAAATTCTTCAGATAAGCCCCCTTCTTTTTCCTTTTACCCTCCGGCTGCTTAATTCACTCTCCGGTAAGTTTTCCGGCGCATCTTGTACAACACCCAACTCCCGATCTTGATCTTATTACAAGATTTATTTAATGATTGATTTTTCTATGCAGATTAATGGCGATGTCGACTGCTGTAAACGTTGGGGCAATTAAGTTTTTGGATTCCCGGAGTTCTTTTGCAAATCAGAGATTTCCTTCAGTTAGGCCTTTTGTGACGGTTCCTGGTCGGCGATTGTTGGTTGTTAGGGCGAGTCAGAGCAGGGATAATGGACCCTTCAAGAAATTGGGGTTGACTGATGCGGAATGTGAAGCTGCTGTCGTTGCCGGCAACGTCCCTGAAGCTCCTCCTGTGCCATCAACACCGGCTGCACCTGCCGGAACGCCTTCCATTTCTCCACTTGTAAGTTTATTCACCTCTAGTAATATGGTTTACTATCACTGCTAGATTCGTGCTATAGAAAGTAAACAACAAAGCAAAAAGGACAGATTTTTTTCGCCGATTAATGATTAATACACATAATGGTAATTAAGTGCTATTGGTCGTAATTTTCTATGGACGTTTGAATGTTTCAAATGTGTGACTTAAACTACATTAGTATTTAACTATGTTGAATCGATAGTATATGATTGTGATTGACTTTGTTTGTCTAGTATCTAACCGAATCAATACCCACTGAAAAGATAAAATGGAACTCCTAATTTTGATTAATGGCTGACAATTATTGCCGATAGTTTATAAGTACCATTTGGTTGTAGAGAATTTGTTTCTTGAATGGTTTCTTTCCCCCTCCCGCTGAATATGTTCCCTTTAAATACTGTGAATGCTGAACTATGGTAAAGTCAAAAGAAAGCTATAATTTGTGATCGAGTAATCTTTTTTTTTATTTATTTATTTAGACATTCAACCTTAAAAGCGGCAATTTTATGCAAGCTTTACCTCTATCATAAAAATTTCCCCTTAAAAATGTACGTTGATTCTTTTGGTACTATTTACAATAAGCTTTTTCCTTTAGATAGTCCCTCACGGAAAAGGTAAATATGAAGCAGTTGATTAGTCACGTGCTATCTCCTTAGTTCAGTTCAGTTCAGTTTAGTCTCTTTTCATTAACCATCACTAGGCTAAGTAAAATAAGGTGTCTCCCCTTTAAAAAGTTTCTCTTAGAATTGGTGAAGTTGATTTGTCTATTTCTTAGTTCAGTTTAGCTCTTTTCATAAGGCAATCACAACTAGAACTGCTACAAGATAAACAAGAAATTTGTATTTTCACGCCTATGTTGTGTTGGTGTGTGTGAGTGTTGGTTGGGGGGGGGGGGGGGTTTAAGGTAGGAGGGGGGTTTAATATCGCACAGTTCCCCCTTGTTTCTATCCTTTGCATCTAATATGTAGAGCAACTGAAGTGATCTTCTTTCTTTCCTCCTTTTTTTTTATTTTTTATTTTAAACTCATGACAAATGTTCCACAGTTCGAAACCTTGTGCTTATACTAGGCACCCTTGATCTGAGCTGTATACAACAGTAGACATTTGACACTCAATGTTGTTTCTTTTTTAAGTTCGGAATTTGAATTGAGAAATTTTTTACTCCGTATATAACTATATTGGAAAGGAAGAAGCAACATTTTTTGTATATGTAATTGATTTTATCATTCACATGTTTTGGCTCACTGATATTTATGTTCAATGTTGATTTGTATCATGAAGATAATTAGCCGGCGACCTCGTCGTAATCGTGCAACACCAGTATTAAGATCTGCATTTCAAGAAACGAGCTTAAGCCCTGCAAATTTTGTATATCCACTTTTCATTCATGAAGGTCGGAGATAGCCTGTGGAAGCTTGTCTCTTTCTCATTTTTGCCTCCTTGTTGTTCCATTACACGCCTCATTTTACAATTATTGCAGGTGAAGAGGACACACCAATCGGTGCCATGCCTGGCTGCTATAGACTTGGGTGGAGGCATGGGCTAATCGAAGAGGTTTGAAAGCTCCCCTAAAGCTTGCCTATCTTTTTTCTTATAAGCATGTTTCATTTAGAAACTGGTCATCTGGATGTTTATTTGCATATATGAAACATGATAAACTTATAGGAATCTGTGTCTGAAATACTATACTACATCCGTCCCAACATTAATGTCCAAAAAGTTTTCAAATTTTCTCTTAATCAAGTGCACATTTGAAACTTTTTTGGACATCTAATCTGGGACGGAGGGAGTAGGTTTTATTTACGACACAACATCCATTTAATATAAGTACGGTTGTTTGTCATCCATATATATAAAGATAAAATTAATCAACGCATTTGAGCTTGTTACAAACATAATTCCAACAATTGTTTCTGGTCAGTGGTAGGTCTGCAAAAGTTTCCCTTGGATGTAATCCAACTTCCTTGTTCATGTTCTTTTTTTTCTATTTTTTTTCTTTCTGTCCATCTCCACGCTAAACCTTCGGTAGAATAGCTTTGTCACGATAGACTGCAGTTCGTAGCCTGTGATTGGAATGGCGTAGACTTATCCCTTTGATGTTATCTAGCAAAAGTTAGTTGCCTTCACTGCAAACTGTAAAAACATACTCGTATTGGTCAATCCAAAATTATACTACTGGATGGGTGATTTAATTTGAGGAATATTTGTTCTTTTTCATTTTTATTTTCCAAGCAATAGAATTCTAGTCTATCTGGTTACTGTGAAAATGTTTTTATGGTTATCAGTCCATGAATTGAATCAGTTTGATATGTGAAATGCAGAATGGTATACTGAGTAAGCGTTGACATGCAGGTGGCAAAGGCCAGGGATGTTGGTGTTAACAGTATTGTTCTCTTCCCAAAAGTTCCAGATGCATTGAAGGTAGTTATTTTACCATTTAAATTTCTTGTTGGTTCCGTGATTAATGTCTCATAGTTGAATTCTTGCTTATTCAGACCCCAACAGGAGACGAATCATATAATGGCAATGGATTAGTGCCTCGGACTATAAGGTTGCTCAAAGACAAGTACCCTGATCTGGTAAATTGAATGACTCAAGTCACCATCTTCTTCCTTGGATGTTATAAAAAAAAAAAAAAAATTTAAAAATTTCTGTAGATTTTTTTGTTTTTGTTTTTTTTTTTTTTTTTTTTGGAATGTTTCTGTAAATGTTGGGTATTATTTGATTTATATGCCAACAGGTTATATACACTGATGTTGCTCTGGATCCATATTCCTCTGATGGGCATGATGGCATTGTCAGAGAAGATGGTAAGTCGTACATAACACTGATAATTCGTTCGCAAGTTTTTTCTCTTTATTTGATGTTCTTTTCATATATTTTGTTGGCATTTTGGGAGTTATGTGGAACTTTAGTTAGAAGTACCGATGAAACCTATTGACTATTGTGGCTAAGGTTTTCCCACATTCTGTATTATGTGGTTGAGCGTACATGCAACTGAATGCTTTTTTCATATCTTTGTAAGTTCATGGAATTTTTGGCATCCCTAGCCCCTTACCCTGTCCCCTTAAGTAACTTTTAGCATACTTGGTGCGGTTATTCGAGAGACATGCAGCAAAAGGCTGATACAATCATATATTCGTGTATCTGTATTTGTGTATTTTGTTTTATTTATTTTATTTCATTTATTTTTCATGGCGCTTAACTAACCGTTTTGAAAGAAGAAAGAAATTACAGGTGAGGGGGCACTAATTATATGTATGACCATGTTCTGATAACTGTAAGAATCACGTCTTTTCAACAAAATTTTGAGTAACTTTCTTAGTTTTATGTAGCAGTGAGAGTGAAATCGGCAAATAGAGACACTTATATCAAAATAAGTGTGATGCCTTATGCTTTCCTCCCTTTAGGCATACATCAAAGTGAACCTATTAAGCTGTCTCTTTAGGCTTATATATTTACTGCAAGGAATATGTATAGGAAGTAGTGCATAACAAAGGCAACGTTTCTATCTAACATCATTGAATTTTGCAGGAGTGATAATGAATGACGAGACTGTGCATCAGTTATGTAGGCAGGCCGTTTCACAGGTAATTGTCAATTTTGTGCGATAGCATAGTAATCCCTCCGTCCCAAAGCTAAACATTCTATTTTCTTTTGACGCACTTATTAAGGAATCATTTTAATAATATAATTGTTCTTTAAGGAAGAGTTGAAGGAAGATGAAAAGTTGTAGTTGGATGGAGATGAAGATGAAGATGAAGAATGTGTGTATAATCGGAAAAGCATGATAGACAGTGTTATATATACTCCCTCTGTCCCACCCGAAATAAGATTCTTGGTCCCGACACGGGGATTAAGGAATAATAATCTTTTATTGTAAAAAGTGGTTCGAAAAGTAGGTATTGTGAGTATGAAGGAGAGAGAAAGTGGGTAGGAAATACTCCCTCCGTCCCACCGAAAATTGCAAAACTTACCAAAATGGGCATCCCATAGAAATTGCACATTCCATAAATGGAAAGTTTTTAATACTTTTTAATTAGTGGGTCCCACTTCTCATACTCACATCCACTAACCCACTAACTATTCTCTACCCCACTTTCTCTCTCCCACTCAACTATCAACACTCACAACACATCACCTTTTTCACTTTTCCCTTAATTCTTGTGCCATGATTTTTTTTTGCAATTTTCGGCAGGACGGAGGGAGTAATAAATGAAAAGTTGTTGTGAGTATGACAAGTAGGTCCCATTAATAAAAAAGTAATAAAATCTTTCCATTTTAGGATGTCCTATTTCTGGTGGGACACCCAAAATGGCAAAACGTCCTTTTTCGGATGGGACGGAGGGAGTATACAAATAGGACATTTATTTTGGGACATCTCAATGAGGAAATTTAGACATTCTATTTGGGACAGACAGGGTAATATGAAATCCTTTTACATAGTGCCAGGAACATTCTATTTGGGACAGACGGGGTAATATGAAATCCTTGTACACAGTGCAAGGAAATTTTGGGAAGGGGGTCAAGATTGCTTGGGGAAAAAATTATACTCCCTCCGTCGCAGAAAGTTAGTCCCACTTTTTTGGTTAACTTGAGTTAACTTTGAGAAAAAAATTAAGTTAATTTTTACTGTTATGATGAAAATCTAAAACTTGTTGATAGTATTTTATTTACAATGGTGTATGAAGGCCAAGTTTTATATTTTCATTAGGATCGTTAAAACTACGTGGGACTAACTTTCCGGGACGGAGGGAGTATATATGGAAAACCGGAATAAAAGGGGGTTAAAGTGATATCATAATGCAAAATTTATAAAGTGGGTCGAAATAGGCAATATATATATATATATATATATATATATTATAGTGTATTTTCCAAAATTTAGAGGTACTAAAATGACATTTTTCCAAAAAGCAAAGGGGTGACCCCCATCAAATGTATGTGGCCTCGCCACTGCTTGTACATGTTGCACTAGTTTCCTAGATTTGTATCTGCAGACTTTCATCTTATTCTTTGAGATGTGTTAGGCCCCTTTTAATTATCTCCCCTTTACAAATAATAACCCTAACTACTTCAGAAAGTGAATGATACTATTATTTACTATCTACTCCATATTTTATTGGGACTTATATAGTCAGTTTGCCCTGAAATTCACTTAAAATTGAACTGCAGATCTTATAACATACAATTTATTCAACATTCTCCTACTAGCTCAGCACAGAGTACATATTGGTTTTTCTTTTATCGCAGGCTCGAGCTGGAGCAGATGTTGTAAGTCCCAGCGACATGATGGATGGCCGTGTAGGAGCAATTAGGACAGCACTTGATGCTGAAGGTTTTCAGCATGTATCTATCATGTCCTACACTGCCAAGTAATATGCTTACCAAATTTCATTTGCTCTCTGTTTTCTTATTTTTAAGTATCTCTCATCTACTTTGTTAATGAAGCTTATCCCTCTGATCTGACGAATATTTTGATTTTCACATTGCCATGTTCTAGATATTCTGCATATTTTATTATCAGATTCAAAGTGATCTGGCATATTATCACATAGGAATTTTATATACATAAATTTGGTGGGTTTTTGTTTATGGACTTTTCGAGAAGTATATCTTGTGAGGTTACAACTTACAACTTAATTTGAATTGGGACATGGTTTCCTCATTTGATATGAACGCATCATACAAAGAGCAGTTATTTTGTACAGGGAATTTATAGTACATGGCAAATTGAAAAAGAAATCCACAACTCAACTCGGCTTTTGTACAAGTTACTTTAAGTCAGCTTAAGAACTGTCCCAGTTTGTCAACTTTCCAGTATCCTAAACTGTACTTGACTTTGCTGGTGTCTTGAATTACTGTGTTGCATACAGATATGCCAGCTCATTTTACGGTCCATTCCGGGAAGCATTAGACTCAAACCCACGTTTTGGAGACAAGAAAACGTATGTATCTCATCAAAGTTTATGTCAGACATGTTAATCCCCTTGTATGAAAAAATATGGCTCTACCACTCACTCTTGCATTTCAATTGCGTGTGAACAAAAGTTATCAGATGAACCCCGCAAATTATCGAGAAGCTCTAGTTGAGTGCCGTGCTGATGAGGCTGAAGGAGCTGATATCCTTCTGGTTTGAGTCACTCCTCATTTTTGTGTTTGAGAGATCATAAAGGTGGGACCGTCTGTTCTGGAATTTAACTTCAATTTGGTTGCAGGTAAAACCAGGTTTACCTTACTTGGACATTATAAGGCTTCTCCGGGATACATCTCCATTGCCAATCGCTGCATATCAGGTAGCCTTGAGTTCTCATGTGTCCCTTCATCTTCTAAAAAAAATTTAAAAAAAAATGCATTAGACCCCTTCTATACCAACATTAATATCAAAATGACCACCTTAACCCTTATACTCAAAAAATACACACTATCATTAATCTAAATTGGTAAGGCCCAAATATTGCCAAAAAAAAACAAGCATCTGACCTTATAATTCAACAGACGCCTTTTGTAATGGTGTTTGCTTATCCTCACAAGTCTTATGCCTAAACTTAATGTTCAATTCACATGCCCTCAGTTTCTTCATGATATCCTAAACGTTATCTCGTATTTGGTGCTGCCAGGTGTCTGGTGAATACTCAATGATCAAGGCCGGTGGTGTACTCAAAATGATTGACGAGGAAAAGGTTATGTTGGAGTCGTTGATGTGTTTGCGCCGGGCTGGAGCCGACATCATCCTCACATATTTCGCACTACAGGCTGCTCGTTCTTTGTGTGGTGAGAAGAGGTGAAAATGCAACTGCTAGAGCGGATTTTGTTAGATTCTCATTTTTTCATGTTTTTGCCTATTTAATGTGTATATTTAATTTCAGAATCATGTTCAATTCTTGAGTGAAGCTTTAAATTAAGCTGAGCATGTGAGCTTGTAGTACATCTATAGTGAAGACTGGAGGAGTAATTGAGGAAATAAAATTCAGTACTCATTCAAAAGAAGTCTAGTGTGCATTCTTCTCTTTGTTTAGTCATTGAAATCACAGTCTTGTACTTATGTGCCTTCAACACTTGGGATATAGCTTGGTTGTTGGTTTTGGGGTTTGAAAAAATTGAAGCCATTTTTTGGTATATAAGGGGTAGGTTAAATACCGATCGGCAGCAACTACGGTTGTTTTATTTTTTTCAAAGAAAGTGGATTATATATTTAGGAAAATTGGCTCGGTGCCAATAAAGTTGTGGTACAAATTCCTAACATAAGTGGCGTTGATATGGGCAAACTTTATGGTTTTCCTATCAACTTTACAAATACTAAATACGGTTTTCCTATCAACTTTACAAATACTAAATACGTTACACAACCACTAGGATGGGATGGTTCCACTCAGCCTGTTTGCAGTCCTCGGTTTTGGCCTGATGCTTTACTCGGACTTAACTAGGCCTGTTTCACCAATCTGTTAAGCCCATATGTTGTTTTTTGTTGAAGCATGATAAAATGGCATGCCATGCCCCCCCCCCCTGTAGAATATTGGTGGATATAGGCGCATGTTATGGAGCAGCTTGATGATGGCGCAGTGCAGTATGGTAATTGGCGCAGCATGGTGATTGGTTTTCCTGAGATCATGTGGTGATCTTCTAAATCTTGTACATGTTTATATACACTTGATGGGTGATAATAAAATCAAGATTGCCAATACTTTTCACCCCACCACCACACACACAAAATTGCAATACTGTGTCAGGGGCGTTTTTAGAATGGCCTTTTTGGTCGGCCCAAGACCCAAATCACATGCCCTGCCGGCGGATCCAAGTTCTCGGTTTGGCTCATACAAGGATCCGGAGCCTGTGTGCAGCACAGCGACCAGTTATATTTTTTATTTCCCTTTATCCATAAATGAATGTCCAAATTATATTTTAAGGAACATCTGAAAATCTCTATGTTTCGTACAATTTAGTGGCAAAGATTTGTATACAATCATGTAATGTAAGCCTCTTTCCAAACATTTAGTTTTGCATGTATAAAGTGACTAGTGATTTTTTTTTTTTTTTTTGTAAAGAGCGGTCTATGGACAGTTTTTTCTAAAAAAAAGTGGTAATATCTTCTATTTCATAATATTTTATAGCAACATAAAACCGACTTCTATGCGGTCAGACTGACTGTACATGCTCCAAATCAGCTCAAACGACTTCGGGGTCAGGCTAGCAGGCTTCTTTACCGGCCGGCTCGGGATTGGCATTTCACTCTTCTTTCTTTTTCTCAACATCAATAGTTGTTGGTTAACTACATGGATGAGGAATCCATTTTTACAACTCGAAGCCTCTTATCATCCACATTCAATTCAACACGATCAAAACGATTATTCTTCATATTGTCTTTCATATTACCAACTAGCCAAATAATGAAAGACCATTTAATTAATTAGCACAGGGTCAGTTATTACAATCCATGTGGCTGCAACTGCTACAGCTAGGCTAAGCTAAAGACAATAATCTCCAAACCAATCCTTGTGTCTCATTTCTTTTTTCTGCATATGCTACTATATACATACATATATATATTCAGAGAGAGAGAGAGAGAGAGAGTCAAGGATTGTCGAGGGGTTAGAAACATAGTGAGTTGGAAACCTAACTGAGATCGTTTCGAGATCCAAACTGTCCTAAAAACTACTCGAAAACCTAACTGAATAACTCAAACACAGCATCAAACATAATCAGAAATGAACTGGCATTGTAGTGGGGTGGCAGACACTGCGTAACTGCCGTAAAGATGGCATCTTTAATTATTCGAAATCGCAACCTCACTTTACCTGTCGACTGTTATTGAAACCCCGCGTGGAGATCCATTTCTCATGTCTCCGTCCCCTCCTCTGACTATATATATCGAGGCTATATATCAACAAAGGAAGGCAGGCAAAACATACAAAGCTAAGCTGAACTTTCTCTTTCCATAAAAAAGATGGCTTCAGCTAATTCTTCTACCCGCCCCCGTGCTAGATCTGCTAGCTTTCCATCCCAATCTAACCATCGATCCGAGTTTGATCTTTCTAAAGCTACCACTTTGTCATCATCATCTATAAGCCAGAAAATTACTAGCCTTAAAGATATGTATTCTTTTGTTGACAATATGCTTCTATTGCCAACCACTAAAAAGGCCTTCCAATCCGAAAAGGATTTGTTAAACGAACTTCTAGATGAACTTCTACGCCTTTTGGATTTGTGTTCTACTGCCAAAGACACCTTGTTGATGACAAGGGACTCTGCGCAACAACTTCAATCAGTACTACGCAGGAAAAGAGGTGATAGCGTTGATCTCTCGCACGCAATCCAAGATTATCAATCGCAGAGGAAAACAGTAAAGAAGACCATTCTTAAAGCCTCAAAGGTTGTAAAGGGTTCTTGTTCGGTCAAGAAAACTCAAGAAACTCCCGCAGTTGTTGCTTTAAGAGAGGTGGGATCAGTCACTTCAAATTTGCTTGAATCATTGTTGTCCTTCATTCTAGGGTCAAACACTCAATCAAACTCGAGTAAATGGTCATTGGTTTCAAAACTGATTGCTTCAAAGAACGTAACAAGTGATGAATCAATGGAAAGAAGTCAAATCGAGAAGGTGGATGTCGAGTTGGCAAAGAAATTTTCTTGCCTTCAAGTTGAGAATGTGCAGAAGGAGCTTGCAGATATGGAGATGAGCCTTGAAGATCTTCAAGAAGGATTAGAATGCATTTATAGACGTCTGATCAAAACTAGAGCTTCATTACTTAATGTTCTCAATTGTTAGTCGATAACATGAATCTCGATGCAGTTATGTATATAAGAGATTTGATAGAAATCGATCTGTGTATCCTCAACATTGAAATCTATCAGCATAAAAGTTTTGATTCAATAGCATGTATAATTTCTTGATCTATCCCTCTCGATCATGCTTTATTTCAATTAATTTTGTCACTATGATTTTCGTTTTCATTTTCTTCATTCACCCTAACAGATGTTAGAAACTTAATAAAAAGTTAATAACTTAATGAAAGCGTTAAAAACTTAATGGGAAGTTACAAGGTAAACAAAATATTCTCATTAAAAGGCCAACTAGGCTTACATCATGGATAATTAAATAATTAAAAATTAATTATTTTTAACAGCTAACGTTTAATAAACTAAAAAATAAAATAAACTAACTAAAGAGTTGATGTAAAAAAATAATTAAAACATAGTATAGTATTGTCTAAAATAAATTTTAATTGATTAGTTGTTCACATTGTAGTCCTAGTTTACATTTTAATGTCATAGCTAGATTTTTTTTAAGTTCTTAAAGCTTCAGTTAAGTTTTTAACGAGTCTGTTATTTTTTTAATATTACCATTAAATTTCTAACATCCATAACGGTTAAATAATTAAATGATGCCGAAAAACATAGTACATTGGCAAAATTGATGGAAATGAAGTAGAATGACAAATACAGCTTAATGTTGACAATTTTATATACGATTTAACCCATTTTGGGAGTTGAGACAATGAGCAAAATAAGAGCAAATTGATCTGGGAAAATGGGGGTGAGAGAGACATTGCGCAAAGATAGCTTATAAATCATTTAGAACCAACTAAGGATCACATGATAACTTAATCATAATCAAAGCAAGTGATTCCTCTTGTCCCCTCACCTAAAAATAATGGATTAAGCCAATAATGATCATTAACATTTAGGTTTCAAACTTATAAAACTGATAATTCTAAGTCCCCAGCCCATGTATTTTGAATGCTGTATTTGCAAAGATAATAAATAATACAGTCAAGGTCCAACGTATAATGTATGCTGTATACGAAAAGTATATCAATAATGTTGTATACAGTCAACAACCATCTCGGATCAAAGTTGGAGACATGGAGAAAGCCAATAATGAAACCAATAATCAGCTCGTTAAACCTATAATGGAGAAACTAAGAGTAGTTAAATTATCAAGTTGGCCACTAATTAACGACGTAAATGATTGACCACAACATTTAATCCCCACGAAATACATGTTTATAATCAAATAGCACTTATATTAGGTACCAATTAAGGAATGAAGCAGATAAATTATTTACACAATCATTTAGTTAGTTACATATCATATGATCAAGCCATTCCAATTCATGGTGTTATTATTTTCTGCTAAGTAAAAGACCTCGTCTAATCTTTTCATCCCGAATTCTCCAAACTCAAAAGGTGGCTCCATTGACAATGATGAAGTACTCAGGCTGGTTCTCCATGTTCTGTCAGATCGTTCCATTAGCCTTTCTATCTCCTTTTCAGCATCATTGAGCTGTTGTTTCAGTTTCAAAACCTGTACAAGATAAAATACGTTGTCAATGAAATGTTTTAAGCGAAACTTTTAGTGTTAATATAGCAATTTCAAACTTGTTATATAAGATTATAGTTAAGAAAGAAAAATAGACTCGTGTTTGGGTGCTAGCTATATATTTGAATAACTATGAACTTACAGCTTAAGACACAATTTGTATTTCCCAATGTCTACTTTTGTTCTTGATCAATAAAATATGAAAAAATCAATTTGGGACGGAGGGACTGTGTGTCCAAGGAGAAAAATGGAGAGAAATCGGAGCACCTCATTTTCAAGTCGACATTTTTCGAAAACAATGGTGGCATGTTTATTCTTCAACTGAATGTAGTCTCCCTCAAGCTTCTTGTTTTTCCATCGAGCCCTTCGATTCTGAAACCAAATGGCAATTCTACGTGGATCGAGTCCAAGCTCTGATACAAGCTTATCCTTCCTTTCAGACACAAGTCTCGGATCATTTATAAAATTCTTCTCCAAATAATTCACTTGCTCCTCAGTTAGCTTCCTAATGCTACCCTCTCCATTGGTCTTCTTACGCTTTCTTCGTCGCGGTTTCATCTCTATCTCTCCTAAATATAGAGACACTTAAAATATTGAGAAAAAAAAAAGAGAAAATGGTAAATATACTCCCTCCGTCCCAAATTAATGTTCTTACTTTGACTTTGCACGGAGATTAAGAAAAAGTAAATGTTGTGAGTATGAAAAGTAAAGTAGGAAAGAGAAAGTGGGTAGGGAGTTTTTGTTGTGAGAATGACAAGTGGGTCTCACTTTCCATTTTAGGTAATAAAGCAAACAAAGTAAGAACCTTTAATTGAGACAGACTAAAAAGGAAAGTATAAACTATAGAGGGAGAAGGAACAACTTACTTGTTCAATCGTAATGCGGAAGCTTTGAATCAGCACCTTGAATTTGATCACCGAACATGGTACAATACTTTGCAGCGATGGTCGGAACGAGGTCACAAACGGAGATCGCCCACTGATTCACAACACTGATTTGCTTTGATCGACTTAGAGAGCGAGAGAGAGGAGAGAATTCAGATTTCCTTTTTTTATTTTTTTAGATCGCAATCGCCCTTGCCATTATAAAGAGTACGAAAAACCACGACTCTTTTCATCAAGCGACGTTCACAACCCTTTCCATGAAGCGGCGTACTTCTTGAATAATCCGTCCCTTGTTTCCCTTTTTCCGTGTTTTCATATTTGTCAGTAAACACAATTGGGCCGGGTCTCGGTTTTGGGTCGGGCCATCTTGGGCGGATCATTTAATTCTAACATCTCCCACTCGCACATGATGGCCTTACCATCTATGGTCTATCATTCAAGCAAATGTGTCGTGTGACCAACGAGCGTGCATGTACGTGTCAGCTTTAATATTATGCACCCGTTAGGCATGACATAATAGCTATGACCACTACAAGTTCAACTTCGACTCGTTATACCCCAGACTAATTTGAATAAACCAAGTCCAAGCATACCTTGGTCCCTTTAAGGCTATATTGACTCTTAGGATCGTATAGTGTGTTCATAGCTATGTTCGTGACATAACTGGTCGACCAATGAACACAATCATTAGGTATAATCAAATTTTATCTTCCTTCCTCACTTATCACTTTTAGATCATTAAGGCAATTTCTTTCCTAGACATGTACCGTCCAACCGAATTTATTCATGGTTCTAGATAGCATGCTAAAGTAGCAGACATTGATTTAATACCTCTTAAGTATAGTTGAAAGTCACATAGGGTATTTTGCACAAATAATTGGCATTTAGAGACATCACACAATGAGCAAGAGGGACATGTTGCTCATTTCTCTCGGTCACAAATGCACACTTGTTACCAAAACAAGTGCTACAGTGGTTCAACTCTTTAAAGAGCGTATGTCATTTTATTTTACGCACTGTACAGTTATTTAGTTCAGACACTTCTTAATGTCCAACTATTTATATCTGGCTCGTCTCATCTTCTATTCCAGACTAATGAGAATTCTCTTGATTCTCAATTGGTCTTTTACTTTGACCGGATCTTGATCTATATCAAGACGACATACGTTATGTACTTAGCCTACTCCCTTGGTATCTCAAGTATCATTGTCTCATCTCAGCTTGCTTACTTGGCTTCTGAGGCGATTACTCGTGTGAGAGAGTCAATCTTTTGTCTGGTGACATACTTTGTTTTGTGTAATTATGTGTCAATAACAAATAATTATACATCTCAATAAATATAAGCTTGATATTAAAATTAAGATGCATAAACGAACATTTGTTTCATAAAAAAAAGTAACTTGTTGTCTTTAAGTACATCTACACCCTTCGAAGACCCATAGCCCTAACATGTTTTAGAAAGACATCTCTAGCAAGGGGCTTAGTCATAGGGTCAGCTACCATTACATTAGTAGGAATGTACTCTAAAGCTACTTCATTACTAGATATAGTCTCTCGAATGTAGTTATTTCTCAGATCAATGTGTTTGGTTCTTCCATGATACTTGGGATCCTTTGTGAATGCAATGGCTGCTTGATTGTCACAATGAACCGTCACAGGGTCAGATGCGTGATCGACCACTCCAAGATCCTCCATGAACCTTTTTAACCAAACAGCCTCTTGAACAGCTCTTGTACAAGCAGTAAATTCTGCTTCCATTGTAGAGAGAGATACACTTGTTTGCTTCTTGCTATTCCACGTTATAGCTCCATTATTAAGCAAAAATACGTAACCTGATGTTGACTTACGGTTATCATTGTCTCCTCCCCAGTCAGCATCACTATAACCAACTATCCGTGAGTTTGTTCCTTGATAACATAACATGTAGTCGACAGTTCCTTTAAGGTAACGTAGTATCCTTTTAACTGCTCCCCAATGTGCTCTTCCAGGATTAGACTGATAACGACTAACCATGCCAACTGCGAAAGCTAAATCAGGGCGTGTACACATAACTGCATACATTAACTTGCCAATAGCACTGCGATATGGGACTTTAGACATATTATTCTTTTCTTCCTCAGTCTTAGGGCAGTCGTCAAGGCTCAATTTTCATTTTTAGCCATGGGAGTGTCAAGGGGTTTGCATTGATGCATACCAAAGTGTTCAAGAACTTGTTTTAAGTAAGTCTCTTGAGACAAACCAAGAAGTCTTTCGGAACGATTTCGATATATTCGAACACCTAGTACGAACTCAGCTTCACCCATGTCCTTCATTTCAAAATTTGAGGACAACCACTTCTTAGTGGCTTTTAACAACTCCAGATTATTTCCAGCTATTAAGATATCATCCACGTAAAGTGAAAGAATAACAAAATTACTTTTAGATCGTTTGAGATAGACACAGTGATCTTCTTCAATCATCACAAATCCATCATTAATGATTGAGTTATGAAATCTTAAGTACCACTGCCTGGATGCTTGCTTGAGACCGTATATAGATCTTTTAAGTTTACAAACTTTGTTTTCACTTCCTTTTACAGTGAAACCCTCAGGTTGATCCATATATATCTCTTCATTCAATTCTCCGTTGAGAAATGTTGTTTTCACATCCATTTGATGGAGTTCCAAATCCAAACGAGCTACAATAGCTAGAATTAATCTTATCGAGGCAAACCTTACTACTGGAGAGAAAGTTTCCTCGTAGTCTATACCCTCTTGTTGGGTATAACCTTTGGCTACTAAGCGAGCTTTATATCTTTCAATGGAACCATCCACTTTGCGTTTGACTCGTAGGACCCATTTGTTCCCAACAGTCTTTCGCCGGGAGGTAAATCAACTAAATCCCAAACATTATTGGATTTCATTGACTCCATTTCATCTTCCATTGCTTTCATCCACTTTTCACTAGTAGGTGAGTTGATAGCCTCTTTATAGTTTCTTGGCTCGTCAACATCATGTGCATCAGCCATAAAGGATTCATTCTCGATGTCAAAGCGACGTCGGGGAATGTGTCCACGCTGACTCCTACGTAAGATAGGTTCTAGAGATTCCTCTATTAATGGAAGTGTGCTACTCGAAGATAAATCCCTCCCACTATCTTCAGGAAGGTGAGGAACTTGTTCCTCTATCTCTACTTGAGTAGGTGTGCCCTTTTCAGGTTCTTCCATTTCATAGAGTTCAATGTCCCTATCTACCTCATCCCTACTAGGGAAATCCTTTTCAAGAAAGTCCACATTTCGAGCCTCAATTTCAGTCAAACTTCCATCTGGTCCTTCACCTATAAATACATATCCTTTGGAGTGTTCTGAGTATCTAATAAAGATACACTTTTTACCCCTAGGACCTAACTTCCCATGCTTATCGGAAGTGTTATGTACATAGGCAGCCGATCCCCATGGACGCAAATGTTCCAAAACTGGTTTTCTGCCTTTCCATAATTCGTATGGGGTGGAAGATACTGATTTGGTGGGAACTCTATTAAGTATATATGCGGCAGTTTGCAAAGCATCTCCCCAAAAACTTATAGGTAGATTTGCTTGAGCCATCATAGATCTAGTCATTTCTAGCAATGTTCTATTCCTCCTCTCAGCAACTCCATTTTGCTGTGGAGTCCTTGGAATAGTTAATTGCCTTTCAATGCCTTTTTCACAAAAGAGTCTTAAATTGCTCAGATAAATACTCACGACCACGATCTGTTCTTAAAGCCTTAATGCTTTTATCTAACTGATTCTCAACGAGGCAAGTATATCGTTTAAAACAATCCAATGCCTCAGACTTATGAGAAATCAGGTAGATATGACCAAATCGTGTGTAGTCATCTATAAATGTGATGAAATATGAGGCTCCATGTCTTGCTCTCACATTCATTGGTCCGCATATATCAGAGTGGATTAACTGCAATGGAAAAGTAGCCCTAACTGATTTTCCAAATGGTTTTCTAGTTGCTTTTCCAGCCAGACAACTTTCACAAGTAGGCAACAACACTTTGTTGAGTGGGCCTAATAAACCCTCTTTTGCCAACCTGTTCATTCTTTCCTGTCCGATATGCCCTAAACGAGCATGCCAAACAGATGCATCTACATTGATAGTAGAAGATGCCATTAAGGAAAAACAATCTTTGTCATAAAACAACAAATGTTCAATATCTAATACAAAGAAACCATCTATAGATGTCCAGTACCATACAAAACAGAACCATAAGTAATGTCTACAGAAGTTCCATGAAAAATTAACAGAAAATCCTAACTTAAGAAGAACAGTGACAGACACAAGATTTCGTCGAATGCCGGGTGCGTAGAGAACATCATGCAGCAACAACTTTTGGCCTCCTTGTAGGTCCAATTGGCACGTACCAATTCCTTCTACGCCAATTCTTGAATTGTTGCCAACATATATCCATTTGGTACCCTTCGGCACGCGACGGTACTCTTGGAATGCTCCTCTGTCTCTGGTTATGTGATCTGTGGCTCCTGAATCCATTGTCCACAAAGGATAAGAATCAGTAAGCAAAGCACAACTAGAAACAAAAGTAAAGTTGGAGGTAGGGTATTTTGGTACCTTAGCTGGCCTGTTACATTCACGAGCCAGGTGACCAAATCTGCCACAATTGTTACACTCCTTCTTTGGATCAGGACAGTCACGAACAAAATGCCCCGTCTTGCCACAATTGTAAACATTTCCTCTCAACTTTGTTCTTCTCTCTTTTGCATTAATCGCTTTCCTTTTGCGATTTGCAAACTTTGCTTCTTTGCTGTGTGTCCATTCTCCTTCCCTTTATCACCTCGTCCACGCTTAGACCCAGATGTTTTTGCTTGTGCTGGCTTCAGCAGCAAACGCATGAGATGAGGATTTTAAGGCCGAAAGACGATCATCCTCCAAACTCTAAATGAGTTTGCACATCATTAAAGGTCTTTACATGTTCATTATGAGTTAGGTTCATCACCATGTGATCCCAACTACTAGGAAGACGAGAACGTAGTACAGCCTGAACCTGCTGTTCATCAGAAAGGAAGTGTCCTGCAGATTTTAATTCCCTTATCATGTTTGACATAGCCCTTAAATGCTTTTTTCATGGAATCACCAGATCGCATGCTAGCATTGTCAAACTTGTAGAGAAGTTTTTTTTAACTTCGTAAGCGAAGTTCCCCAAACTTCTCTTTCAGGGCTGCCCACATATCCTTGGCAATCAAGTAATTTCATACTCGCACATAAGGTCATCTTGCATGCTACTTAAAAGCGTGATTCGCGCTTTGCTGTTCCGCTTCTTCCAAGCTTTGAACGTAGCAAGACTCCTCATATATTCATCTGCAGTCCCTTCATCATTCATTACAGGTTCTTCCATGGAATGTCAGAGTATCGAGAACTTCTTGTTCCTCAAGCACATATTGGATTTTACGGTGCCACATATCATAATTTTCACCATCCAATTTCGCACCATGATTTAGTTCAGCAATTATATTTTTATTGATGCCATGATTAGTTCTACATAGAGACAATAACAAATAAAGGCGTTATTGACACATATTCAATGTATTACACATTCTTATATTGCAACAACAAATGAATATTAAAATTATAATCTAACGAAGGGTGTGTGAAACGAAAGGTCACTATGTTCACAATCAGATTCAACATTACCAAAGTTATATTATTATTTTAACAATCATTAATTGTGGCAATCCACTTATTTGTTAAAGAATTTTTCTTTTATCTCTTAAACATATATTAGACACTTATGCATGAAAATGTCAACAAAAACATAATAACAATCCTCCCACTGAACATAAACATGCATCTGATACTTTTGTCAATACATCTCATAGATATCATTAACAAAATCAAATAATCAAACTATTTTAAGACATTAATAAAATTTGGAAAATTAAATGTCTTCAGAAAATTTCAGAAAAATTTCAGAAAAATAGGAAACTGAAAAACATGACTGCTGTAATTTTTTTTCAGATTTTTCTGAACCTCGGGAAGACCCCCAAAACAGTCCAGAAACTTGACTGGTCAAACAAATGACCAGAAAGTCAAAGTCAACGAAAAAGTTCCAAAAATATTCAGAATACA